>JARQZK010000037.1:17500-312500 GCA_030704885.1 Cynegetis impunctata
ACATAAAAACTGAAAATATACCCGGTGTCCCATTTAAAAATCGAAAGTTTATGTCAATTCCGGTGAAACCGGAAGTTGCATGAAGTTGAGTTACTTGTCTCGAACAATGCAGTTTTATGCATCAAACAGATCCTCTAAATTTCATTTCATTATCTCTGAAAACAAAAAAGTTATAGGGGCGAGCCACCTTCCGCGGACACCCGGTATATATATATATATATATATATATATATATATATATATATATATATATATATATATATATATATATATATATATATATATATATATATGTATATAGAAGACTAGAAGATCAAAGCGTGTTCTAGACCGGAAAAGGATTTGTAGTAAAACGAGAACGCATACTAGACAGGATGTCATACAGACCTAACCTGTAAATGAACCCCCGATGTCATCCCCCGTGGTTATACGAATATTCGAAGGGTTAAAATCTCCAGGGTTGAAATTTTCGTATAATTCTCACGTACTCATATTGTTTTCTATATATTGAGGATAACCTCAATAATATAATTATCGAACGTTGATTAGGTAGTAGGATACCTAGGCCAGCCTGGGAAAATATACGAGGAGATAAGTATATCTATATAAACTTATCTGAATAAACATTATTATTATTATTATTATTATGTATTAATATTCACCCTCCGAGGTCACCCCTGCGTTGTTTATGAAATTTCGGGCGGGTTGGAGACGTATTTTTTCGCGGGGATTGAAAAACAGGTGAAGTTATCAGGGTCTTGCTTTTGCATTTCTGTGATAGTGACCGGTCAACCTCAAAAACATTCATATCATACGTTGATTGGAGGATATCACGAGTCACGACCTGCTTCTTATAATACATAGGAGATTATAAGTGCTAATATCAATTTGTTATCTACCTATGTACTTGTTATGTTCTAGTATATGCTTCAATATATGTATACGTACATACATACGAATATATAGATGAATTCAGCTTGACTGAAATTATTCAGAGAATCACGCACAAGATGTCCCAAAATAACGTTTGGCACTCGGCGTACTGCAAGGATGAGGAGATAATTAGATCAATCTGTGGGTCGGATGCGGAAGTGAGTACTTTACATTTACCTACATTTTTCATCTAAGATTTCATTAATTTGTATTAAAAGTCATTACACTTAAACGCTTCAAAGAAATGCATTCACATATATTCACATATATATATATATATATATATATATATATATATATATATATATATATATATATATATATATATATATATATATATATATATATATATATACATATATATACATATATATATATATGCACACACATATATATATATATATATATATATATATATATATATATACATATATATATATATATATATATATATATATATATATATATATATATATATATATATATATATATATATATATATATATATATATATATATATATATATATACACACATATTAATGTAAAATGAAGTATCAATTTTAAAATAATTTCTTCTTCAACAGTTCATTATCACTATGAATAAATACAGGCCGCCAGACCGCATCTCCTCCGACCTGGGTGTTGTAGAAGTATTTATGGGGGACTCCTGAATAAAAACATTATTATCTTAATTTCAGATAATATATGCCCTATGGCATTTTTTTACATTTTTCAATAAATATTCTCAAGGTTTCATTTCGATAGAAGAATCAAAATAATTGAAGAAAAAATAAGTTATTGTCTTAACTCTCAACATAGATTATCACTATGAATAAATACAGGGCGCCAGACCGCATCTCCCCCGACCTGGGGGTTGAAGAAGTATTTAGGGGAAGACTCCTGAATAAAAACATAATCTTAATTTCAGATAATATATTATGCCCTATGGCATTTGTTTACATTTTTAATAAATATTCTCAACTCACCAACAAGTTTTATTCCTAAAGTAAGTATTCAGAACTCTTCACTGCAGCACTGACATTTGGATATTCTCACAAGAAAACTTTTTATATTATTATTTTTTTTTATTACGTCCGTGTGGGAGGAAAAATCTTTTATGGACAACCCTGGGAATATCCCGCACGCATTCTCAGGGATGTGTGAGACTCCAGATGTTGCTGGTTACTCACTAAAAAACCTCTCACACATTCCTTGGAGTAGTTCTTCATCCTGCCCTTACAGCGTCCCTAACAAAAGAGATGATGAACTGCAAGCGGCCTTTATAGTTCATGGTACCTGATGACTCGAAGTGACCCGAGCAACACTGCTTTCGTCATGCTGCGCGTCAATATATCGGCCAGAGATCTGCATGCCGGAATAATCTTCAGTTCTGTCACATAGTTAGCTCTCATTCCGCCTAGACAACCTATGGTTAGTACGACCATCGTAACTTAATCATCATTATTATTATTTTTTATTACGTCCGTGTGAGAGGAAAAATCTTCTATAGACAACCCTGAGAGTATCCCGCACGCATTCTCAGGGATGTGTGAGACTCCAGATGTTGCTGGTTACTCACTAAAAAACCTCTCACACATTCGTTGGAGTAGTTCTTCATCCTGCCCTTACAGCGCCCCTTAACAAAAGAGATGAGCTGCAAGCGGCCTCTATAGTTCATGGGACCTGATGACTCGAAGTGACCCGAGCAACACTGCTTTCTGCATTCTGCGCGTCAATATATCGGCCAGAGATCTGCATGCCGGAATAATATTGAATTCTGTCACATAGTTAGCTCTCATTCCGCCAAGACAACCTATGATTAGTGCGACCATCCTAACTTTATGCCCTGGGTAAAGTGTCCTCAACTCAAACATAAAATCTCTGTATTTTTCCCTTTTCTGTTCTTCTTTCATCTACACATTATTTTCGGCAGGGGACAAAACTCGACAACAAACAATTCTCTGAGCTCTTTGTCCAGTAGGACTATATCTGGCTTTTTGGCGTGGATCTGCCAAGTTATTGGAAAAGCATAGTTCCAGTATATGCGAGCTCTATCGTTCTCAACAACCACTTCAATTTCTAGTGGAACATACGGTAGCACTGGTTCTTTATCTATACCATAAACTTCTCTCAGATGGAAGTAGATAATTCGGAGCGCCCCATTATGTCTTTCTATATACCCTGATGGAGCATGAACTCTGCAAGCCGATAGGATGTGAATAAGAGTTTCCTGCTGACTATGGCATGCCTCGCAAGTTGTTGGGGTGTCCACTTTCATTATGTTCTTTTTATACCATCTTGACAAGCCATAACAAATCCCTCCGTTTCCGACTTAAGCCCAGCCGACTTCAAAAAGGCAAAGGATAATTCTTCCGACAGGCCCTGTTCTTCCAAATTCCTGTAATATATGGAGTGTGGATTTTTACTCATATGATCTTCGAGTAGTGTCTTCAGTTGTGCCTGTCTTATTTGCCTACCCAGTCATCTTTGTTCAGCCAGCGTGATCAGTGTTCCTGCTAGCTCAGGCTCAATTGATATGCCAGTCATATTGAGCTTTTCCAAGGCTCTCCATCCAGCTCTGAATAGGAACGCTCCTTGATTCCTGATTTAATGATGAGCTACTATTTTTAGAAGCGGGTCTTCACTTCTCAATATCCTTATTGCCATTTCCAAAGTTTGTTGATGGTGTTGGTATTCCAAACTTTGCAAACCCCTGCCTCCCTGCGTTCGAGGAAGGTATATTCTCTGTATCGAGCAATTGGGATGCAGACTCCGATTCATGTTCATTACTTTTCTTGTGGATCTATCGAGATCGAGAATTTCATTTACCGTCCAGTTAACTACCCCGAAAGAATAAGTGACTATAGGGACTGCCAAGCTGTTTGTAGCAGAAACCTTGTTTTTACCGGACAGCTGTGATTTCCATATGTCTCTAAGCTTCTTTTTGTATCTGGCTGTTAAGGCATCCTTGATTTTGGTTGTCTCTAGAGCACCCCTCTGTTGCATTCCAAGAAATTTGTAAGTTTCTTGATCTTCAAGGTGACGAATGATATTTCCCCCTTCTAATTCGATATGTTCTCCTGCTTCTTCAGTTCTCCCTTTGCTTGAATGAAAGACAGCATATTTGTCCAACCCGAATGACATTCCTATTGCTGCAGTGTATTCAGCAACGATATTCAGCAATTTTTGCAGAGATGCCTCGTAAAGAGCGTAAAGCTTTAAATCGTCCATGTACAGAAGATGTGATATTAGGTTCTCTTCTGCCTGGTGGCCCCGCCTTGTAGCCTATTCTGCTAGCCCTCGACTCAACCGTTAATGGTAGAAGTGTTATGCAGAACAATAATGGGCTTAGCAAATCTCCCTGAAAAACTCCTTGCCTATATGTTACCCATCCAGTATAGGTGGTTCGACCTTCTGATCGAATGACATACTTAGTTTTCCATAGCGCCATAATATAATAATATCACATGGACGATATTATTACGTGTAGCATACTACACGTAATACAAATTTATGTATTACAGATTGCCGCCTCCTAAAATTGAAAAATCCCGCGCTGAGAACTGGGGGCAATTTGTGATTTCGCTGAATATATTCAAATATAAATTTTTTCAAATAAATAAAATCTATTTTAAATTTTTTTTTGCATTCTTAACAAATTCAAGCCCAATATTTAGGATGTGCTCTGATTGCAAAATCACTTTCAATTCAATCAGTTGTATCAGTACGAAAGAACACTAGTAGTACATGAAAAATTGAGACTCAAGAAACACATGGTTTAACGGAAACAGAGATACAAGTAACGGATAAAATAAATTTATTTTATCTCAAGTATTAGCGGTTACCGATATATATATATATATATATATATATATATATATATATATATATATATATATATATATATATATATATATATATATATATATATAAATATATATATATATATATATATATATATATATATATATATATATATATATATATATATATATATATATATATATATATATATATATATATATATATATATATATATATATATATATATATATATATATATATATATATATATATATATATATATATATATATATATTAAATGCTATGCCTTTCGCTTATCTTTCAATATGGTACATATTATAATTTTATTTTTTATTTACAGATGCCACACCCCGGGGAACAACGTATGGTTGCCAAAAACTTTCAATATGATACATATTATAATTTTATGTTCTTGTTTATAGATAAATAGAAAATCAAACTTTTGTAAATCTTTATTTTTGAACTCTGAAACCTATCTCGACATAATGACAGAATATGGACTTCAGTCAAGCATAAATGCTACTACAAGAGCGAGAAATGGATCCGAATTATCTAGATCAGTGGTTCTTAACCTTTTGTGGTCCATCTCCCCTTTCTGGAAGTTTGGTAACTGCTAACCCCTTTTTATTGTATGCCTAATATTAATTCCAAGTAAAATGTAATGAGTTATTTTATCATTTTAAACAATTTTCTAATAGTATATAAAAACAACCAAAGCAGTTTTATAGGGTCACTTTCAAAAAACAGGATTTCATGTTTTCATTTTGGAATTAGAATCTGGAAAAAATAAGAAAGTTGACAGTTACAATTCGAAAAAATAAATAAGAGTTCGAAAACTGTATTATTGTTTTATTGTATATTTTCAATGGCTGTCTTGTGCTTAGTGTATTTCAGTTAAAATTTGAATATCCTGCGTCTACTGTGCAGTACTATTTTAATTTTTTTCACTTATCGTTCCGCACTTATCTATTGTCCCCTGATAATTGCCCACTTGAGTGCGATCGCCCCTAGGTTGGCAACGACTGAACTAGATCATATATATATTAAAACGAGATAAACAATGTATTGTCTATCACAGCTCGCACTAACTAATGAAGGTAAACATTGAATAGATAGGTAGTAATGATATATGAAACTATTGAAAAAACAACTAATATTAATTTGTGAAGAAAAATGAAAGAACGGATATATGTAGGTACATAAATTGATTTTTTAAAAACCGTTGACATTTTTTTCATCAAATTCGAAAGAAAACATTCAATTAAGATAAAGTACTCACCTTTCATGTTTTCGAAGAAAAATCAGTCAAAAAGATAAGTCACAGGTAAAGAAAAATCAGATTGATGACTTAGTTAATCTATATCAATTTAAAATCAAAAATCTGTAAGGGTAGGTTCCAGGTAAAAAAAAAACAAATTGTTCAGATAGTAAATCTGTGAACAATTTATAAATATGAGTACTGCGAAAATGTTCTAATATTAAAAATAAATCTAATTGTTTTATCAAATCAAATGAAATGGAACATTATATTTCATTCTGATCCTTTGAAAAATGACGAATTATTGAACGTTTTCTAAAAGGTTTTTTGATTTGAATAGTTCTGATTATAGTTGAACTTTGGAAAACATCATGAACGATCATTTTTGACATCAGAAAAATATAAAGTTGAATATAAAGTTAAACGTAGTTTTTATAATTTGACTATAATATTATCTTATGAGAGAGATATTTCAAATGGTTATTTATTGATTAGCGCAATTTATGTTTGATTAGAATTAGATGGAATCGATGAGAAATATTTGGAAATGAAAGGAATCAATGAGAAGAAAAGTATATTTCAGATAGAGTACACCCGAAACTGCTTACAATCTCAGTAGAGAAGTCGGTGAATTTTGCGCATCTAAGAATCTGGGTTGATATTTTCTCAAATATAGCATGAAGAATTCTGAATTTTGGCTTAGATATTCTTCATTGTATATGGTATAACACCAATGAAAGAAATATTACAAAAAAATATGTTCTGAGCTTAAGAACGATATGAGACATTGACTGACAATACGCATGATTATCCACCATATGCGGGTATTTGTGCGCACCAGTCAGGGTAACTGTGCGCAACCAGAAATCTGTAAATATAATATGGTGTATCGGGCATAATCAAAACAAGTATTACAGAATACATATAATATTTGTTAGAACATTAACAAAATATAAAAAAAAATTGTAATTTAGGCGTCGTAAAAATCACAGGCATATCCTTCATAGCTTTTAGTGTACCATAAAATGCTAAATCTAAAGTCTTTAGGCGATGAGATGTATGTGATGTGATGGCTAGCAATTCAATCGTATTTGGCTTACAAAATTTATGATTTTCTAGCTCAATTGTTAACTGCTGCATAAGAACACACTAATCGTAGAAGTTCATTTCTTGTGATTCCATAATAAGTTTTGCCATTTTTAGTACGTGACTCGATGAACTTTTTTTTTGGACCTGTGAAAAAATGAGATGTGGACCCATTTGAGACCCACTGATATCACGTCCTCTATCATAGTCTTTCTTTCTTTTGCGAATTGTATATTCTGGTATTCAAAACATCCTTCCGTCATCTCTAACTGCTCCAACATTTGCAACTAATAACAGGACTTTGTCTGCGTCCCCAGGAGGCTTTATTTATTTTGCGGGTATCTTTTAGCATCTGAAATTATTCAGAAAACATTTTATTTTATACTGAATAACAACAAAAACTTTTAACGCAAAAAGTTGGCTGATTGTGCGCATGGCGCATCATTACCAGACATGGACCTAATGCTTGTGAAAATTCAACAAAATAAAACTGGATGTACTTTACCTTAGATTAATCGCTCCTACAATAGCTAAAACCACATTGATTATTTTAGTATAATTACCCAAACAAAAACGTCCTTATCAACAACTTCAATCTTCTTTTCGCACGCATAAAATTCAGAGTAAACAACCAAAATAGTAGTCAGACGCGATGACATCCGCGTTTGCCGCGAAAATTGCCCAGATTGCTGCGCAACTTTAACTATCTTCTAAGTCTTAGAAGTCAACCATTTATTGAAATTGATACACTTCGTGCCATCTCATAGAATCTAAGAGATGGCACGAAGTGTATCGATTTCAATAAATGGTTGACTTTTTCTACTGCTAATATGCTGCGCATCATTAGCTGCCGCACATGATTAACCGACTTCCCCCTAAATTGCTCGAGTGAGTCCTACAGAAATAATTTTTATAGAAATAATTTAAATATCGTAGATGCCTAATTGAGTCCCAAAATTTATAATCCATCTTAATGATAGCCGAACTGAGTCCCGGAGTTAGGTAAATTGAGTCCCGGGCCTACCTGTGCTTGCACAGTAGGGGTTCGTAATCTGTTCGTAGAATATTAAAACTAAAATTCATATTATATCATATAATTTTATACAATTTACAAATATTTAAAATAATATACCTATACCTAATAACATGCTAAATATTCGTTTATTTAATTATTCTAAATTTTTGTCCTACAATTTTAAGAAATTCAAATTTTGATATTGAGTTACAATTTAATTTTAAAATTTTTTCATTTAAAAATTTTTATTTTTGAGAGTGTGTGAAGAATAAGCTTTTTTTATATTTTTTTGAATGCTTCTAATTTTCATATAAGTCTCACTTTGAAAATCTATTAACACTGTTAAATATTGGAATATATGTGGATGGGCGAAATAAAATGAAGAATTAAACCTTGCATGAAAGCTCTCGCATGCATTCGTCGTCCGTTGTAAACTGCACGTCTTCTCCGCCCATATTTCTGGTGGAAACCTAGCCGATTCTGAAATATAATTATCGACCAGATAGTCCGCAAATTCCACAACTTTAGAACTCTGTGGTTGTATTGAAGATAAATCTTCAACAAAACAATCTCCTACATCTTCTGGGTTGAGAAATGGCATTGCAAAGCAGTACGTTAAATATTTACCCACGTCGCTGTCTTTGTCTTTGTATAAGGATGATAAGCCTAGTGCTTGAATTTTGCGCCACCTTGAAAAATTTTTTAAATTTATTTCATCTAATATTTGCAAAATATTTAATGTCAAATAAAAGTACTTACCAAGACTGTCCTAAATGAAAACGGCAGCCCTTCAATGAAACATCACTCCAAACCTCAGTAACACTTTGATGAATTGCTTCTTCAAAATCAGCAAATACTTTTCGTAAAGTAAGTATTTTATTGCATTTGCCAATTTCTTCAACCAGATGTTTCAGTGCCAGTGTGTATGTATTTTTTCGTTTATTTGGCAATAAAAAGAAAACCAATGGTATGTAATGGTCGTCTTTTAAACCATGAATGGAGAACATTTGCAGAAAGAACTTCGGACAGTATTCAAAAGTTCCATCTATATAAATAGTTTCTAAATCTGCTAAAAATTCTAGGTTGGTCTTGCAGGAAAACATAATTATCTGATTTTCTACATCGTTTACCATTAGGAACTCTTCGCCTGTATTGGTTTTCACTGGGAATGTTTTTAATATTGCATGAGTTTCTTCCATATTTTTTGGCAATTTAGGCAAAACAGATCGTCGAGCATTATACATATTTTTTCTGACCAATCTCACATCCTCGGTTGTCAAGGTATTAATATCGCCATTTCGTAACTCCTTATGTATAATTTTCATCGGGCGTTCACTAACATCTTCTATGGCCTTTCGCTTTAAAGAGTTACTTAAAATTTTGCGATTAAGTACCTCTTCGTTTACTGTATGGTTGTGGTTATCCATAATTTCTGTTACTATGTTGTCAGCACCTTCAGTTTTTAAAAATGCCTTGCATTTTTCTTTTGTCTTGCACAACAAATCCAACGTTAGGCATTATTTTTTAACATCTTATGGAAACGATATTTGAAGCCATCCAACACAATCAGTTGTTTCCCTCTTTCACTTAGTACAACTCTCACTGAACTCATTTTGACAAACTAACTAACACCGAATAGGTAGGTACAAATTAAACAAACTATATTAAACATTTTGTAGAAAACCCTTTTTATATATGATATCCATAGATGTCTAACCAATGAAATCCTTCGTTCATAGGTAATATTATTTGGTATAGAGATTTAAAAAGTAATTAGGAATTCCCGTGTGAGGATGGTCCTGGGTCCTCTCAATAAAACACAGTTTTACTCCTTAAATATCCTTTATTCCGAGGTTCATAGTCATCGCCCTTTAACGACTCTAGTAGAACTCAATGAACTCACTGAACTGATCCGCGACAATATTTTAGGTAAGTTCCTCTTAGTCGAATCAGCACTTTAATTTATAATACAATGAATATATCGAACAGTAACCTTTCGAGTTCACCGGTCCAGAAACAATCCGATGACCCGTGAACTGTCGTAACACTTCCGGTATAATCAACCTCGTCCAAATGTGTAAATTGACAATATATACATTATATGAGTATCTTATTACTACACCCGAAATATGCGTATCAGGAGGATTAAAAGGATTAGAAAGATTTAAGTGACCCGGGACTCAATTGGACCATCTAAATTTCTTGACCCTTCTTAATTCAGGTAGACGGGACTCAATTTACCTTTGCCCTCAAATATCTCTTACCGTTGAGGCAACGGTCATTAAGAACGCTGGACCGTTTTTTCGTTACAAAGTTGGTCGCCACGGAAAGTTCTTTCATTCCAACGGGATAACATATAACCTTTGTCGACACTGAAAGTTTTCTCTGAAATAGTTCTCAGATTTGAGATGGGGTAGTTGCATTTCTGGTATGAGGTAGAAGCATGGGTAAATTTTCGTTCATATATTTCTAAATGAAATCATTTAATTTCTAAAATAGAGTTTATTGAATATGTCAATATTTTATTGTCTCATGTTACATTCATCATCAACACCTTAAGATATATCTATTTGATCAAAACATGTATATATAATTCTAAAATTGGAAACATCCTAAAATGAATAACTCTAATTTGAAAATTCTAACATTAATGATAAGATAGAGGTTAGTTCATATAGGTATTGTCACTCAATTCGTGAAAAATATATAAATAACATTTTCAGGAGGGATATATATATATATATATATATATATATATATATATATATATATATATATATATATATATATGTATAAAGATCTTGCAGTGTTTATTATACATAGTGTATTATTGCAATATTATTCTAGTATTCTATTTTCAAATTGACGTCATCAGAAAAATAAACATTCGTAGATGTATATAGTTTTCAAAGAAGTCTATTTGAAAGATTGATGTTCATATCAATAAAATATAAATTTCTATTTAATAGTGTGAATTTTTTAATAACCTATTTACATTAACATAATTCAATAAAAGATCGTTTATGGATCAAACTGTATAACGCTGTATAACATATCTTACTGTATTTGCTCATATAATTAATATCAACAGACATTTTTATATAAACCAAAGTGAACTACAATATTACTTAATCTGAAAATATTTAAATTTTTAATATAACTGTAATGTCACAACACAAAGCATACTCAGGACATAATTTTTTTTGCTCGTCATGAATAATGATTATGCATATATATATATATATATATATATATATATATATATATATATATATGTATATATATATATATATATATATGTATATATATATGTATATATATATATATATATATATATATGTATATATATCAGGCGCGGATCCAGAGGGGGGGAACTGGGGCAGCTACTCGATTTACCATTGCCCAAAATACCAGTACCTTTTGGCTTTTGAATATATTTCCCCCTCCAAAAGTCGGGCCTGGATCCGCGCCTGATATATATATATATATATATATATATATATATATGTATATATATATACAATATACATAAAAGTATCAACGTATTCATTAATCACAAATAATTTATTGTAGATATCGAATGCTCAATGGATTGACTGATATAGATAACAGTTATTACAAAATTTTATCTACAACTGTGAGGGTTTGTATTACTATCCTAAAAAATATCCTATTATTATTTCGCAGCAACGTAATCATGACAGTTCATAGAGTCAAATTAAATAGTTAGATTGGTGTGCAGAAACATCATGAAGATTTTTGAGTAAAAATTTCTCCAAATGAAGATTAAGTATCTACCATCCGATATTTAAAATACTGAGATAAGTGTAATTTTGAATCTCGTACCCGGGAAAAATACCGTTTTGTATTCTATAGATAGATATCCCATGAAGTGAAAAGGAATATTCTCCAATAATTTAAAGTTATCAAACCATCTTCCAAGGGCGCTGGTTATATTTATTTCGCGACTCATTTTCATGGAGTGATTGTAATATAGATTTAATAAATAAGTTTTTATATAAATTTCAGTTGAAAAATAACATCTCTAATTTCAATTCATTATTCATTATTACGGTAATAGATTTAAAAAGGTACTAGTGCTACAATAGACATCATTGTTATATTAAAAAAGTGTCAAATCACAGTCCTTACTTGACAGTTGTAGATATAATATATTACTTACTAACCGCCAAAAATATACAAAGATCTCTACAAATTTTTGTTTTTTTGCTTTCACATTCTAGCAAACTGGCGATTAAATCTGAATTTTTGTAATGTAAACTCTCAATGCATAGAAAAAAATTTCAAATAATTGGATTATTGATGATAGAATCCATACAAGTAATTTTAAAGGTGGTGGATCAGTGTCGTAGAAATTGTTACCCATTTGTCTTCTTATTTTCAGAAAAATACCTGATTACCGTAATTCTTAATAAATCAACTCGCAAAACAGCCAAATTTTGTTTATGCCAGGAATTTAGACGAAAGTTTGAGGTATTTCCTCAGTTTTGATGGATTCATACATTTTTTGTTCTTCCAATAAACCTTTGGCTTCCTCTACTACTGCAACTAATCCAGGAGTAGCATAATATGGATGCTCTATGCCATCGTGAATATAGGTATCTTCACAGTAACAAAGAAATATTGTATCCACGCATATCTGAAGTAAAAAGAAAGTATGAAGAATTTGTATACCTATTCTTTATTACAGTTGGAATACAAAAAACAGGATTTTCTATATATATATATATATATATATATATATATATATATATATATATATATATATATATATATATATCGTCATATGAGTATTTATTTGCCCTATATCACATTTTTGGCGGTTTTGAGTTAAATACATATTTTTAAAGCTCAAAATGCACTTGTTCTATATAACCAAAAATATATTATGAATTATCAAAGATAAACGAGATTTTCAATAAATTAATGCCTTATATCCCAAAAATTTAGAATGTTGAGAGCTGCTTTAATCCTATATCCAATAATTTATTTAACAAAATTTCAAACATAAACTTTACTACTATTGATTCTATATCCATTATAATAATATTTGGCTCTACGTTTGCTATGATTAAATTGTAGCATACGTTAGTCCTATATCCTTGATTAAACATTAGCCCCATCTCCCGTGCAAGTATTTATATTTTTTGATTAACAGAGAAGTCTGCTTATATCCTATATCCAAACAACCAGTAAAATTTATTATTCTGACGAAACATTTGTCCTATATCCCTTAAAAGATTTTATTTATCCATAACTCTATAGTCTACATTCATCCTTTGTCCAAAGAGCCAATGGAAAGTATATATCTGGCAGAGCTGGCAATCACATTGCTAGTGCCCTAATTAAAAATTTTTCCAGAGTAATGGAGGATAACAAAAATTTAAAAAAAATGATATTGTGGTCAGACAGTTGTGTTGCACAAAATAAAAACAGCATATTGTCTATGGCACTTCAAAATTTCCTTCAAAGTGAGAAAGCTAAAAATTTGGAAATTATTGAACAAAAATTCAGCGAACCTGGGCACGGTAACCTTCAGGAAATAGATGCAGTTCACAGTATCATAGAAAGGTACCTACGTCCTAAGGAAATAAAGAGCCCATTGAGCCTAATTAAATATTTGTGTCACATACCAAACTATTTTAAGACAAAACTTACTGCAAATGACACTATCGGATTTTTATAATTATCAGGAAGTAGCTCAAACTTATATGTACAGTGAAATTCCATATACAAAAATAAAACAAATAATTTACTCAAAAGATAAGCCACTGGGTCTAACTTTTCGTAACGACTTCAGTGACGAATTAAAGTTTGTTGAAATTTCAAAAAAAAAATCAAAAACGCAAGATTGCCCCATAATTTTGTCAGATTTTCCTCAAATTACCATTATTACGGAATTTAATACTGGATTGCGCAAAGACAAAAGGGAGCGTTTGAAGTTCATGATGAAATACTTGGATGGAGTTGATTTGGAATTTTTTCAACATATTTTAAAAACAGAACCAATTTTTGTCAGGGACAAGAAAATTAAGGAGAAAAATAATGGAAAACATTCCATAATAGAAACTAAGGTTCCGGTGAAAATAAAACAAGAAGAAGAAGCATCAAGTTCTTCTAAGAAGAAATTGAAATTTCACAAAGTAGTTTTGTCGAATAATGTGAAGAAGAAAAATGATACAGAGAAAAAATGTCTTCAAGAAGTGCATGTTTCAAAAACAAAAGCATCTGCTGATAAGAAGATACTAAAAAATAAAAGTTCCTTATCAAAAGAAGTACTTTGCCAAAGAAATCGTCGTCCACCAAATCAAAGAAGAAACAAAAATATATGGTTTAATGTTTTTTAGTCTTAAGATAAAGCTTTAATATTTTTTTGTTCGTTACTGTCAAAGTTATATACATTTTTTAATACTTATATTTAAAATAGTAATAAAATAGTATCGCATTTCTTCGGTTTAATTATTCATTAGCTTCACAAACTTTTTTATTATTTAAAAAATATATATATAAAATACACAGGGATAGACCCTTCTTTATTGATATAAAACAATATAAGGTGTAGTTCTCTTTTGATCTATATCCTCATAAAATGTGATATTTGATCTATATCCAAGTTTCATATCAACTTTTTCGGTAAAATAACGATTTGTGCCCTATATCCAAATTTTGAATTGTAAATTATTCATTATTATGCAGAGTAATTAATGCTTAATGAGTAAAATGCTTAATGAGTTCCACATATGAGTTATCAACGTTTAAAAACTATAAATTATATAAAAGTTAAATAGGTTTAAAGTTGAGGTGTGTATCATATTCAAAGTCGATTTATATATATATATATATATATATATATATATATATATATGTATATATATATATATATGTATATATATATATATATATAAATATATATATATATATGTATATATATATATATATGTATATATATATATATATATAATTATTTATTCGAATTGTTGTTGCCTGTGAACTATTTCTAATCTCTTGAAAATTATTAGCAATAACAGGCTTGTTGAATCTTAAAAAACTCGATTTTATTAAAAAGTTGACGTTTCGCCACGACATTCGTGGCTTTATCAAAACTTTTGAAAAAATTGAAATTTCTTTGACATTTATTGATTTGAAAAAATTTGAATAGAAACAGACTACTGTTCCACTAAAATTTTTCGGCTGTGGCCGTTCTTTGTTATTTATTACGTGCTATTCAGTCCAATATTAACATTCAAAGCTGTTATTATTAGATGGTAAGGGAAACCACAGAAACCTTTACCCACGTAATGTTCGAAATAGGTTCAAATTATTTTGATTTTGAAGAGTCAAAGAATAGGGTGGTATTTATCTTTTTTTCAAAAATTTCTTATTGCGGCTGTGGCCGTCTTCAGTTATAAATTACGTGCTATTTAGTCCAATATCAACAGACAGGTCTGTTGATATTAGATGGGAAGGGAACCACAGAAACCTTCTCCCACGTAATGTACAAAATAGGTTTAAAATATTTGATTGTTGTCTTTAAAAAGACATTACTTGTAATTTTGGAGATCACATGTTCTAAACTATACTTTCTTTTCAGGAAAATTGAAAATTCTAGATGTTCAGATTTTGTCTAAGAAGATGAGTTGTTATTGTTAGAGTTTGTTGAATTATTTTGTTTTGATTTATGTTGTTTCTTAGAAAAATTAAAGAATTAAATCTGCGTATATTGAACTCAAATGTTTGATATCTGTTCTATCATTTACGACTTTATTTATATTTTTTTGAATATGTAACATTTCTAAAATTTCTCTGCGTTTTCGTTTTTTTCTATTTCTAGAATTTTTGTGCTATTAAAGTTGAAAGTATGATTCTCATAGTTTTTATGTTTTATTAGTGCTGTGGTTTGTGTTCTGGTATATTTGTGTGCTTTTAATCTTTCTTCTAAATTTTGAAAAGTTTGTCCTATATATGATTTATTGCAATTATTACAGGGTATACTATAAACAACATGAGATTTTTGTAGAAGAGGTGTTTTACTTTTTAATTTAGAATATATTTGTTTAATTTGATTTTGTGCGGTGTGGGCTACTTTAATATCGTGTGGATTTAAAATTTGTGAAATTTTATTACTTAAATGAGTAATATATGGAAGAGGAATATATTTTTTGTTAATATTTTCTTTTTGTGATGTTTCTAATGTGTTGTAAAGTTTATGAATTCTATTTAAAGATTAAAAGCACACAAATATACCAGAACACAAACCACAGCACTAATAAAACATAAAAACAATGAGAATCATACTTTCAACTTTAATAGCACAAAAATTTTAGAAATAGAAAAAGATCAAAAACGCAGAGAAATTTTAGAAATGTTACATATTCAAAAAAATTTAAATAAAGTCGTAAATGATAGAACAGATATCAAACATTTGAGTTCAATATACGCAGATTTAATTCTTTAATTTTTCTAAGAAACAACATAAATCAAAACAAAATAATTCAACAAACAACAAACTCTAACCATAACAACTCATCTTCTTAGACAAAATCTAAACATCTAGAATTTTCAATTTTTCTAAAAAGAAAGTATAGTTTAGAACATGTGATCTCCAAAATTACAAGTAATGTCTTTTTAAAGACAACAATCAAATATTTTGAACCTATTTTGTACATTACGTGGGTGAAGGTTTCTGTGGTTCCCTTCCCATCTAATATCAACAGACCTGTCTGTTGATATTGGACTAAATAGCACGTAATTAATAACTGAAGACGGCCACAGCCGCAATAAGAAATTTTTGAAAAAAAGATAAATAGTACCCTATTCTTTGACTCTTCAAAATCAAAATAATTTGAACCTATTTCGAACATTACGTGGGTAAAGGTTTCTGTGGTTTCCCTTACCATCTAATAATAACAGATTTGAATGTTAATATTGGACTGAATAGCAACAGTAGTCTGTTTCTATTCAAATTTTTTCAAATCAATAAATGTCAAAGAAATTTCAATTTTTTCAAAAGTTTTGATAAAGCCACGAATGTCGTGGCGAAACGTCAACTTTTTAATAAAATCGAGTTTTTTAAGATTCAACAAGCCTGTTATTGCTAATAATTTTCAAGAGATTATATATATATATATATATATATATATATAATTAGAAGTATGTATTTTTGTCGATCGTACAATGAATTTAATATTGTAAAATTATCGGGAGACGTTCTGTAGGAGAAATTAAAACTCTTACGTTCTCGTTAACTCAATATTTCGTCACTCTAATTTTGTGACTTCATCAGGAGGAATAAAATTACATGAATATTAATCGATACACAGAGCTTCAAACTATAATGCCAGCCAAATATAGTTTGGCAGTTCTCAAACGTTGAAACCTTGAACATCGACAGTGAAAGCCTACCTACACATTTTCATCAACTGAAAATGTTTCACACTTCTAAACTAAAAAAATGCAGATATTTCAGGCTCATACACTTTCTTTTATATTATTTTTAATATTGTATATTTTTCCATGAGTAATTTATAACTCTTGTATTCCAATTTCAACTCATTGATGTAATTTTCGTGAATTCACTTATGTCCACTGTATGCATTGATATTTTTGGAATATTTCTGTCGAAGGGTCAAAACAAGACAATCAATTTGTAGAATAAGTGATAGTTTATATCAATGAATATTTATCACCCATGATACCTATCGGTTATATAGTTTTTCTTGAATACAAGTATTTGTTTTTTATTACATGTGATGAATAGATTTCTTACATAGGTATTTATTTTGTAGACAAAGAAGAGCTAGTTCAGATGAAATATCAAAATCCTATTTTATATTCTTTTCAATATAATTTCGGCACTCACCTCGAAGTTTCTAAAAACGCTGTGAGCTAGTAATACAGCAACGCATCCTCCAATGAAAATAGTTACGCCAAAGAATGGGATAGTTCCATCCTGTAAATTTGAATTAAACAATCACATGAAGTTCATAACATCTGAAAAGATTTCATGTCACATAATTATTGTTTTGTTACTCTAAGGACCTTCAATTTTACACCGGTTCCAAACGGCTTATGGGTTCGTGATCAGTGCACATGACTCAACTACTAATTTTCAATTGAACCACTGAAACATCCATACTCAAGCCTGGATTCGAACCCAGCACGTCTTTTTCACAGACGGTCACTCACAACTGCTCCACATATCATAATTCTATTATTTACACATAATTTCATTATTTCAGCTAGGAGTACTCAGATGTTTCTAATATTTCAGAGTTATAAGTAAATTTGACCTGAAGAAGATTTTTGTGAGTTTTTGTGAAAATATATGAATGACAGCTTCCATACAAAGAAAGATAATTATACGGAATATGTTGGATCCGAAGAAAAATAGTTAAATCGAGAATAAACTATTCAGGTATTACGAACAGAGTAGATATGTAGGTACTACAAAAAATGTTTGAAATATTCCATTATTGCGGCACCAAAAGACCCGATAACCTTGTTTATATAAATAAATCAGTGTTGTAGCGATGTCAACTCATTTAATGAGAAACCGTAAAAGAACAGTCAATTAATAATTGACATAAATGTTGAATATGTCTTGGTACTCTTAAAAAAAGAAACACACAAATGTAGTTCTAACCATCAATAATTATCATTCACATTATAGTCTGCAAATGCTATAAAAATTATAAGATAAAGCACAAAAAGCCACTTGTTTCGTTCCTCCTTCAAATATGTGCCAGGGAGGCTGGCTGCTTGAGTTATAGGGAGGATCTCAGTCAAGGCAGATCATAGAAAACAATTTTATGTAAAAGTGCACTTTGCTCACAAAGAACAGTATTCTGTAAACATCCTTATTACTATTTTAAACTGTTTCCTTCACCTAGTGTTGAGTAGTTTACTCAAAAATTTTTTATTAATGGTACTGAGTTGTAGCAGTTGTTTCAGAATGTTGAAATGGGTTAGCGCTTCAAACTTTAAAACATGTTGTGACATGTCTGCAATGTTTATTTTGGTAATAACCAATACAAGTATTTGTTACTTTTATAGTGAACTTTCTGACAGTTTAGTTCGTTTTTTCTATATCACACAAATAAATGATGTTTATTTTTCAATTGCATTTCATTTTACAAAATCGCAAATACACTACCACTTATTCAAAATGTGCAATATATTGTATAAGTCATATATACCGTTTACTCATAATGTACAGCATTTGGTACATATCACAACCCCTAAAATGGATGACATAGAATTTTTTCGAGTACACAAAAAATTGTCAAAAAATAAAAGAGTAAGTCTTCCTAATTTACGATTTTCATCTTGAAAAACAGAAGTGCGCGAGCGAAAGTGTTAAGGATGGATTTGACCGAATAATTAATGGAAGAGGGGAGGATAAGTTCAAATATGTATACTGGATCAACATTCGCCTTTGTTTTGCAAAGAGTAACTTACCTACGGCGTGAGATTTTTTTACAACGTAGAGGATTTTTCTCTAAAACTGGTAGTTTCGACCTCACTTTTAGTGGAGAAATAGGGTTTTTTAATGGATGGTGTTTTTTTTTCTAGTGGTTCAGTAGAATTCAGTTTCAATGAGTTTCAATATTTATTCGGAAGCAATATTCAAGGAGTCCATAAACCATCTCGACAAGGGCATTAAAGTAAATGGTACTTTTATAAATAATATCAGATACGCAGACGACACAACACTCAAAGCTGACAGTTTAGACGATCTTCAATTTTTAATCGAAAGAGTTAATGAGAAGAGTAGAGAATTTGGTCTATCCATGAACATTAAAAAAGCCAAATGTATGATTATCAGCAAAAAACGTCTACCTTACACCGATGCTACCATCAAAATTGGAAACGAAACTATTGAAGGAGTATCTAAGTTTAAATACCTTGGTTGCTGGCTAAATGAAGAATGGACCTCTGACCAAGAAATAAAATGCCGGATAGAAATAGATAGAAGCTCGTTCAACAAGTTCAAAAAAGTAGTAGGCAACAGTAACATCAGTATCAACTTACGCATCAGATACCTCAAATGTTACGTCTGGTCCATTCTTCTCTATGGTTTGGAATCCTGGACTCTAAAAACCACAACAATGAACAAAATTGAGGCTTTTGAAATGTGGTGTTCTAGACGCATTCTGAAGATTTCATGGACAGACAAAGTTTTAAACGAGGAAGTCCTAAGAAGAGTGAATGAAGAAAGAGAACTCCTAAGGATCATCAAAATCAGAAAAACAAGTTATTTTGGACATATCATTCGTGGCCCAAAATATAAATTGCTACAACTGATTCTAGAAGGCAAAATAGAGGGCAAACGTGGCTTGGGAAGAAAGCAAATGTCTTGGTTGAGAAACATCCGAAATTGGACTAAGCTAAGAACGATTGGCGACCTGGTACGTGATGCTAGAGACAGAGGAAACTTTAATTCTATAATTTCAAATATTGTGTAATTTTGTGATTGTATAACATTCAAAATTTTGAATAAACAATTGAAGAAGAAGAAGAAGAGGATATTATAGAGTTGCACAATTAGCAACTTTTGCGATTACTCTCTCAATAATGATGCCGATGTTGAATTATTATTCAGCAGAATGAATGTAATGAAAAATAATCAGAGGAATAGAATGAAATTGAATTAACTGCAATATTAAAGAGTTCGCTAAGATTTTAGGTAGGGGGGTAAATGCCGCAACAACTTCGAGATTTCTGATATACTTTATGAAACAAATTGGTATGAAAGAATCGTATCAATCTGAAACTGATGATGATGGTGCCGACAAAAATGATTCATCTGAAGTCCATTTGATATACCTACAATATTTTTTTATTGATAACAAATTGATTTCCTGAATGCTTAAATAAATATTTTGCATGTTTTGATACAATATGTATCTAATAACTAAAGTACCTAATTTTTGCACTAATATACTCATTACTTTCTTTCGTAATAACCAAACATTTGTTTATTGTAAAGTTTAGTGCATGTGACGCTAAAACTTTCAGAAAAACTTGTGACAGACCAGTCCAACTCGAGACCTCAAGAATACTTGCCAGCGATGCCTGAACATGTGGCTAGCCACCTAACAGATTCAGTTAATATTCATATCTTCAGCTAGACAGATAATCTTATTAGAGGAAGTAAATTTTTCGGAAAAGTAGTTGGTAAAAGCTGTTAAAATCAACTCAGAAAGCGCAGAAAGATACTCTATCGGATATATGGTAAATGAGTCAGCAATTGAAGAGCGTGTGAATATTAATGTTACCATTAGTAACAAGGACAAAAATCCGCATGAACCAAAAGAGTTATTTTTCGATATTTCCGCCAACAATATTATTTCAACGCTAGTTACCCAAAAGTGAGAATCTACATTATAATAACTCCAGAAGATATCCTCAACTACACACATTGTCGACGTGACGTTCAGTATCAGATTGGTGGTTTCAAGGGTTAAAGATTTCAATGATGATAATTATAACTATCTACAGAATTTCGACCAAAGAATGTCACATATTGGAATTTCCAGTAAAAACAAGAAATCTTTTCAGAGGTTCAAGCTCCAAAATCTTCTTGGGTGGTTAATTTCACGTAACATATATAATAAGCAGAATTATCGTAGAAGTGATATTTCTGAATACTCAACAAAATATTAGAGCAAAACGTTCTCTAATACATTATCCACAATTAACAGTTTCCCATACTTACATCTAAAATTTCTCCACATATCATAGTACCTATACAAACTAGTACCTTCGAACTCCATAATACGAAATCTCCAACAGTATTTACAGATAAAGTACTCAAAGCATTTTCGATAAGTAATTTTGTAGCTCTTTTTCCAGATGTTAAGAAGGGCTGTCCATGCATAGCTAAAAAAATTTGAAAACATACCAAATCACTTTATGTCTAATTTATGCCTGAAAAATTGAGTATTAGGTATATATATATAATATATATATTTATTCGAATTGTTGTTGCCTGTAAACTATTTCTAATCTCTTGAAAATTATTAGCAATAGCAGGCTTGTTGAATGTTAAAAAACTCGATTTTATTAAAAAGTTGACGTTTCGCCACGACATTCGTGGCTTTATCAAAACTTTTAATCGAGTTTTTTAAGATTCAACAAGCCTGTTATTGCTAATAACTTTCAAGAGATTATATATATATATATATATATATATATATATATATATATATATATATATATATATATATATATATATATATATATATATAATTATTTATTTGAATTGTTGTTGCCTGTGATCTATTTTTAATCTCTTGATAATTATTAGCAATAACAGGCTGGTTGAATCTTAAAAAACTCGATTTTATTAAAAAGTTGATTCAATTTTTTCGAATGTCGTAGTGAAACATCAACTTTGTAATAAAATCGAGTTTTTTAAGATTCAACCAGCCTGTTATTGCTAATAATTATCAAGAGATTATATATATATATATATATATATATATATATATAGAAAATAATGAAAATAATACGTCAGGACATTCGTTTGAAAAATTCATGAAATCTGATGACATGCAATCCCCATTCAATACGAGACGTTTGGAGTTTCTGTTTGGCCTAGAGTACCAACCGGTTTCCTATAGACGCTATGATTTGATAGCATATCATTGATGTTTTTCCCAGAAACTATTAGATGGTCTTTGCCCTTTCGGTCGATGGATCGGACACTACTGAGGAGGTCGTTGCAGAGCGACATAAACTGTCTACTGTTTCCATCGTGTGAGCATCGACAGACAATATTTAATATTCTCCCTTGAACGAGATGAATGAATGAGAATTCCATATCGTCAGATGACATGAAACTATCTCCGTTGGAGATATATGTATATATATATATATATATATATATATTTATATATATATATATATATATATATATATATATATGTATATATATATATATATATATATATATATATGTATATATATATATATATATATATATATATATATATATATACATATATGTATATATATATATATATATATATATATATATATATATATATTTAGTTTTGGTTTTTCTTTGACCTAATATATATTTTTTTCGTAATATGTTCTTGGTGTTAGGTCACATTAAATGATGCATTTTAGTTGTCGTGCAAAATGACAAGAAAGGTGTAAATAATACAACCAAACTGTATGCTCCTCTGCTATACGTTCAGAAATAACTGACCTAGCAACGCCGTTAACTGTGATAAATATGTGTAGTAAAAATGTTTTATTCTCTATGTTTCATTTTAATTTGTTGATTATCTACGTTAAGGGTAAGAATATATTTTAGATGAATTTTAAAATTAATGTAATATACGTCCTTTAATTTATAGATTTTGAAAAAGGCCATAAAATAGTCGAAACGTCAATAAACAATCATTTGCACGACAACTAAAATGCATCATATAATGTGACCTAACACCAAGAACATATTACGAAAATATATATATATATATATATATATATATATATATATATATATATATATATATATATATATATATATATATAAGAATAATACTTTGACTGTAGATCAACTACTAATGTTGATCTTACCCACAACTATGTACGCTTGCTCCGATGCGTAATGAACGAATTCTTCCATATGATCAATGCAGCAATTTATTAAAATCTGGAAACAAACGAATGCCTTTTTCTTCAACAATCCCTTTACTATCAATCTTATGACTTTCATTACGGTCACGATGAACGAACCAAATGCGACAGAGCCAAGGTGAAATTTTCTCAAGTTTCTGAAACTATCTGTGATTGGATATCCAAGGATATTATCCTTTTCCCTGCAAATGATAATGTATCGTTGAATCTCAACTCTACGCACTATTGCACTTAACTTGATGAACATTGAATTTGGAATGCAATCAAATTATTTCTCACAAATATACAATAAAATGTCTCATGTTCTCTAAATTTTTCTGTAGTCAATTTATCAGTAAGTAGGTACTTAACTAATTATTTGGTTGTATCAAAATTAAGTTTAAAACGAAGTTAAATTTTTCATGCAGCCGAATTAGAAAATGCTCATTAATGATATTGATTTTTGGCTAAGTAAGTGCGCAGTTTGCTGAAATAGATCGGTAAATTGACATTAAGGATGGTGAATTGACATATATTTTCTCAGTAAACTACGTATTTTGGCTAACGTACAGAAAATACCCAATTGCCGGATACAATTTCTTGGAGGAAGTAGGTAGCACTTTTTCGTCCTAGTCCGGGCGACGTGTTTTCTGGACTGAGCCAGGAAGAATTACATCGATGTTTTGATTGTACTAAAATGAGTTTAATGATTTACCTGTTGAAATTTTCTATAACGCCACTGTTGGTACAAAAGAACTATTACTTGAGAAAACTCAAAATAAATGTAAGAAAACGTTTATCCTCTGTTCACGAAATGGATGAATACCAAAAAATAATAAAACTATTACAAATTACGTTATTTTGGCTAAGTTAGAAAGCAGAGTAATCAAGTGCTATAGTAAATGAGACAAAGAAGGCAAAAATATTCAGATCAGGGCTGTTATATCACAAAAGACATCAATGTTTAGAATTTGCGGACGACATAGTCATTCTGACAAGAAGTGAAATGGAGTTAAGGAAGGTGGTACTAAGACTAGAGGAGGAAGCAGGAAAAATCTGACTGATTATAAACGAAAACAAAACGAAATATATGACCTGTACAGACAAAAAAAAATCAGAAAGGGAATCAGGTGGAGGATGAAAACGCCGAAAAAAATACAGCTTCGAAATTAGAAATCTTTATGTACCTAGGCGTAATCTCCACAAGAAACCCTGGAGTGGAAGAAGAAACACAAGCAAGGAAAATGTCAGGTAATAGAGCACTATATGCATTGGCTTCTATTCTAAGGAATAAAACAATATCACGCTCACTGAATCCACAAATATATAAGACAGTTCAACTGTTCATCTTTATGGAGTGGAATCGTGTACCTTGACAAAAGCAACCATCAAAAGACTAAACGCGGATGAGATGTGGCTCTACCGCAGGATACTGAGAATCTCTTGAATAGATCATGTGACGAAGTTCTCCGCAGAATGAAAAAAGATACCGAAGTAGTAAGAACAATAAAAATAATGAAACTCTAGTAACTAGGCCACATAATGCGGAACAGGGAGATATATAGATTGCTAGTAGAAATAATATAAGGAAAAGTTATAATAAAACGGGAATCCGGCAGATGACGAATTTCTTGGTTAAGAAACCTGAGAACATGGGTCTGTAAAACAACAGCAGGACTTTTCCGAGCTGCGATAAATGAAATTAGTATAGGCAGAACGATCACCAACTTCCAGATAGGTACCAGAAGGAGAATAATAATAGAAAAAGAAGTATTTCTAACAAATAGAATCCCTTTAATGTAGCAATGGTTGTAACTCCAATATGACTGTTATATTGAATAAGCATAACGAAGTGCTTCATTGATTTCATGTTCCACACGGTTATCAAAAAAATAATTTGAGCAACACGCGCAGAAACTAGTATTTTCTGGAAACACCTAAACACCCAGAAAATATAGTATTTTCCAGATTTGTTACGTGATTTACTATTTACAGGAGTATATAGGTACCTAAAATTTTATGAAAAATGAAAAAGGCATGTTGAAAATCAGTGGTTATGACAGTTCCGTATCCATCTCGTAATAAGTTCTGGATAATTTGACGCTTCTTGCGCAAAAGTGCTTACAAAAATTTCAGAACTCCTATTATTCTTCATTCTCATATTGTTGACAACGTCAATATTTCATTCCTGATTCCATCCATTCAATATGCGCTACAGCCCGGGGTGGGCATTGGCCTCCTCAACAATTTGCCTCCAAGCGAAACGGCTCTTCACTGTAGTGCCCCATCCAGTGACTCGCATGGCTCGTAGATCTTCCAGAACCTGATCCATCCATCTCAGTCGTGGTTTTCCTCGTTTTCTGGTTCCGTACACTCTGGCGTTCAATATTTTTTTGGGCATTCTATGTTCCTCCATTCTTTGTACGAGACCGAACCATCGTAACCTCTGTGATTTTATAAATCTCACGACGTCCTCATGATTGAGAATTTCATCTATCTCCCTGTTTTTTTTTTTATTTCAAATAACCGCACTAACCCTTTGGATTATAGGCGGTGGAGTTGATACATAATATTTATAATTTCCTAATTAAATCTAAGTTTTGCAAAAATACAATGATTTTTTTACTATTACTATAAAGTAACATTTCTTTTAAGTTAGAGGATATGTTAAATGTGTCTCTTTGAATTTGGAGTAAAGGGCACTGCACTATAATATGTTTCACTGTTAGTTGAGCTCCGCACATATCACAAATTGGTTCATTTTGTCTAGACAGCAAGTATCCATGTGTGAGCTTAGTGTGTCCTAGGCGTAGTCGAGTCATTATCACTTGTTCTCTTCTTTTCGTTAATTGATTTTGCCAAGGTCCCACGTTCGGTTTGATTTCTTGTAGTTTCGATTGTGAGGCCTGCCATTCAGTGTTCCAAGCGTTCTTAATCTTATTTTTGATGAAGGATTTCATATCAATTGAAGGAGTGTATTGCAGCGCTGCCTGGTTCGGGTTATTGATTGCTTCTCGAGAATTTTTATATGCGAAGGTACCCAAAGCAGTATTACTTCTTTGTTCAATGTTTGGATAGTGAGAAGTTCTCTTTTGATCAGTCTTGCGGGTGGTTTACATATATTCGGCGAAGTATTTGTAGAGAGCTTAATGGTTTCGGATATTATTTCATTCCTGAATTAACCGAAAATTCAACATTTAATAATTGTACTATGCAAAAAATGCAAAGCTTACTCACAATAAAACACCAAAATATCTAAGCATGACGCTCGACAGAACACTATCGTGCAAGGAGCACTTAACGAAAACAGCAGAGAAACTGAAAACGAAAAAAAATATGACACAAAAGCTGTGCGGAACACATGGGGAGCGTCAGCATCTACCTTGCACTCATCAGATCTAGGTCTTTTTTTCTCAGCAGCTGAATATTGTCCGCCTGTATGACTCAACAGTCCTCATGCATACTTAATCGATACTCAGCTCAAAAACACAATGATAATAGTTGTAGGTGTCATTGAATCTACCTCTACTGAATGGCTACCAGTTCTTAGTCACATCCCGCCTTCAAATCTGCGCCGTACGAACGTTTTTTCAAGAGAGTACAAAAAATATTGGCCAACATAAATCTTTCGATACACGATGACATTCTATATGCCAACCACAACCGCCTCCGATCTGGAAAGCCACATACCACAAGAGAACAAACTGTCATAGCACAAAATTTCAAAATAACCAGTGCCTTGTGCGAAGAATGGAACACGACTCACCACGTAAAATATGGTCTACTCTGAACAGGATTTGAACCTACTATGGTAGATACGATTACTCCCTGCATAAATGGGTCAAAACTCGAACCCCCCTTCGCGAGTGTGGCGATACATATGTAAAAAATATTACAGAACAATAACCTAGAAAAGGGGTCTCCAAACTTTGAAGTCTTAGTGCCAAAATGATTTTTTCAGTATGTTTCAAAATCCAAAACAGTCTTAATTTTTTTGTTCTAACTATATTTCTAAACTAGACTAGTCGAAAAGTGCGCGATCTGAGCAAACATAGGTACGTTTTTTTCGCATTACAATAGTAAGAACAATATGACATTGACTGTTGCGTGCCAAATTGATGACTCTAGTCTTAAGCTGTCGCTGGCCGGATTGATGGCACAGGCCATATTTGACCAGTGGGCCGTAATTTGAAGACCCCTGGCATAGAACAACAGCCTACGAGGGAACACGTGAATATTTTCTGATGGCGACCCCAGAATCGATAGCTTACATTAATTAATTAATCGTATTGTTGTAACTATTAATATTATTAAATAAATGTACTACGTATTCTTATACTTTCAATATGAATATGAGTAACAAGTGAATTGAATTCACATAAGTTCAGGACCAATGAATATCCTGTTGTATATCTGTTTTTATTAAATTCTTAACGGCTGCACAAAATATATTTTAGGAGCTTTACTGTTAGAGATCAACTTTCCAATCTTGGTACGTGAATAACCGAGACATAAGTCATGATAATAATTCAATGATAATTTACAATTATTTATATAGACTAACTTTGGAAACTTTGTAACAAATGGAAGGTAATATAAGATAATAATAAATTGAGCCCCACGCTTTGTTTTTCTCCGAGCAATTGTTCTTATAATACTTTTTGATAAATTTCAATAACAGATATTTCTTTTCGTTCACTTCTGAAAATTGCCGAAAAAATTAGTTAGTTGACATTTTAATAATGATTTTTTTGTAGTGGCTCCATTTGTATTTTCTACTAGTGCATATTTATCTTCAAAAGAATTTACCTTGAGAAATACCAAGTCGATACAGCACCAGCAACAACCACTTGTTGACATCCATGTAGAAATGCACATAGATATAGATAAAAAAGAGAAGTATAAAATACTGTGAACACCATTATGCTTGTTGGATAATAGGTGTAATATTCACCAAACAGATGAGTTAATACTCCTGATGAATAGTACATCACCATTAAGAAGATTAATAAACTTATTAGAGCAACATCGATTAGGAACACCTGAAATTGCAAATAATATATTAGTATATAAAGGTATATATATATATATATATATATATATATATATATATATATATATATATATATATATATATATATATATGAATCAGAGAAAGATTCCGGGGTTTTGTTGGCGCTGAGAAGCACCGTTTGTTTCACGACGTTTCGCCAAAATCTCATTTGGCATTTTCAAGTGCTGCTGTACGTCTGGTGACTCGACGGCAACTACTGTTCGCCTCTGCTTGTGTCTGGGTTTTATTGGCATTGGCTGGTCTCGGTTCCTGATTGGCCGGTTCGCTGCATAGGCTCCGCCCCCTCACTTCTTGACTTTCTTCCTCGATGTTTGTTTTTACGTCTTGTGTTGTTTTATGCGTTTTCGTGTTTTTTAAAATTATTTTCCAAGTCAGTGGAATATTTAGAGCATCATCTCGTTTGTTTAGGTGTCCTGATTTTTCTATTTCTAGAGCTTCTCTTATGGTACGGACCCTGTAGTTTTCTATGGATGCTATTTCTCTTGATCGGTCAAAATCGATTCTGTGGCCTGTTGCTTGATGATGTTGAAACAGGGCTGATGTTGTTTGTTTGTTTCTGACGCTATTTTTATGTTCTTGTATTCTTGCCGATATTTTTCTGTTCGTTTGTCCTATGTATGTTTGGCCGCAGTCTGCACACGGTATGCTGTAGACGCCGTGGTTTTCTAATCCGATTTTATCTTTCGGGTTTCCAAGTATATTGGCTATTGTTTTCTGCGGTTTAAATACCCTGAATTTACCTGAATTTATCCAAATAAGTCCACATTTTTGAGTGATTTTCGTCTTTGAGCCCCCCCCCGAAACGAATTTCTGGATACGGTCCTGTATAAATACAATGCGAATATGATAATATCATGAAACCTCAACAATTTTTGTTGTTAAGGTTGTATATGGATAATTTTCAGGTAGGTTTTATATAATTACTCAATTGAATACGAATTTATATTTATTAGGCCAACAGAGATGTTGAATGTGCAATGAATTTTATATTCTTCTCATTTTGTCTACTTAACACCACTAGAATCATCTCATGGACATTTAATAGCTGAACTAATGGGCTTTGAAGCATTTGAGCGAGTTATGTAGTATTTGACAAAACATACTGAACTATAAAAAATATGTGAGCAGTAAAGCTCCGTCACTGAGGTCGTATTTTAGGTGCGAAGTGCATCGCGTCGAGATGTCATTCGAACGAAATAAATTATGGTTTTAAAAACCACGCTTTAATATTGAACCGAAATAAAAATCAGAAAATAATTCTTTTTATTGAAAAAAAAATTATTAAGTTATTCACCCATTGTTGAGAGATCTCCAATCAGAAAACGTTCAATAACGAAGATTATATTTAGTGAAACAGTATTATAATAAAATCACTTTTAAATAATACTTATTAGTGCTGAAGCGGCCATTCTCGAAGTGCATCGCTTACTGAAGAACTACGCTTCGATATCAAACTGTCATCAAAATTAGAAAATAATTCATTTTTTTCAAAAAATAATGAACAATTCGCAAAAAATATCTGTTGCTGATGAAACACGCTTTAATAGCAGACCATTATAAAAATTACAAAACAATTTATTTTATGCAATAAAAAAAATAATTCGTGATGTGTATCGTGTACTCAATCTGGAGAAGTTGTGGTGTCAAGCAAATTTTCAAAAATCTCTAAAAAGCAAGAAATATCTATGTAAAAATGGCGGTGGTTGGAGAAATGTACCCACAAATTTTGATATTTTTGTTCTGCCTCTAAAATAGAAAAAAATTTCAGCTCATTCCGTTTGATGAGAGCTGCTGGAGATGTCAGTATGTGCCAATAAAATATATACAGGTTGTCCTAATTGCCATGGGCCACTGTCGCTATCTCGGTAATTATAACAACTACAAGGTTGTTCAAATTGGACAAAATGTGCAGTTTTTGGAGGACATTGAAAATCTAGTTTCATATTTGAAAAATAAAAATTCTATCTCGAGCTACGGGGGCTTTTCGAAAAATTGCTCAACATAATTAGATCGAATATCTCAAAAAGTATAATTTTTACAAAAAATTAGTGAAAAGGAAAATTTATGCATTTTAGACGTTCTTCAATTTAGTGTTTTTTAAGTTAATTTGGATCGTCTAGTTTTCGAGACATTACCATCAACTTACTTTTTTTAAATACGGACCTTTATTTTTTATACCATTTCTCGAAAACACTTTTTTTTTTTGATTTTAACGATGTATCACATGTTCATAGTTTTTAGCGTTTTAATGATAAAAAGCCAAAATTTGAGTTGTTTTGAGTTTTTAAAAAAATGAGAACATCAGAGGTGGCTTAGACTACCAATAAAACAATTGCCTATTTCAATAACATAAACATACCGTTGCAACGTGTAATGAAAGAAACTGTTTATTAAGTTTTTGAACATTCGAACTTTTTACCATTTAATTAAATTGCAGTTAAACCTTAAAATTTCCTTATTTTTTAAAATTACTTCTGCCAAAATTCAAAGTGGATGATACATACCTAATGCATTTGCTTCATCTTTCCCTTTCTCTACCATTACAGTTGTTCCCCATTCTGAAGGATCAGAAAGGATCAAGGCTCTAGCCATGTAAAAATTATTCTATTCGGTAAGTGCCTTTCGGGGTACGAGTTTTGATATATTTGAAGAGCTCTTTCAGCACTTCGAAATGCTTTTGCATAACAAAAAAATAAATCTAATTTTTTACCATTGGAAAACGCCACCATGTTGGTTTAAACTTACTTTGACACGACATGTATTATGGATCATAGGATTGTCTAAGCAATTGTTTCTCTTTGCTCTATGATTAAACCTATGATAAAATGAGAAAAGTGCCAAAAAACTTAAATACTAGTTTTTTACCATTTGAATACAAATTATTATGGACATGTGATACATCGTTGAAATCAGAAAAAAAATTGTTTTCAATATTTGAAATGAAAAATGCAGGTCCGTATTTAAAAAAAAAGTTGAATGTGATATCTCGAAAACTAGACGAACCAAATTTCCTTAAAAAATACCAGCTTGAAGAACGTTTAAAATTCAAAAATTTTTTTCTTACCAATTTTTTGTAGAAATTAAACTTTTTGAGATATTCGATCAAATAATTTTGAGCAATTTTTCGAAAAACCCCCGTAGCTCGAGAAAGACATTTAAAACAAAAATCTGAAATCGTATTGTCAATTTCCTCCAAAAACTGCACATTTCATCTAATTTGACCAACCTTGTAGTTATTATAGTTACCGAGATAGCAATAGTGGCGCATGGCAATTAGGACAACCTGTATATGAAAACAAGTAATATTTAGCTTCGATACTCTGCAGTAGTCTATTATTTATGGGGAAAATACGACTAAAAATAGTTTATTTCGATAATGAAAACATATTATATTCTCTTAGGTAGAACAAAATGATCATCGATCAATAAGTCTGCTTAAATTTTAGGTGATTCAAATGAAAATGAAATTATACACCAATAACCGAATTTTTTGTTTGGCATCTTTGAGTCGCTAATGCACATTGGACAACAACAAATGTCAGTAAACTTACCCATAGAGGAACTAGCATCAGAAAGGGCATTGCAAAGATGGCGTTTGTGGTTTCTCTAAAAACCTTTATGACAAATTTTACTTTTTTCCAACTCAAAAAAACACCAACAATTATAACAATGCATAAAATTAACAGTATCCATTTAGTACCAGTCCTATGCTTCCTCTTCGAAACCCTTAAAGCATTTAAAAAAAATATTATTCAACACGAAATATTCTTGAATACAATTAATCAAAATGAAAACGTTAATGTTAACTTACCATACATGAATAGTCAATGATATTGTAAATAACAATGTTGCAATCAAAATGGTCTTGACTGTCCCAGCGATGAAATATTTGAAAAGTAGGAGCAAAATGAAACATAACCCTAAAGCTATGAATGCCATTCCAATAATGTAACCAACAGATGCTCTCATATCTCTAATAAGTTGCTGAAAATGAACGATATATAAAGCGATATTTGAATTTATCGAACAAACTTTAATGGAAAAAATCCCATTGGCGATTCGTTGATAAAGCATTAGTCTGTTAGATATGTTGATTGGAGGAAGTCCTATCGATATTCTATCAAGGGAGGCTTTTTATTGACAAATAAAATTATAAAAAGCTCTCCTGAAGGAATCATGGGAAAATTAAGTTACACGCACCTTAATGGTGAATAGTGAAGACATGGCAAACCATTTCTACTCAAAAGCAACAAATTTTCAGAGGTTTCCTTCAGTGATGAAAACATAAACCACATTGAAGGAAGTTCATCACAACACCTACCTAGGTTTGGCATTTATTATATTCCCGATCATTGCGATGGATACCTAATCTTTCCAACGTTATATGGGCACTGCTTAATTTTTTTCGAGACCCCGGTACCACCAAACAATAGAGAAGTATAAACATATTTAACTCCAGTGGAGAAGCGTAGTCAGAAAATTTCGTACGTGTTATTTATTCCAGATGGTAGGACGTCTGAGAATCGGAAATTTCTGAGTGATCTCCCTTCTGTAGGAAAATTTCTCAGGATTATCCGAACCCTCAATAATCCCAACGATGACTTATTTTAACCGAACGCTCAAAATGTATTCATCGAGTGTTGTTGATCCGCTTACGCAGATCACTCGAGAAGTTTTGATATATTTCTCATATAGATAAAACTGTGAGTGCCGAATTGTTTGTTCCTTCTTCATTGGAATTTCGTTTGTTACTTGTCCTTGTACTCCCAAGTGGAAACGTGAGAGTCCTACAGTAGAAAAAAATTTGAAATCCTGTCGAAGTTAAATAAGGGCAAAACTAACGCATCTCTAGCACGTCTTTATGGTGTTGGAAAAGCAACAATCAACGATATAAAATAAAATAAAGAAATAGTCTAGGTCCCAATTTGTCTTTCAAGTTGAAAGTTTCAACAAGGATGATATCATTCTAAAATATAATAAAACAAGAAATGTGTATGATAAAAAAATTATTTTTCTATATTTTGCAGCTTGATTCGTGACAATTATGTTCTGAATAAGACATCATTGAAATGACCACCTCGACTCTGGTTACAAGAGCAAATTCGATGAGTCCAATTTTCAATTACTCTATGCAATAAATCTGGTCTAATTTCACCGATAGAACTCAATATTCTGTTTCAATGCTTCGAGTGTTCGTGGTTTATCTGCGTATACTAATGATTTCAAATATCCCCACAAAAAGTAATCCAAAAGGGTTAAATCACAACTTCTTGGATTCGAGTTAACAGTTGTTGCATTTCTTGAAAATTATGGATTCCCCATCAAACTTCTCTTCCAATAAATCGATGGTTGCCCTAGCAGTGTGCGAAGTGGCACCATCTTGTTGAAACTACAATTGGTCCAAATCAATGTCTTTCATTTGTACCACAAAACATTGTTCTATAGCGTTCACCATTTACTGTAACAGCTCGACCGTCCTCATTTAAAAAAAAATATTATCACCATGCCATAAACCACACCAAACTGTTATTTTTTGAGAATTTATTGGATTCTCAGCAATCTCCTGTGGATTAGTAGCGCTCTAAAACCGACAGTTTTGCGTATTAACAACGCCATTCAGATGAAAATGAGCATCATCTGAAAAGATTATTCTGTTAACAAAATCATTGTCATTTTCAAGCTGTTCTAATGCCCATTTAGCAAATTAACGACGATTCCAATGATCTAGAGGCTTCAGCTCTTGAGTCAATACAATCTTATACGCATGTAACCCCAAGTATTTCCTCAAAATACGCCAAGTGAATGTCTGTGAAAGACCAAGTTGCTGTGAACAATGAGAAATTGAAACATTAGCATCTTCTTCAGCTTTTGTTCAGAAAATACTGCAATTCTCTTGCACTAATGAGAGATATTATTAATTACAAACAACAAAAACTCAGTGTTTTGAAGAACTAGAACCTACAAATGACAGATTAGGACGTAAACATAAATAATTTTAAATTTTACCAATTGGTAATTTTCTAATTAATGAATATTGATGATAATTCACGTAGATACTATTGTAATTTCTCTAATTTTGCAAAAGTAATCATCAAAATATAGTGGAATATTTGTATTGTTGAAGCCATTCATGGATGTAAATTAATTTAAAACATGTTGAGGAATGTTTTTAGATTTTCCCTTTAATTTGAAATATTTCGGGTTACTGCAAACAACTTGTGAAGTACCCCAGGTTGTTTGTATAAATGGCTATTGTAAGAAATTATTTGCAAGCACCATTTGATGAAAAAAGTAGGATTGAACCGCAATCGCAGATGTATTTCCGAGGATGTTAATTAGTTCAAAATTTTTAAGAAACAAAGTATTGGCCGTGATTAGTTTTTTATTCTGTCATGATCAAAATCAATTCGGAAGAAATTATCATCAAGTGATTCACCGAAGCAGTGCTCACAAATTTTTTCAAAGGTATTCGTCACGCTTCAATGATAGAACGAAAACGTTTAATCAATGTAACATTTGCCCGAAATAAAGCAGTATTGAGTAATTCATGTTTTTATTTAATAACTAACGTATACAAAAAAAGGAAAAAGAAAAACCAAGAGTTTCATTCCTCCCTCAAGTACCTATGTGTGAAGGAAGCAGACAGCTTGAGATATGAGGATGAATTCCTCCATCTAGAGCAGAGGAAACACTTATACGAACAAGCGCATTAATGATGGGCGAAAGGAGGTAAGGTGGGGTTAACAGGATGAATACTGGCACAGCATTCGCCACAGCAGCAGTTTGCAAGCAGTGACTTTCCTACGCCAGAAGAATCTTCTGGAAAAACTCATCTCAGACCAATAGACCTTGGGGTTTGAACTAAGGGTCAAATGGTTGCTGAAAATCTACTATTAGTCCAGTATTTGACGGTTTTTGGCTCAGAATTCTTTCGGACTGAACCGATTTTGATGAAAATTTGTGAGTAAGCGTATTTTACCCTCCTTTTCAAAAGTTATATAGTGCCGATGTGTGCTTTTGCCCTGGGGGTGAATGTCACTCCTTTTTGAAGGAAAAAATTTTAAAAAAATAGAAACCCCAGGAATCGATAAAGGGGTTAATTTTAAGCAAAAAATTTTCTAAAAAGTTTTTTATATAGGGTAATATTTTTCGAGTTATCCGCGAATAAAAATTTTGATTTTTCAATGAAAAATGCTTGTTTTAAAATGGTTTTTTAGACATTACTCAAAAACTTTTGGTTTTAACAAAAAAATGATCAAAATCATAATTGAAGCTTTTGGAAAAACAAATCGATTGGTTTTTCGAAAATTATTTTAGGAGCAATAGCAAGCGAGTTATAGCTTATTGAATATGAGTATTTGTTCGTTTAAAACCGAATTTCAATACTTAAACGTTAAATAACGGAAAAACCGTAAGTTTTTCAAGGAAAAACTCCGACAATTTTTTCAAACTACTCGGAAAACCCTTTCAAATGAGCTGTAGATGAAGTCGTTTGCTTGAAAATTAATGGATATATAATAAAAACAATTTACTTATCTCACTTTTTTGGAGAAGAAATCAGCGATTAAATCAGTGTATTTATCTCTGTACTAGCAATAAGTTCTGTGAGTTTGGTCGGTTTAGAATTTCTAGATTTAGAGAAATTTGCATTCAAATTTGACTTCATTCTTCAAATTTTTCAAAAAAATTTTCTTTTTTTTCAAAATAACTCAAAAACTACCAAAAACATTGAAATACTGAAAGAATATGAAAATATCGTTTTTTCTTCCGCTGAAAATTTTGTTTTTTTTTTAATTTTTCTACTATGAAAATTCATTGAGATATTACAGTTTCAAGGTTGCATGTGAAAGCAAGAACCACCTTAGCCAAGCCCTTTAAGCTGTAAAATCTTAAAAACGAAGGGCCCAAAAAAGTTCATGCTCACATGTCTTGTAGAGCTAGGAATTACCTTCAAAATACGATTTTGAGAGTTTGAATATCTTGAAAATTAAGGAAGTTATGCTTAAAAAACCAATTGCGTTGCTTTTTTAAATTTCGGAGCATATTAAATTATTACTCTCTACAAATTTTGGAGCATTCAAAAATAATTTTTTCTACGAGCGGGCGGAAAATTGAATTTTCCCTAACACATTTTAGTATGAAAAATTAATTTCCCCGCACCGTGTGGAAATAATTTTCCACATCAATATGTCAAATTAATAATAAGCCGGTATATTATGGTGGTTGCGAAATGCTTGAGTTACCATGTGTAACTAACCAGCTATTTACTTATTTTTTTGTTTATTGTCAGAAAACTGTCAGTGCATTTCTAAAATCTTTTGCTCGTGAATAAGTGAATCCTCATTAAAAATGAATATTTTTAGTTCTGTTGACTTTCCTCACGCTCGTAGAAAAACTATTGTACCAAACACTTGCGGAAAATGTTTTTCCGCACTCGGCTGCTTCACCGTGAACGGCAGACTCGTGCGGAAAAATTCATTTTCCGCACTTATTAGGTAAATAGCTATTAAACATATAATTTGTATCTAAGAATGTACAAACATATATGACCCACACATATATACACATATACACATACACGTTGAGTTATTTTTACATTATTATAAATTTATCATTGAAAAAATTAAAGCTGACCTGAAGGATGGTTTCAAGGGTTGAAAATTTGAAATGTTTTTCAAAATATATTTCACAATAAGTATGAATATTCAATAATAATTTTTAAACGAAATTTCAATGAAAATAACTGATAGTTTTAAATGTTTTTGTATAAAGGTGTAGTTAGGGTAGTTTTTAAGGGTTGATATCTTTCAAAAATTGAAAAATATTTCAACATCCTGTAAGACATTATCAAATTATTAAATGTTGATCATAAAACAATTTACAGCTGTTATACACTCATTTTTTTGAAGATTTTGTCTTAAGGGGTAGTTTTTTAAAGTTAAAAAATTGAAATGTTCTTCAAAATATATTCAAGAATATGTATGAATAATAATGTTATATATTTAAACATAATTAGAATAGAAATAACTTACATTCATAGTTTTCAAATTTTTTGTATAAAGGGGTTGTTTTCACCCCCTAAAAATAAAAAGCACACATCGGCACTTGAAGAGGAGGGTGAATTACGCAGTCTCTCAAATTTTCATCAAAATCGGTTCAGTCCGAAAGAATGCTGAGGTAATACTCTATTTTTACCGTCAAATACTGGACTATATCAACGTTATAAGTACTCATGATCTGACGTATCAACTAGTAATTATTGTTATCGAAAATATTTTAATCAAGTTGACAAATATGTGCAAGAATCTCGGGGAGATTGTAATGGGTAATCTAGTCCTAACTAAGTTTTGCTCCTCTCATCATAACGATAGTACGAACTATACATAAAAAAAATTTCGATTCATAGAACTTAATTACCTGACCAACTAATAACTCAAATAAATTTTTTTCTTCATTGTCGTTATCAATCTCCGCCACTTTGAAACATCTGTTCATAACTTTGACACTGGAACATGAATAATTTTCGTCAACACCAGAGTGTATACCCGAAATAAAAATACTCACTACTGGAATTCATCATCGCATTGATCTACGCATTCATTGGGTTGTGTATCTAAATTATCTAAGTTCTCCAGAGCTGTTTCCTCAGTATACATAAGAATTCTGTAAAATAATGAGAGGTACTGAATTACTACCTGTGAACGAAAAGTAAATATATATATATACATATATATATATATATATATATATATATATATATATATATATATATATACAGAGCCGGATTTACGAATTTGCCGCCCATGGGCCTAAAGCATTTCGCCGCCCCCGCCTCCCAAACGCGATAATTTGCCAGACCTAAAATAATACTATTTGAACATCAATATCTTGAAAATAAATTAACATCTTAATAAACACTAACTATGATCTAGGAATAATACTAATTAGTACTTTGTTATGTGGAATATTTGCAGAGAATCTATGATTTCTTCTTACTCCTCAAGATATCCTTTCAACTTTTAAACTAAACATAGTACAATTATTGTTATCATAATAAAACAACAACAAAGAAGGAGCTTCAATATCCGTTGAGTGATTGGTGTATAAATCTGAGTGAAAGCAATTCTGCATAGAACACTCTTGATTTTTTAGCAAAATTTAACTGGCCTTCAAAATTTGCCGCCCCTAAAAATTTGCCGCCCTGGGCCCGGGCCCATGTGGCCCATGCCTAAATCCGGCCCTGTATATATATATATATATATATATATATATATATATATATATATATATATATATATATATATATATATATATATATATAACGATGAACACTAGAATTGAGACAGAATTGATATTTGAATTTTTGTTTTTATTCTTATTGAGCTGTAATTTTTGGGACTTTTATTTCGTTTTTTTTCCGAACTATCATTATTTGTAAATATGCATATTTATTGTTGTTGGTATCCTTCAATTGTAGTAATGCATATTCATTCATTATTGTTAAAATTAATTTTTCATTGTTAAATGAATATTGACTTGTATACATATAATACAGTGTAAATTATCTTACTGGATGAATAAATATTATTATTATTATTATTAACAAATTTAACTAGGTATATTAGAGACTTAACTATACTTCATACTTACTTCTCCTCTGTAAAATCTTTTCCTGTGCAGTTAATTCCTCCAATATACGGATTTTTTTCCCCGCAGATATTTCCACAGTTATCATAACCGTTGGTTACTCGTTTCAGATCAGAATAACAGAGCGTGTAAATACAGCACCCAAGCTAAAATTACGTTGTATATATCAGAGATTCGCTACTCCATTCGGTTAATTCTTACCATTGTAGCAAGTAGCACAAGAAAAACCATTAGAAAAAATTGGTCGGTTGGTTTTCGCTTTTCTGGAATTTCAGGAATGCTGTATTCCATTGGAACACCATCCAGTCCTTTGAATACATGGAGCTGTCACAAGTTTAAAAATGTTCGAAATATGAGTCAATATCATTGAGAAAATAATGGCATAATTATAATTTTTTTTTTATATCAGGACCTACATATTAACCCCGATTCCGAACGGCCAATAGGCTTATTAACTGTGTTAATTACAAGGTTTTCTTACCCGGGATTCTAACTCGGTACCGCCTGTGCCCTAGACTGACATAATTATAATACTAATATTACGTACTTATTCCGATAGGATTTATTAATATAATTATAATTAATTATTAAATTAGGTGCCATTAGAAAATATATGCCAAATAAAATGTGTTTGATGGAAAGGGCCGGTAAGAATGAGAATGTTAATTTTCTTCAATTGCACGAGGCTGATAATTCAATAGTGGGTTAGGCTGCACAGGTCTATTTTGCCTCCCATCAGAGCTGTTCTCACTACTGCGCCATCTACAGCTCGCCTTCTAGTTCCAGGGTACTAATTAACTCCAATATGTGGGAAGGCTTCACGGAGGTTACGTCCTCACTCCTATAAGTTTCTTGTCCATACCATTCTATCCATAACCATCACCAGATAAACAGGAGTTTCCTCCTCTTCCTCTCAGAATCTACACTCGTCAGTTTCTGATAAAGCTATTCTCATCAGATACTTCCTGAGGCGAGAGTGCCCTGCAAGGAAGCCAGAGAAGAAATGTAATTTGTTCAAAGGTTTCTCAGTCGAAATTTTCTTTCTCAGCTGCTCTCTTTTTATTCAACTCAAACTGGTCTAGTTATAAATAACTATAAATATAAAAACTCTATCGCAGCGAGCTGCATTAGAAAAGTAGGCTTTCAAAACGAATCTAGTTTAAAAAAACTATTCATTCAACTGCGCCCTCTATCGTGTAAACAATATGTATTTTCTCCTCCGGGGGGTCAACACCCCAACCAATTTATATCGAAATAAATACCATCCAAGATATCATACGAAACTACCTACATACAAAGTTTAAACCCTATGGTCCGAAAATTGCTCCTTCTATCGTGTGAACAAGATTTATTTCTTCTCCTGAAGGGGTCAACCCCCCAAGCAATTCCTATCAAAACCAATCCCATCCAACATATCATACGAAAATACCTTCTCACAAACTTTCAATCCTATTGCTCCAAAATTACGCCCTTTAACGTGTAAACATTATTTATTTCTTCCCCCAGGGGTCAACCCCAGGGGGTCAACCCGCCAACCAATTTGAACCAAAACCAATCCTATCCAAGATATCTTTCGAAAATACCTACTTATAAACTCTCAACCCTATTACTCCAAAATTGCGAGCTTTATCGTGTAAACAAGATTTATTTCCTCCACCAGGGGGTCAACCCCCCATTCAATTAAAACTAAAACCAATCCCATCCAAGATATCATACGAAACTACCTATTTACAAACTTTCAACCCTATTGCATTAAAATTGCGCCCTTCATCGTGTAAACAAGATTTATTTCCCCCCAGGGGGAAAACCCCCCAACCAATGCGAACCAAAAACAATCCCATCCAAGATATCATACGTAACTACCCATTTACAAACTTTCAACCCTATTGCTTCAAAATTGCGCCTTTCATCGTGTAAACAACGCTAAAATACATAAGCTTATACATACATATATATGAATATATATATATATATATATATATATATATATATATATATATATATATATATATATTTATATATATATATATATATATATATATATATATATATATATATATATATATATATATATATATATATATATATATATATATATATATATATATATATATATATATATATATATATATATAGATATATATGAAATTGAGTTTTTGGTGCCAGGCATCATAAAAAGCCATGAAACGAAAAACTATCATGGTCCTAGGTCCAACTTTGCTAATCGCACCCATTTTAATGAGCAGGTTTTCAAAGTGAAAACCTGCTAAAAGATCTGGATAACATGCGTATAAGTAGCCCACCTTTTGGCATAGATTTATGCTCTTTGGTGTAGTTGCATGAACGTTGACATTCCGGACGGAGTCCCTCCTCAATAGTCTCAAGAGTCGTTTGGGAGAAATTTTACTTAATTGGTCCATTTTCAACGGCACGCACATTTGACTAAGATGGCGCTACTTAGGTGGCCATAACTCACGGGCATGTAGGGCAACATATAAAGACTTTGAGTTGAGTCCTGACAAAAAGCACATCATTTGAAATGTACCCAAAAAGGTAGGTTTTTGGTCCCTAGAGCCGGACCAAGTGACCTGCCAGCCCAGCGCACCAATTTCCGTACATCTCGAGGCCATGTCCAAAACTTTGAGATAAATTGTCATTATTGTGGTGTATTTCGTTCAACACATGGAACAAATCGTGCTACACAAAAAAATTGACACTTTGGAAAGTTGACCTGCCGCAGGAAAGGACCAGGTCGCGAAGTGTGGCACATCATTAAAAACGTCTAGCAAAGACCTATCCATCCATGTTTATACCATTAAGATTAGCGGCTCCTAGGAATCCCATGAGATAGATTAGTGATTTTAGTGTATTTTCCAAAACAAAGAACAGAGAAAATTCTTTAATAATCCCTTAGGCCACTATGTTGTAGAGCAGAAATCTTCATGTCAGGAATTCTGCATTGGTCTCAACAGTGAATTGTTTGTTGCTTATATATTTGGCAGAGGGTCATATGGATTGTTATCCATATAGTATTTCAACCGCTATTCGTACAGACGAACAATTAAAAATATAATGAAATTTGCTTATACTTGTCAAGTTTACAAGAAGTCCATTGTATGTCAAATAATAATCACATAAATTACAAAACTTTTAAAAATTTTTCTTTTCCATTAAAACAATATAAAACAATCCATATAGTCCATTGAAAAGTTACATTGGACCTTGCGTTTTTTAGAGGACGCAACTTTATTATTGGGATGTGTGAGAGAGGTTACTAGGAGCTTAACTCCAAGTTTGTGGGGTTGCAACCCTTTACCCGCGGCCGCCATATTAGAAAAAGGGGTGCAAACGCCCTCTTCGCTATATCTCCCGAACTATGCATCCCACAAAAATTTTGTGAAGACATAATTTGTAGCAAATTGCTTTGTCAACAATTTTGTTTATTCAATTTTTTCCAATAAAATGACAAATGAAAAAGTTATCATCATAAATATGAGAAAATTTCCCAACAAATTTTTGTGTGTGTTATATAACTGCCTCATTTTTCATTTCACGACCAAATGACCTCAGACCAATCTTATAGAGCATTTTCCAACCAACATTTTCACCTATAAGTTTTTTGGATTTGAGGAATTTATGGGCGTTCCAGAGCGCTCCAAAGTCGACTAGGTTCTTACTACTCGCAATAATCCGGTAACTATGAAACTTCTGCCTTACTTTTTTATTTTAATAAATCAATTTTAATATTTGTCTTAACATTTATATATGATCAACTACTTAAAAATTACCTTTCATTCTAACTATACAACTTCAAATATACTTGTTTTTTATAATAATTTCTAACGCGACTGTACATTTACAAACAAAATCGTGGGAACGCTTGCGTCGCACAAAAAAGCATGAATCAATCGAGATTAAGTTTGATAAGAGCACCGTACCAGCAATATCCCAAGAAAAATTTATTGGTTATTGAAAAAATTTAAATAGACAAAATTGTAGACAAAGCGATTTGCTACAAATTATGTCTTGACATAATTTTTGTGAGATGCATCGTTCGGGAGATATAGTGAAAAAGGTGTTTGCACCGCTTTTTCTGATATGGCGGCCGCGGGACAAGGGTTGCTACCCCACAAACTTGGAGTTAAGCTCCTAGTGACCCCCCTCACACATCCCAATAATAAAATTGCGTCCTCTAAAAAACGCAAGGTTAGTCCAAAAAAATGTAACATTTCAATGGACTAATAATAACTATGAACAAGCACCCAAACCACCATTCAATTTATCAATGAAGTTCAAAGTTGAAGTAGCAAGAAAAATGGAATCTGAACTATGACAACGACATTGACAAGCTAAGCGTGTCAAGTTTACTTGACAAGTAAGCATTGATGATGACTAGGAAATTAGTCGATAGCGCTCTGCTACGATCATAATAAAGAAAAATTTGCACGAAAAACAAATTTCTTTCCCTCCTATTAATTAGAAATATGTTAATTCGCTCCGAGTAATTTTAATTTTTAAATCATTGAAAAATTTTCCTTGTTTACTGTAGGTATGTAATATATGAAATTGAGTATGGTCAACTAATATGTTTTTCATGAATTGATTGACAAAGAACTAAAGCTAAAGCTGGAAGTTCTATATTTCAAGATTACTTTCGATTTTTCGATAACAAATTTAAGGAACACATACAACTGTTTATTTAGTATTTTCACAATATGAAAGCGAAAAATAAAAATTTAGTGGCACATTTTCAAAATTGTTGACTCGTTAGCATTATAGATGGTTTTTGTAAGGGTTTTTTTTCCTTGGGGAGAAAATTCAACATGAAAATTAAAAATTTATTGCTATTTCAAAATTGACAGTTGACCTTGAAAATTTACATATTCAAAGAAACTAATATATTAGGCCAAGCTACAGAGATTTTTTCATGTAAAAAGTGTATATTTCCACATGATATAGTGATATGTTTTTCACTCGACTTTATTATTTATATCTATGTTATTAACAATTTTATGAAAAAAATGAGAGGTCGGATGACTCGATCAGACCCTTAGTCTATGGGAAAATCGAAAAAAACCGTCCAAAATGCAGTTTTTTCAAAAATTCATAACTCGGTTATTTTTTGAGTTGAAACGTAGATCCTCCGGTTAGTATTATCTATCAATATAAACTTTATTTGTGCGAAGAACAGGAACTGTCCGATGCATAGTTTTTGATCTGTGGCCATTTGAATATTTTACTATGCAATTTTCCAGCAGACCTGAATGCGACAGGTATGGTCCGATTTCAATTTACAAAAAGGATTTTGAAAGTAGAATTCTCATAGTTCAAAACGTTCATCTTGGTTTTACATGAAAACGCTGAGAAATATGTTAAAAATAAAGCTGAACATGACGAAAAACGGCCGAGAAATAACCGTCATGTTCAAAATGCCGACGCTTTCTTATGTCATGCTTATCCTTGCCTGCTGCTCTACCCCCACTCTTCAACTACTCTCACGCGCTCGGCCCTTTTTCGTCATGTTCAGCTTTAGTTTTAACATATTTCTCAGCGTTTTCGAGTAAAACCAAGATGAACGTTTTGAACTATGTGAATTCAACTTTCAAAATCTTTTTTATAAATTGAAATCGGACCATATCTGTCGCATTCAGGTCTGCTGGAAAATTGCATAGTAAAATATTCAAATGGCCACAGATCGAAAACTATGCATCGGACAGTTCCTGCTCTCCACACAAATAAAGTTTATATTGATAAATAATACTATCCGGAGGATCTACGCTACAACTCAAAAAATAACCGAGTTATGAATTTTTGAAAAAACTGCATTTTGGCCGGTTTTTTTCGATTTTCCTATAGACTAAGGGTCTGATCGAGTCATCCGACCTCTCATTTTTTTTGTCTTTTCATTTTCTACAATAAGTCTATTGACACCATCACGATTACTCTATTACTCTGATAGTTTCAATTTTATAAGCAAAAAATTTTAAAAAACGCGATTTTTTGCATAAAATTGTTAATAACAAAGATATAAATAATAAAGTCGAGTGAAAAACATATCGCTATATCATGTGGAACTATTTTACAAATAATGGCGGAGCTGGTTTTCTTCTAACACTTTTTGCACAAAATGCTCCTTCTAAATCTCTGTAGCTTGGCCTATATTAAAATTTATTCTAACTATATATAATATCTACCGATATCTAATATCGGTAATATTTTCTTATAAACCTCGACTGCTCCGCCCTATATGACGAAAACTAGTTTCGCACTATTCATCATTTTCTTAGGGTTTTATATACTTAAGAAAAAACTACTTATCGAACAAAAAAATATTCACCTCAACTGGTGGTTCCACAGGTTTCGGAGGGGATGACGGAGAACTTCCCATTGTCGAAACTTCTACTTGATTTCTAAAATGAATCGCTAATTAATTGAGTAGAAATTCATTGCGTTGTTGCTAGAGTTCACACTTCTTAGTTCATTGATTAATTTATGTTCGTTTTGAATTATTACTGGCATGCAATGCGTGGGCACACGGAAAGCAAAATTAAATATGTTAAAGGTTTTTTCCATACTATCGAATAATATTTGGACTACTTCGAAGTTTTTCACAATTACTGAGTTTAGTATAATAGAAATATAAATTTCATTGTTTCGTTAAAGTATGTCTAAGAGCAGGGGCTGATCCAGAAATCTTTTGGGGGGGGAGGTTGATAAGATTTGATTATTACCTTTTGGCTATTGCGAAATAAATGTAATCAACTAACCAAAATGATAATTTTTAGAGTATATTTTTAAAAGAAAGTGCGGATATTTTATCAAATATTTCACAAACACATAACATTTTTCTACTATTTTGTAAAAATTTATCTATTCTGAGTATTTCCCCTTCCCCCATGGACAGTGCCGGATTAGCCACGTAGCAAGAGTAGCAAATGCTACGGGCCGCGCGCTCCAACTCCTTTCTGTCAAGAAAAAAGTTTAGATAAGCGTAAAATATCTTGCATGCCTTAAACTCGAAGCGCTTAGGATATGCTTCATTCACACCTGAAAATCTAAAACTCGATTTCGTCACGTTAAATCGTAGGTATAGGTTGTATAATACCTACCACGAGAAACGTTGGTGTCAAAATCTACAACAATAATTTAAAGTTGTACTACATTTCTTAAAATTGAGCGCTGGCAGCACAAGTTATGTGTTAATACTACTTGCACTGCACTACACGCTAGTTTGTAGCACTGCAAAACTAACACGGAAATTATCTGATATTGTCACCGGTCGAGCTAGTCGTAACCCCCGAACAAATAAAATATGATTTTATTGACTATCAAACTATTAGAATTTGATGTACATTCATATTTGGCAAAACGTAAAAAACTGTAAAAACTCTTTACATTACATAAAGTGAACAAGGAAAATTCTTTAATAATTTGAAAAATTATCAAACAACTTTCCAAGGAAGCTGGTTATACGTATTCAGCAACGCAAAATCTGCATTCACAATCGAACGGTGAATTATAGAAATTGTCAAGTCACCCCGACTCAAAATCTGCATACAGCTGTTTCGATCTTATTAGATCTCATCAGTGCAGCTTATTTGACTCGGAGTGAATTAACAAATCTCTAATTGTTCCCCAATACAAATCGTGGTCAGTAACACTGGTCGGATAACAATCCAGAGCGCCATCCCACCAAAGATATTGTGAAACAACAATTCACCGCTTAGACTGAAAATGCAGAAATTCGTCGCTCGAACATGTACCTCCTGATATGAAGATATCTACTCTACAACAGTGGTGTATATGATTCCAAGGCACACTAACATAGTGATTTAAAACCTTTGGAAATACCCACGAGAGCGCGCTCCGAATATTCTAGTCGCTTAATACGCAAAATACAACAATCAAATCATGAAAAACATACTAGTCGACCATGGTCAATTTCATACATTACATAAAGTGAACAAGGAAAATTCTTTAATAATTTAAAAAATTATCAAACAACTTTCCAAGGAAGCTGGTTATACGTATTCAGCAACGCAAAATCTGCATTCACAATCGAACGGTGAATTATAGAAATTGTCAAGTCACCCCGACTCAAAATCTGCATACAGCTGTTTCGATCTTATTAGATCTCATCAGTGCAGCTTATTTGACTCGGAGTGAATTAACAAATCTCTAATTGTTCCCCAATACAAATCGTGGTCAGTAACACTGGTCGGATAACAATCCAGAGCGCCATCCCACCAAAGATATTGGGAAACAACAATTCACCGCTTAGACTGAAAATGCAGAAATTCGTCGCTCGAACACGTACCTCCTGATATGAAGATATCTACTCTACAACAGTGGTGTATATGATTCCAAGGCACACTAACATAGTGATTTAAAACCTTTGAAAATACCCACGAGAGCGCGTTGCTGAATACGTATAACCAGCTTCCTTGGAAAGTTGTTTGATAATTTTTTTAATTATTAAAGAATTTTCCTTGTTCACTTTATGTAATGTATGAAATTGACCATGGTCGACTAGTATGTTTTTCATGTTAACTCTTTAGATGTTACTCTAGTATTGTATTTTAGTTGCATCAGTTTACATTCCACCATATTTTTGTAACACCAACACTTGTGACCCCCTGGCGTATGAAAAAGAGTGACCGAAGTTTCTTGTCAGTTCTCATGTCTCAACCCCAATCAGCTAACTGACCGTAGGCTCAAATCGCTCTTTCACAAGTATCATGGATGTCATTTACGTACATGAATATAAATTTGAATTTGATTGTGTGTAATGAATATTTGTAATAATATACGAACTATTTTATTATCAAAGTGAAAAAAAGCCAACCAGTTTGATTTGTAAAAGTAATTAAAAAATATATAGTGAGTTTAGTTCAAAAACTGATATCATTAGGTACACGCACACAGATATACGTGTTCCTACATAGCCGCTCCGGGTTGTCACGCACACACATTTTCGGTTGTATTATCTAATCTGAGTTTAAATAGCATAAACTTGAAAACCTAAGGCAAACCATCAAGGGCCTCTTGGCCAAATTTGCTACAGGCCCCGCGCTGGCTTAATCCGGCACTGCCCGAGAATCCGCCACTGCCAGAAGGTAATGAATTAAAATTAGCCAAATAGTTGTTGAATCGTAAAACTTTTTTTTACACACTAATTCTCATGTCCCTAAATCAATTTGGACGGACTGATCACCTGCAAAACGCATGAAATGTCTACCTACAAATAATCGCGATGAGGAAAAACATTTGAATCAACTGAATAGCACCTACCTAACATCTACCGAGTTCATGTACAAATTTCATGAATTCAGAATGGCTGAATAAATACGAAATGTTCGAATATCCTTGAAAAACGCTTGAAATTTCAACATCAAAATTGCCACGGTAAAATAAATCAATTGAAATCCTTTTATGGTATCCTTAAGTAACATCAACTCAACCAGTGGCGTAGATAGGGGGGGGGGATCAAGGGGATCAATCCCCCCCATGAGCCTATTATGTGTGTGCAATTATAAAAAAATCACCTAGATATGCTTTTGTGACGGCTGTGCAATTGAGTATTGTATAATTTCGGCGCTTCGAACATGCCGACCAATCAGGAATGCACATAATTTTAACATTATAAAGTAACTAGTAGTTTTGAGCATATTTCATTCAATATTGAATTAGTAAGTTCAATCGGTCACTATGAGCAAAAAAATGTTTAAAAAGTTCAATGGCTCTAATGGAAAATTTTTATTTCGAAAGGAAGAAGTCAACCAAAATATCCAAGCACTTTTCTTTCTAAATTGTATACTATACTTACTATTAAACAAAAGTGATCGAGCTTTTGTTTAATGGTGTAGTGTTTTATGTAAAGCAGTTTTGTTCAATAGTATCGGTAGTATAAAATTTAGAAAGAGAAGAAGTGTGATAAGGTTTTGGTTGACTTCTACCTTCGTACATAAAATTTTCCATTTCATCCATTTAAGCTCTTTCAAACACGTTCTTTTGGTCCTAGTGACCGATTAAATTCCTGTTTACATTCGAGGAGGGTGACTTCTACTCATAGAGGATTTTCAATCAATATTTAATATTTCGACTATTTTTTAATGTAGAGTAGGTATCAAAATATGAGCTCTTTGAAAAATAGGACTAAATTTTGAATTTGATTGTCAATTTAATTACTCCATAATATTTTGAAGTTAATAAAAATTGTCGAGTTAGTAAAATTTTTCTTGTGATGGCTGGACTTCTACATCATGAATCTTGGAGAAAGATTTACTAATCATGAGATAACAGTCTAGTTTACAAGTGCTTTTGTGTTCAACTTTTTTCATCAGTCTCGGAAGAATATGAGCAAATAGCATGTATATAGTTTTTGAAAAACAATAAGTTCCGTTCGGGAAAATTGTAAAAGTGATAACAATTTACTGAGAGAAAAAGAACAATTTGTTTTTCAAATATCTCAAAAACTAAATAAAGATACAAAAAGAGGAGGAAATTTCCTACAAGAAATTTTTAACTCCCGGAACTGTAGGATAAATATTTATAATTTTCTCAGAGGGGTAAAAATACGGCCGAAAACAGGTAATCTGGCTTGCGAAAGTCACACCCATTTGGTACACTTCAACAATAAATATTATTTAACTATATCAAATATGGAAATTAAGGAATGAAAAACTTCAGGTTACTGGATAGTTAAATGAACAATAATCCAGCGACAACAAATTTTTATCGCTATTTTTCGCGCATTAGTTATGCAATAGTTTTTGGCTGCTTGAACAAGAACATTGCAAGTGTGTTAACTGTTAAACTATAAATCTGATATTTTTTCCTTTCTTGGAGCTAGTTTCGAACGATTTTCTAGTTTTTTACTAACAATTTACTTAGTTGCAAAATTAAACACTCTAATCATAACTGTTTTCCTTATTCTCTTATAAACAATGCATTTATTTATAACAATTTTTTAAACAATAGGAGATGAACATTGAAAACAACCATTTCCATGTAGCTTCCGATAATAAAAAATTGATCATTGAATTCATTCTGATTTTGCAAAACCTCGTAAACTGTTAATAGAAAACTGAAAAATTGAAATTTTTTATTTTTTCAACAAGGATTTGCTTTAATAGCTCCAAGAATGAAAAAATCTCAGATCTATACTTGAACAGTTATCACAATTTTCATGTTCAAGCACCAAAAAATTGTAAATTAACTATTGCATAACTAATAGAAACATTTCTATTATCACGGGATTATTGTTCATTCGCCGATTCAGTAACTTTTCATATTTTATATGGTTAAATAATTTTTATTGTTGAAGTGTCCTAAATGGGCGTGACTTGCCCAAACGAAGTTACCCCTTTTCAGCTTTATTTTTAACTCTCTGAGAAAATGATTGATTCTACAGTTCCGGAAGTTGAGTTTTTCTTTTGGAAAATTTCTTCCTCTTCTTGAATCTTTCTTCAGATTTCAAAAATCTCAATTATTTTTTGACATATTGGTCAATCCCCTTTTTTCAGTAGGTATATTGTATAACTTTCACAATTTTCGCTTGCGAATTTTTAATTTTCTCAAAAAACATCTACATGCTACTCCAAATCGAATAACACTATGCTTTTATTCTTCCGAAACTGCTGAAAAAAGTTGAACAAAAAAGCACTTGTTCACTAGACTATTTTTATTAACTCCAGGGACCTACAGTTTAACCCCGGTTCCGAACGGCCAATAAGCTTGAATCTAAGTTATTACCCAACAGATTAATTTTTGAACCACTAAATTCCGGACATATACTACACTCAAGAGCATGGTGGGACTCGAACCCACAATCCTCTGTTCACAAGCGATACACCTCACCGCTGGGCTACGGAGGCCATCTTGACTAGACTAAATATATTAAAAAGATTTTCGGTGTTTTTCAAGCATGATTTATACGAAGTTGACAAAGCAGCTGATAAATTCATCAAAACTGACAAGTTTTATCAAAAAAATTTTTACTGCCACACCTGCTGTTCTCATTAGTGGAAGCGATGTTGAGCCTAAAAATTTTTTTCTGCTTATTGTGTACTACATGAAAGATTATTTTTATCAACAAATAAAACTTTAGACGAAAAACTTATGGAATTTTACACAAAGTCATATCCCCCCCCATCGTAAAAAGCTATCTACGCCACTGAACTCAACCACGTACCAAATTTCAACCGACAACTCAATCAGCAGAAGCTGTAGAGGTGCGCAAAATGGCAAAAACAAGACATTTTCACATTAAAATAGTGGTGGCTAGGGAAAATTGTTGAAACCACTACAATGCACTACAGCTCTTTTTTAAGAAAGTGAACTTAAAAGTGAAATTTATCTTCCAGTAAGTGTATATTGTAACATGATATGATTCAATGAACGTAACATATTGATACAATTCTGAAATTCCCTGATGGAAAATACAAATTACTTTTATGTCACTACAATTTCATCACAACTTTTCAATTTTATAATAATTTTTCACTCGTGTACATAAAAGATTCGCAAGTACGAGTAGAATTGAATTCTAGTTAAGGCGATGAAGTTTGCAGTATAAATATTCAACTAAAGAAATTTTTCATTGAAATTTGTTCTTAAAAATTCTAGGATATTTCAATTCAGACCATACTTTCAAGATTTTATTGAAGTCAAATCTTTCCACAATATCTTTTAAAGAAAATGGTAACATCAATAAATCCAAACGATCATCACCCAGTCGTTCGTAAAAAATTAATGCCCAGCTTCAATTTACTGAAAGATCCTTCACAGGATGCCGAAAATATTGAAGAAGTTAAAAGAAATTTTACAATTTTATGAGCACGGGTGAGTATTTTCCGTAATTTGTACGTTTCTTTCGAAATATCTACAAAATTCTGATAATTTACACATGACTCAAAAAGTATTTGCCAATCGGCTTGAATACATTCAGGTTCGTCTAAAAGAACTCTGGTTCCAGTTGAACAACGGACGTAACCAATTCAATCGTGCAATTTCCTTTGTTTGTAATACTTATACCGTTTGCGCGCAATATTTTGAATTACACGAATCAACAGAGTACGATTACTACCTTCAAACTTGCACCACTTCGCAGCAAATGTAAAAATAACAAATTAATATAGAAATGGTCAACCTTTTGGCCTAAAATTCCATGGGCGCTTGTTCCAAAGAAGTTTCAATATTTTCCTTAGACAATGTGTTCGATTTTTTAGGCTTGTATCCTTTATTTTTCCTTTTTAAAAATGCCAATAACTTTGCGTGTTTAGATATGTCTACTTTTTCTCTAATTGATAGAGTGGTCCTTAGCATGGATTATACTGACCAAAGCTTTGATATCTTCTTTGTCCTGGCACATTCGCTAAAATAAGCCAGTAACGCCGATTCAGAGCCAGGATTTTGAACTTTGTTTTCCTTACACCATTCTTTAAAAGTATCATATGCCTTATCATATCTCGGGCGGCTTTTGGTTGGTAGAAGATCTTCTTCCACTATTTTCGCAGCTTCTCGAATTTCTGGTGGAGTAGCAGCAAACTCAAATTCCTCATCTGATAACATACCTTTTGTGGATTTGCGAAATTTTTGACAGCGCATACGTTTTCAATAAATAATTATATTGTTTAGTGACATGGAAACCATACTCAAATAATGATATTTGTCATCTTGATGTGCATTATTACCTATTTTATTTTATCACCTGGAGTGCGTTCATGAACTAAATATCGGAGTAATAGGAAGTGGATAAAGTGGTTGTAAATAGTAGTATATTACATAATAATTGTGGTAACTAGGTTTTTAGCACACGCTAAGTGAAGTTTGAAAAACGAGCCGCAGGCGAGTCTTTTCATTCACTTAAGTATGCTAAAAACCTTTACCACGCGAGTTATGTATACTATTTTATCTACAACCGTTCGTTTTGATTAAATACAAATTAATTATAGTCTAAAATTTCCCAACTTGGTCACCCGCAATGTTTTAACATTTTTTATTGTTATGAAAATTAGGATGTCATAGCGACAAAAAAGCAACGCCACTTTGAAGTTGTCAGTCAAAATGTCAGTCGAAAATATGGAGATTTCACGGCTAGTTGAAGCTGCTACGGCGAACCTGCTACCACCGAAATCCGGAATTCGCTACGAAAAGGCATATGATATGTTAGTCGAATGGTGCTCCCATAAAAAAGTGGATAACATTAATGAAGATGTATTCATTTGTTTAATAATTTTTTACCGCACTAGTGCGTTAAAATGATTTTTACCGCACTAGTGCGTTAAAGTAATATTTACCGCACTAATATGGGTGTGTAAAAACATAATTTACGCACGGTTGTAGATAAAATAGTATACAAACCTCGGTGGAAAGTTTCATTTATGTCTCGAGAAGTATATAGTAGTAACGCATCTCTCGACAGTAATGAAACACTTTCCACCTGGGTATGTAATATACTATTCCCTAGTTCGAAAAGTGAATTAAGAGATGGATTCAACAAAGTCAATTGTTTCCCGACACAGATGAAAAATTTAATCTATTGTATTTCATCGAATCAGATTCTAAAGAAGAGCTTGCCAATAAATGAGTGGCATAATCGATTAGCCCATGGATAATTACGTTTTTTTCAGAGATTAAATCGTTATTTGAAAAATGGGATGGTCCCAATCGATTTTAATGTCTTCTCATTAATTCCGCCCACTCGAAAATGCTGAAATCTAAGTAAATGGGTCAGTATAAAGAATCATCAAATAATTTCAGAAAAAAATTGATTTATTTAGAATGTCCTAAATTACAATAGTGAAATTCATTCGTGGTACTACGCAAAAAAGTTCATTATAACCACAAGGACAACAATTTTATGCAAAAAATCGCGTTTTTTTTTAGTTTTTTGCTTATAAAATTGAAACTATCAAAATAATCGTGATGGTGTCAATAGACTTATTGTAGAAAATGAAAAGATGAAAAAAATGAGAGGTCGGAAGACTCAATCAGACCCTCAGTCTAAGGGAAAATTGAAAAAAACCGGCCAAAATGCAGTTTTTTCAAAAGTTCATAACTCGATTATTTTTTGAGTTGTAGCGTAGATCCTCCAGTTAGTATTATTTATTAATATAAATTTTATTTGCGCGAAGAGCAGGAACTGTCCGATGCATAGTTTTTGATCTGTGGCCATTTGATTATGTTACTATGCAATTTTCCAGCAGACCTGAATGCGACAGGTATGGTCCGATTTCAATTTACTAAAAAGATTTTGAAAGTAGAATTCTCATAGTTCAAAACGTTCATCTTGGTTTTTCATAAAAACGCTGAGAAATATGTTAAAAATAAAGCTGAACATGACAAAAAACGGCCGAGCGCGTGAGAGTAGTTGAAGGGTGGGGGTTTACATTATTATTACCTATCTGACAACGTTTAGAAATATTTACTCTGATAGTTTCAATTTTATAAACAAAAAACTAAAAAAACGCAATTTTTTGCATAAAATTGTTAATAACAAAGATACAAATAATAAAGTCGAGTGAAAAACATATCACTATATCATGTGGAACTATTTCACACACAATGGCGGAGCTGGTTTTCTTCTAACACTTTTTACATGAAAAATCTCTGTAGCTTGGCATAATTACTTACTAGATAGTTTTAAAAAACACGCTTTGATAGCCCACCGAAATAAAACGTAGAAAATATTTCATTTGATTGTGAAGAGGCCAGGATAGCTTGATATCAAATGATACAAATATTTCATTGTATGTATTATAAAAGTAGAGTAATCATAAAAATATAGGAAAAAGTAGTACACGCTTTTTCATAATAAAATAAATTATTTTCTACTCTCTAGTTCGGTTTTATATTAAAGAGTGTTTTTTTTTAACTATAATTCATTTTCTCTTTTCAACTTAACTAACTTCAATCACAATTTTTTTGAGATACTCCGCTATACTTTATATAGACAATATAAGTTTGACAATCTGAAAATTTATCCACAAAACCTCAATTTCGAAACTGGAAAATAACAATTTATGATTTTCGTTTATCGATTCTTCTTGAAACTTCGAAGATAATTTATTGTTCTTTAGTTATATGTACCTTTTTAAAATACAAGTGGTCTTCTCCAGAACTTGAAGAAATTTTAATCGTGTACAATATATATAATTATATATATATATATATATATATATATATATATATATATATATATATATATATATATATATATACAGGGTCGCTGATATGTATGGAAACGGTCGATTATTTACTAAAGTAAGATAGCTAGCGAAAAATGTTAAGATACAAAAGTTATAGGGTTTTTTAAAATCTATCACACTAAATAAAAATTAAGTATACAGGGTCAGTCAAAAAGTACTGAAGTAATAAAATTGCTTTTTCTTCGATAGAACACCCTATGTATTATACCATATTTCAATTCTGCTCGAAATTCTGAACAAAATTTACAGAGCACATCATTTCCTAAATTCAACCGTTTTCGAGATATCGAATTTTGAAAATGACCTTTTACTACTCTCTAATTTATTGAAGAAAAAGCACGAAATGATGGATATTCATTATGGAAGTCACACAAAGTGGAGTATGTGGATATGATTACAATTTAATTATATTTTTACACGAAATAAAGAAGCATAATTGTTCAGGGTTGATGAAAATGCAGGAAACAAGTTGTAATAAACAACAAATTCTATTTAATAAGGTGCTCAAAGCGTTAACTATTTACCTCCCGACGGTAATTGTAGTCTACAAAAATAGGCCGCCATATATCTAAGAGTTGAAAGAAAGAATAAGGCATGAAATTCATACCATTCCTCCTCTCATGATTTTAAATTCACTACAAAACTTTGTTCAGCCAGTTCATCACTGTCAAGAGGTAAATGGTAAACACTTTGAGCACCTTATTAAATAGAATTTGTTGTTTATTACAACTTGTTTCCTGCATTTTTATCAACCCTGAACAATTATGCTTTTTTATTTCGTGTGAAAATATAATTAAATTGTAATCATATCCACATACTCCACTTTCTGTGACTTCCATAGTGAATATCCATCATTTCGTGCTTTTTCTTCAATAAATTAGAGAGTATTAAAATGTTATTTTCAAAATTCGATATCTCGAAAACGATTGAATTTAGGAAATAATGTGTTATGTAAATTTTGTTCAAAATTTCAAGCAAAATTGAAATATGGTATAATATATAGGGTGTTCTATTAAAGAAAAAGCAATTTTATTTCTTCAGTACTTTTTGACTGACCCTGTATACTTAATTTTTATTTAGTGTGATAGATTTCAAAAACCCTATAACTCTTGTATCTTAACATTTTTCGCTAACTATCTTACTTTAGTAAATAATCGACCGTTTCCATACATATCAGGGACCCTGTATATACGAACTCATCCAGATTATTTTCACAATTTTATAAAAATACCGCGTTACCAAGAAACATTTCTTGATGAAAAAAAAATGAATTTTGTTATGCAAAAATTGCAGTGCACAATTAAAACTCACATTTTTCTGCAATAACTTTAACACTAGAAATTTCAAACAAATATAATCACTCCAATATGAAAATCATTTTAAATATTGTTGTTGAGTGAAAATATGCTGCTAGGAGCCGGGATACAGTAAACTAAGATAAATTTTCGAATGTGCATTCAGAAAGTTGCGTTAGCGACTTTTCGGCGTCTAAAATAGAGCATGAGCAATAGCGAAAACTTTGCAATCAATATTGGCTTTTCTTAAGTTTCAATACCTAATAGTAACTACACTAGAAAACGTCGCATTTATCGTAGTATACAAAAATAAATCATACTTATTTATCAGTAATACTATTTACTTCATTCAATATAATTGAGGTTTGATATATATATATATATATATATATATATATATAATATATATATATATATATATATATATATATATATATATATATATATATATATATATATATATATAATATATCTATATATATATATATATATATATATATATGTATATATATATATATATATATATATATATATATATATATATATATATATACAATAGCGGCGTAGGAAGAGGAGCGGTTTTGCTACTGCCCAAGGGCGCCAGATATGAAGGGGAGATTCTGGCAATGTTTTATATACCTATTGTAAAATTTCAATAAAGATCGCAACATACATTAATTATATCCAAATATATGAAAAGAATTGAAAATATGATCGTTACAGCTGTGAAGATATTGAGTGGGGGAGCATATATATATATATATATATATATATATATATATATATATATATATATATATATATATATATATATATATATACTATATATACTATATATATATATATATATATAATATATATATATTAATATATATATATAATGAAATATATATATATATATATATATATATATATATATATATATATCAGGGGCGGCTAGTCAAAGGAGGCTGAGCCTCCTCAATAATATTCCGTGTAGTTTTTCAAATCTTGCAGCACAAGTTTTCAGATGTAATTTACTCATGAAATCGGCTCAAGTTTCTTTTGGAAAAAATTTCAGAATTTCGTGCAGAAGTTTATTTTAAAAAACTATTTTCTGTATTTCAAACTACTGGATTTAACCCAAAACGAAAGAAATTCAGTTACGCAGATATGGAGCTTCACTATAAGCAAATATTTTATGAAATTAGGGGTCAAATAGAAATAAGGTTCTCTGATTTGAAAGAACTGCATTTCTTCGACTTACTCAATAAAAATTTGTTAACCGGATTTTCGGCTAATTTTCCAGATAACCTTTTGGAAAATTTATGTCAAAAATACACTTTTTTTGATAAGGTGGCCATAAAAAGTGAACTGTGTGTTGTTTATAATGACAATGAAATTTTGGGGCAAAATGAAAATCATGTGAGGACTATTAAATACCTTTAATATTAAATGATTTTAATCAAGATTTACCACAAGTTTATAAACTCTTATGTCTAATTGTTTCTATCCCGGTGACATCGGCTTCCGTAGAGCGCTCGTTTTCCACTCTTAAGAGAATTAAAACTTATTTACGAAACTCAATCCAGCCAGGATCGTTTGAAAAATATTAGTTTGTTGTCTATTGAAAAGGAATTGGTAAAACTTCTGGCGAAAGACAAAAAATTTTATGAGGATATTATATATCATTTTGCTAACGTTAAAGATCGCTGAATCCCGCTTATCTTGAAAAATATATAATAACTTTTTATTTGCTCTCACCAGCTGTTAACAAATTCGTTAAGTAGGTAGGTAGGTACCTATTTTGTGAAAGAAAAAATTTTTTGATGAATAGATGAATTGATTAATTGGCTGAGAAGAGTTTTTGTGAATATTGTAAATAGGAGTTGTAGGTCTCAAGGTAGACACTCGAAAGTTGACCTTGAAATCCTAAAAATTTTCGCCTATGGTGTATTTTTTAACACCTCCTCAAACCAAAACCTCACGAGCCGCCACTGATATATATATATATATATATATATATATATATATATATATATATATATATATATATATATATATATATATATATATATATATATATATATTTATATATGCCCCCCCCACTCAATATCTTCACAGCTGTAACGATTATATTTTCAATTCTTTTCATATATTTGGATATAAGTAATGTATGTTGCGATCTTTATTGAAATTTTACGATAGGTATATAAAACATTGCCAGAATCTCCCCTTCATATCTGGCGCCCTTGGGCGTAGCAAAACCGCTCCTTTTCCTACGCCGCTATTGTATATATATATATATATATATATATATATATATATATATATATATATATATATATATATATATATATATATATATATATATATATATCTATATATATATATATATATATATATATATATATATATATATATATATATATATATATATATATATATATATATATATATATATATATATATATATATATATATATATATATATATATATATATATATATATATAAAAATATATATATATATATATATATATATATATATATATATATATATATATATATATATATATATATATATATATATATATATATATATATATATAGGGGAGAGGAGGGTAAGATGGAGACCCTAAGGGATTTTATTTATTTTCAGCCCCAATTATAGTGAAACTATGAATCCTTCTGATGTACTGCTATCGCCTGAATTGCAGTAATACATTGTAATTTTTGTAGAGCTAAAAACCCGCACATTCGCTATATTTTACAACTTTTTGACACCTATGTCAAAGTCGCCATCTTAGCCGCTACTGCGGGTAAAATGAATACTGCTGGAGGGTAAGATAGCGACTTACATTTCTGACTGTTATAAGACTATAACTGGACCTATATGAATGAAAAAGCATTAGAATTGATAGCGTTTTATTGCTTAGGAACAAAAATCACAAATCCAAGACTTCTTGTTGGCTTCTTCGTTAGTCAGCCCAGTGCAAGTTGCGTGTGCCCAATTGTGGCACTTCTTTCAATATCTAGACAGTTAAAATTTTCACAAATTATGTATTTCTATTGCCGCTATAACAACAAATACTGAGAACAAAATAAAATAGTTATATAAGGGGGCTCACATGCAACCAACGCAATTCTTTATTCCTTTTTTGGCTCGATATCAATAATGGCAACAGGTAGGCATTTGAAATATTCACAAAATACTCAGTTGTATCTTTACTTTGATAATAAATAATGAAATTGAAATAAAATAAATATTTAAGGGGGGCATAGTCAATCGTACGGAACCCTTCGTGCGCGAGTCCGACTCGCACTTGGCCGATTTTTTTGCTTCTGCATTATCAAGTAGTTTTTGACGGGTGTACTCGTGGCATATAATGATGGAGGTTTTTGCCTTGGTGCATGTTTTCTTTGAGGCAGTTGGCAAAGTGAAGAATTAGATGGCTCAACGATAAACTGAGTAATTGAAGATGACTGTCTTGAAGGGTAAGATGGAGATCACCATCTTATCCACCTACCTACGTCTCCATCTTACCCGACGACGTACTCTCTTCACAAAAGTGTAAAAATTTTCATTTTAAAATAAGTTTTAGATTACTGTAAATGGATTCCTTACCTTAATAAAAAACAGTAACGAAATAATGCAGAAAATTCTATAAAAATACTCACCAATTACAAAGAATCCACTAATAGAATAAAAGAAATTTTTATTGCGTCAAGTCGGTAAAAACAAAGTTCCTAATGGTCACTGAAAAACGCAAAGCAAGCCGCTCTATAATACTGCACATAATAGAGAAGTATCACAGACATTATACCGTGCCCAACAAGTGCTACCACCTATAGTTCCATAACATAGAAATTCCAGATAACCATCTTACCCGCCCTCTCTCCCCCATATATATATATATATATATATATATATATATATATATATATATATATATATATATATATATATATATATATATATATATATATATATATATATATATATATAATTATAGATATATAGATGGTGATTTGCAGGTTCTCGCGGAGATAATCGGGTTGTCTGGTTTTCCGGTTGTGTATCCGCGTATGGGTTTCGTCTTCGTTGAGAGAGTTATACACACCGACCAAGAAGAGCTACCTGAAGATGGCAAATGTGATTTTGCCGAAACGTCGAGCAGACTTCAACGAAGACGAAGCCCATAAGCGGATACAAACCCGGGAAGTCAGACAACCATATATAATTATATATATATATATATATATATATATATATATATATACCTATATATATATATATATATATATATATATATATATATATATATATATATATATATATACCTATATATATATATATATATATATATATATATATATATATATATATATATATATATATATATATATATATATATATATATATATATATATATATATATATATATATATATATATATATATATATATATATATATATATATATATATATATATATATATATATATATATATATATATATATATATAGACCAAATGAGTTATCTGGGGTTTATCATGAGGAAAAACATATCTGTCAAAACTTGGTGGAATTCGGCCTACATTTTGCTCCAAACTTCAGAGAAAGGAGTAACGGGAAGATGCAAGAGTGGAAAATTTTTAAACTGGTGGAAAAATAAGTGGACATGTATGAACGACATATATACAATTCTGCCTTATAAGGCGTCTTGGAGAGTATATGTAACTAAAGAAAACCGTTTTTTCAATGATTTTTACAGCCGCAAACCTCGTCCAAATTGAATTGGAGAATTGTAAATTTGTACGTGAATTGTATATATAAATATATGTATAAAGTTTTTGTTTAATTGCTGCTATTTTAATGTTAGTCATCTTTCGTGGTTTCTGAGCCTTGCGCACCCCCACAGCTTCTGCGAATTTAGTTTGGGGGTTTAAATTTGGTACGTGGGTTGAGTTGATTCTAGGACAAATTCCTTTGTCAATTTCAATTATTTTTTTTCAACCATCTTCATTTCTTGGATGGATTTCATAAGTTTTTGTATATTTTGAGATTTTGCGCAACTCCATATCTCCAAACTGAGTTTTGGTGGTTGAATGATAGGGAAGTGCCTCTTGATGGTTTTGACTATTTTCTTTATATGCTGCCATGTATAAATATATACAAAGGGTACCCAAAAAACGGGAATTTCGTCATAACTTGTTTATTCTCGATATTTTTACACCAAAGATTGCCTTCAAAATATGGTCCATTGAGCAGTTTTGAAATCGATTCTTCATTTATCCAGAATAATTTTCAAATTTATTTATCGGGATGTCCCCTGACCTTCTTGCAATTTTTGTTTCATGTCCTCCGCAGTGGCAAAACGCTTTCCTTTCACTTCTCTTTTAAGTCTGGGGATCCATCACCAGCAAAACCTTGGAAAAAAAATCAGGATTCTCTTCGAGCTGATTCTGTAACTCAAAATATGCCTGATGTCGACGCTTCCTTTGCTCGTCGGAGAGAAGGCGAGGGACAAATTTAGCTTTATTATCTTATAATAGTTATTTATGTACCAAGTGCGTTATATAGATCCTTATGCCCTGAGGGAAACATTCGGCCCGAGGGCCTCTGGCCCGAGGGATGAATGTTGCCCTATGGGCATAAGGATCTAGTAACGCACGCGGTGCATACAAGATTTTATTTTTCACGAAAAAATTATTATATTATGATGAAAAAGCGATTTTAAAATCGTTTCATTGCTCCTATCCATTTTTCTTCTCATAGTAGGCATGTCATTTGTTGATATTTTGACGTTTGTGAATATTTTTGTCATCATATTCAGTGAATGTCATGCTGCTTTCTTTGTGTAGTCTTATAGAAATAATGAAAATGAAAATGAATTTACCCAAGAATATCATAGAAAATGCAGCCAAAGCTGCGAATAATTAATTGCCGGAGAAATCCAGAGTCTGATACGATGATGAGGATTATGAAGTATTTAATCAATGAAATTTGCTTCATTTCTCCTAGTACAATAAGCGGGCGTTTTAAATCCATTATGCCAGCAAATGCGGGCGTAATGGCCTAGGGCATAATGAGTGTGTTTATAGCAACCGTATCCAAGGTGAAATGAACATATAATATACAAGTGAAAAATAAATATCATTTCAATATTCATGTCACAGCAATACAGATTTTCGCAAAACAATATAAGAATTCCGAAAACAAATGATCAAAGTTTCAGATTAGTTTATAAATATTGTAAGTATAACGAAATAATATCTAAACTTTATCATGTTTTTTTCCGCACTCATGAATGGAAAATTGGGCTGCGAATCATGAAAGGTTGAGAAACGCTATTTTACTTATATCATTTTAATCGAAAGAAGAACGAAGATTATTCAAACTTATTTATTATTTATGGACAATGTGATAAAGTTATTTCAAGAACATGTGGATACATTTGTGCGCGATATCCTCAAAAACAGAAATAATCACGAAATATCATTAGACGAATTAAAGAAAACTTGAAGAACTTTGTACCCGCGAAGGAAAACTGTACCGAAATGAACCTGTGATTAACAATGAAAATATTGATATCGTAAACTGGAAATAGAAATGTTGAAAAAATTATTTAATTGAATGTTCAAATTGGTGTCTTTGAACTTTTAGACATTTTGCGCAGATAAGCCGCAATTGTTCATGGGTGGCTCTTCTTATTGACTGGTGGTCCAGGTTTTCAAATGCTGTACTTACCCGCCTCATGCAGTATTCCATGGTGGTCACTGCAGTGTTATACACGTTATTTTTCACTGTTCCCGAAAAATAAAAATCGAGTTCTGATAGGTCTGGGGAGCGAGGTGGCCAAAAATTTGGTCCATTGTTGGCTATCCATTGATCATAAAATAAGTTTTCCAGTTTGACTAAATGGGCATTGTGTGGGGGTGCCCCCCATAATGTTGATACAAAAGGTTTCGAAGATCAACCAGGGGAAAGTTGTCTAAATAGTCAACTTCAAAATTTATGTGTTTCGGTTTTTGAGGATATGGTGTCACAAATGTATCACATGTTCTTGAAATAACTTTATCACATTGTCCATAATAAATAAGTTTAAATAATCTTAGTTTGTATAATTTAACTGGGGTGCCATTACGATGATTTGAAATGCCAAATACGATCGTGGCTATCCTACATCTAATTGTTTATTGTTGATTAAATGCCAAATCTCCATATAAAAATATAACATTGGCAATATTTTGGAAAACTAAAAATTTTAGGTATAGATAACCTTATACAAAGTTACTTTAATTTTTGATGCTAAATACTACAAAATAAGAAAAATGGGGGGTTTCCATTTGAAAAAATTGATTTTTGTCAGTTTTCTCAATCTCATTTTCGATTTTATTTTTTGAACATCCTGTATGATATGTTATTCAAATATTATACAAAATCTATTTGAGGGAGTTCTTCTGAACAAGGAATCTAACCCAAAGTAAGTAATAAGGGCTTCCTTCCTTATAGGAACAATTGATAATTATATTAGGACTTGCAATCGTCATTTTTGACACTAAAACTTAAATATGTCAAAAACGCTTAGACTTAGGTATAGGACATTACATAAAATCTGCCTAGAATCTTGGGTAGAATTCAAAAATGTAATAATATATAGGGTGTCCCATTTAAAATAAGCCCCTTAGGGTCTATTTCCGGTATAACCGGAAATGCCCAATACATGAAAATATTTTAGCTGAGTAGGCCCTAAGACTTCTAGCAAGTTCCCAAACTGTACAATTTTTCCTAAATTCAGTTTCTGAGATATCGATCGATACATTTCCTGGTGGTCCACCCTGTATATATATATATATATATATATATATATATATATATATATATATATATATATATATATATATATATATATATATAATGACTATACTTATTGAACTACATGAAACTGTTTAAGAATCATTGTCAGATATATTTACATTCTATATCTGAAATATAGATCCATTACATGAGAGTCTAGTATTTATGGAATATTCGTCCTTACCTACTATAGAAAAATTTTTCTGAAAGATGACCCAATAATTTATTTAAATAAAATATAATTCCAAAAAGAGGAATAAAATTTATTATTATACATACTTAAAGCATATGTTAAACAGGAACAGAACATAACATATTTCTTCTACTGAATATTAAATATTCTCATTTGATTCACTGGAAGAAGGTATTAAAGCATAGATATATAAAATATATTTCCAAAGATTATATATTTCATTGAAAAATAGATAGAAAAGTAAATACTGAAAATATAAACTAAATGCATTTAGCATTACCGAATTTCTATAAAAAGTGCCATAAATGTGTCATGAAGAAAACAATGAGCAATGAATATCACATATACGAAAAATAAAAAAATCAAATACAATCTTTGGATAATGAAATAAAAGCAATCAATTAAAATATAGTAATTTCTCAAACGAAATTAATTTGGATGATTTTCTTTTTAGAAATAATATATTAACGTTTAAAACATTTCAGTTATTTCATAACAATCGCCTAACATGTTGCATAATATACACTTTGTATGTTCAGCATTTGATATATTTTCTTGATGGTATGAATATACAAAGCTCTATTCAAAAATATTATTTAGATTATTATTATTATACAATAACATTGCAGTTAGAATTCACAGCAGCAAGTTTGTGCGTATCGCTTTCTCGGATAATTGCCAATAAATTCCATTCATGTTCAATGTTTAGTCCAAGAGATATAAACTACAATGAATACTATTTTTCCCCAATATAACAATAATTTACTGAAATGAATCATTTACATATATAGTAAATAGCCTAATAATTTTCTTGAATAGTTACATTGAATCATTGTCTGATTATACTCAATGATATAAATAGTTTGAGGTTTAGGTATATAATAAATTAATAAGGATAAATATTATTATTTTTTTTAAATATTTCGAATTTTTCATTATTATTTATCCGTTACTTCTCTGTATTGCAATGAGGAACGTGCAACCTCGATATTTATATTTTTTTGTCCAAAATTACGATCTAGGAAAGTTGAGAATATTTTATTCCTCATATTGCCACCATTGTGAACATTTACCTAAAATAGAACTTCGAGCATAATATTGTTCACTATAGTATACATGAATAACCCCATTCATTCCTTTAAATAATTTATTATTATAACAATCGAAAATGTCGGATATTTCATAATAATGTGATAATGAATTTGTTAAAAATCATTTTATAAAATCCAGCATCTGAGGAAATGTACCCAATTTTAGATGACTGTATATGCAAAAAAAAAATGCTCCTATGCTTAGAAGCGTATTGAAATATATAATTTACAGTAGATTTAAACTATGTCTATCACAAAATTCTTTGTCAAAATAGCTCAGATACTTTTTCAAGTATAACAAACTCTTCACAAGTTTGACGAATTCTTTCAGTATCACACATACATTCGTTGTAAAATTCGTATTTTTTATCGAATTTCACACTGAACTTCAAGTGGAAATGCATACCAAAAGAAGTTGAATGGCAGTTTTTGAGTGTTTTTGTTACCCTTAAATGTAATCACAAGGGGCTGAAAAAAACAACCCCTATAATATTTTGCATCAGAACTTTTTAATGCGCCTATATTTTCCTTTTTAAAAAATATATTTGAAAAGACAGACTCAATCTGCAACTTTTTTATGTCTTGACTTTTAATCATAAAGTTGTTAGTTTGATCACAAAAAAATAAAATAGTGCTCAGACTATTTTCCCATAAATTCAGAGGTTATCATTTATTAAAAAAAAAACAAGTAAGCTGCTGTCAAATAATTTGTTAATTGTTATTAGTAGTACAAGTATTGATCAATCCGCTCTAATTTGCAATATTCTTCAACTAAATAAAAAAATGCCATTCTTTAAATAAAGTTTTATTTAGTTGTGAAAATAGTTTGAAGTCATTATAAAACTGTCTAGAAATTAGAAAAAATCAGGAAAATAAAACTATTTGTCATATGACTTCATTTGACAGCAGCTTACTTGTTTTTTTTTAAATAAATGATAACCTCTCTGTGAATTTATGGAAGAGTCCTGAAGCACTTTTTTATTTTTTGGGATCAAAATAACCACCTTAAGATTAAAAGTCAGGACATAAAAAAGTTGCAGATTGAGTCTGTCTTTTCAAATATATTTTTTAAATAGGAAAGTATAAGCGCATTAAAAAGTTCTGATGCAAAATATTATAGGGGTTGTTTTTTTCAGCCCCTTGTGCTAACATTTTAGTGTAACAAAAACACTCAAAAACTGCCATTTTATTAGCAGCAGTTATCTGCCAAATTTCATTCCTCTAGTTTTTTCCTAAGTGGATGTTTTGAATAAAAACAATTTTTCTTCACCTAATTTCAAAGGGCTGTAACTTGGAGGGAAAAGGGTGTTGAACAAAAAGTTATATGAAAGACCCTCCTTAATTTTTGCTGAAGAATCACCCATTGAAATCTTTCGCATCAATTCAGAAACATCCTGTATATATATATATATATAATATATATATATATATATTATATATATATATATATATATATATATATATATATATATATATATATTTATATGAATGAATGTATATGTGCGTGTGAAATTTGAAGTCATAAGTTAATACTTTCATCAAGTAAAAGCTTCTCAATAGAAATTATTGATTTTAAATACTGAGAATTATTATTACTAATATATTTGAAAAATAGAGCTTAGAGTCTTTCTACATATTGAACGTCTATATAAATCGTAAGTGTGATTTAGTGCCACTCACGGAAAAATTTGAGTTTCCCAACAAAAAAAAAATTTTATAACAACCAAGATGATACTACATTCTTATATCTTTTGATTTTACTTCAATTTGACATAGTTTCGCTACTCAGAATAATTAATTATTTCAACTTGTGACCGCTTCCTCAAGTATATCATAAACGCTTTCAAGTATAGTATTTATTCTGTTATTTTGATGCCAGATTCAGTTGCATTATTTTGCCATGAAATTTCTGAGAATTGTGAAACATAAGACATTCCATGTTGTCGTCAATATTTTTTAAAATAAAACTTGGGGTATCACTAATGTACAATATTATACTGGTTAGTTATGATTGTCTGTGAATTTGATCTACAGGTAATTATCTCCAATATATAAGATAATTATAAAACTACATATGAGATAGCTGCCGTATATGCCCGAAATGAGTAGCTGTTGGAAATAATTCTAAAACATAAGAACAAGTAAAAAATATATAAAAAAATGAAAACCTGAAAGTGAGTAACGATTTTCATATATGCCTTAGTGAGCAAAAAAAAAATTGATGTAAAAGATAAATTGTGGAATTTTCTAATTGGAAGAGAGTATGATAAACACGTTTCTGTAAAAAAACTATCTGCAAGCAATATTATTCAATAACATTAAATCAAAGCTGAAGAAGGCATACATTTCAAATAAAAATTGATACTTATTGGGCAAAATCAATACTTCTTTCACCGACCAGAATTTTTCAAATACAATTTCCAAACAGTGCAAATACATTTTCCAAACAGTGCAAAAGATCTAAGATGGCGCCGACGAATAGTCGACTGAAAAGTAGCTCCTCCGAAAAAATCTATTTAAAGTGTTGTAAAACAAAAAGTTTTAGTTGTGCGGTGTGTATAGTTTGTGGAAACGCTTTCCATAAATCGTGTGCATCGCGAGATTGGGCCAAAGAAGTGTTTTTCATCGATGAAACACGCGTAATATGCTGTCAAGAAAGTAAGGTTGGAATGGACATCGACGTTAAAGATGTTCAAATATCACTATTAAGAAAACTGTTGTGTGAAATGGAAGAAAAGAACAGTGTTTTAAAGGAAAACTCCACCCTATGGAAAGAAAAGTATGATTCTGTTAGTTCAAAGTCAGTATTCAAAAATTCGAATCAACATTCCGAACATTCCTTTCCTCGTCCTTCACCCGACGATACCAAAAAAAAAGCAAGTGAGAAATCAAAACAAAACCCAGATGTTGCTGTAAATATTGAAGACTGTGAAATCACTCCTCAAGTGCTGGAAAATCGGGCTAGCAACCAGCCTGATAAAACAGCTGGTAGTTCAACTGCACCAGTTTTTGATGTTGAAGTGAATGACAGTAGAGAGGTTAAGGAATTGCAAAATAAACAAAAGCCAACTGATGGTGGCATAAATGAGATAAATAGCGAACGACATCAACTTCCAGATCTGAATAATGCACAAAATAACAATTGGGAACAAATAACAAAAAAAAAATAACAAAAAAATAACAATTGGGAATCCAATAGTTTCAAAAATACATCAGTTCTCACAAAAGTACTGAATATGTCCAATTAAGTCTTCAGAAATCTGAACTGTTAAAGAAACTTGAACAAAAATATTGAACATTCATTATTTGCACCGAAATTGAAGTTTACGAACTCATCGACTAGCGTAACATCAAACATCTGAAAGGAAAAAATCTTGACAATTATCAGTTAAGAAAGCAATTTAGCAGTTAAAATTAATAACCAGTTTTCACTAGACAAAAAATGAACCTATAAAAAAACGTAGAAATTTACAAGTCTGTACTATCACCGTCTAGTTTTTTTACTTGGACTGGAGGCGGGGGAGGGGGTTGAGTAGGTTTGTTTAAACTTCGAGGCGACGAGGGTGTTAAAGGAGACAACGGCGACTCCCCCTTCAAATCGATAAGATTACCATCGGACCTTGTTCTACTGTGACTAGATCTCCGCTGATCGCCGCCATTCGAAAATTCATGTAATTTTTCATTCGACTTCGCTGCGGTTAATTTTTCATTTGACTTCGTTTTAGATTTGTCAATCAATGATTTAGAAAGGCATTTTGGAGGAAGTCCCGGTCTTTCTGGTAAATTACTAGGTCTTTCTGCGAATAGCGAAGTCCTTTCAATTACAAGAGGAGTAATTCGAGGTCTCTCTACAGAAGTACTAAGAGATTCTTCCTCATGTGCGTTTTTACACGTGTCCAAAGCGTCCGTAGAGCCCTTTTCGACTGTGGTCCGCGATTTCTCAGAAACGGATTTATCTGCAACCATCTGCGGCTTTTCAGATGCTACCAAAGGTTTATCGGAAATTCTCCACTGTTTTTCGTTATTCAGAAACTTTTCGGAAATGCTCTGAACTGTGTGGCCTCTCTCCGTAGCTCCACTAGGCGGTTTATCCGAATTAACTTCTGGCAATTTTGTTCGAGGTAGAGGCGTCACTCGATCGATCGGCTGATGTCCTAAGAATTTTTCCTTTTCTGCTATCTGACTATCGTGGCCTAACTGATACTTCTCCGACCTATTGTACAAGTTCACGAAGCTCGGTTGTTGCTTATTCGCAACCGAATAAACGGAGCACTGGGTTCTCTGCAAAGTAGGATCAACCAAGAGTTCGAATGAAGACCTCTTCTGCTGTAAGGAAGCAGGACGCGCAGGTATTTCTGGCTTCACTACTTCGGGTCGTCGGAGCTGAACTTCTTCAGTATTGGGATTGTTTCTTGAAGAACTACGGATTGAGGATGCCCTGATGATGTTTGTATTTTTCTCGCCATTATCAATGGAATTTCTAGGGGCAGCTACTGGCTTATTGTCACAATGGTTATTTATGGTGTGAGTGATGGTCGTCTTAAATCTCTTATCTTCGCCAGTAATTTGTGCCGGGGATACCTGGACAGATTCGACTTTAGAAGCACCGGTATTAGTGGTAGGTGGAATGACGAATTTGTGGTCCACATTATTGACTAGTAGGGGCTCTCTTACATCTTGAATATTTTTAGCGTTCTTTTTATCCTCTTGACTGAAACTAGCTCGTCGTGATAAATTGGAATTACCGTCAGTATTTGTACCCACCGAAGTTTTCGCCTTAGTTTCTTTTGGTTTTCTAGATAAGGTAGAACTTCCAGAAGGATACGAAAACGACAGTGAACTTCTGTCTATTATTAAATCTTGGTCAGTTTTCGAGTTACTATGTGGAGGAACCGGGGCGGCTTTTTTCTTCCTAGTATTTGGTTTTGGACTATCTGTAATCTGGATACTCTCCGAACTTGCGCTCAGCTCATTGTGATGTTCTGTGTCTAGTCTATAATTTCTGTCATCTTCAATGAAAAGGTTCAGGGGAGTTACATACTGAGCCACATTTTCAGTGAACAATGTATCGACTTCCTTGATGAACAACTCTACAAGAACGTTGGTTGTAGCACAGTTTCCCATACTGAGATTAGCGTCATCATTTTGTCCCCAGAGCAAATTTGGTGACATTACTATAGCAATATTCGAAGAACTCATTCTATTAACTGTATTATGTGATAATTTGGCAAGGAACTGAATGAGATAGGTTAGGTTTTCTCTATTTTCTCTTGGTAACTTCTTCAGAATTCCTCTAACATAATCTACCCTTTGGTTTTCTGGCTGATTCACCACTTGCATCCATTCATAGTATAGGTTATAAGTCAAAAGTGGTTCTGGTAATTCTCTAAGATATAACTTCAATATGCTTGCTATGACATGCACGTCTCGATATTCTGGTATTATTTCACAAAAACATCCAGAATCGATAGATGCCTTAAAACGCTTAACTTTTGACATACTCCCAGTCAATCTGAAAAGACCTTCTTCATACATGCCAATTTCTGTTAAAGCAGTAATACATATTTCTAAAGGGTAAGCTATATGTTTATTAGTAACTGCCAAATGGTCCTCCAAAGGAATCCCAAACACTCGTTTGATACTGCTATGTCCTGAAAGTCAAAATATTGATTCTGAGAATTTCAACAATCATAGAAAATTTAATATTCGTGAAAATGGAGTAATTTCCAAGATAACCAAAAATAAATACTCTGAATATTTCATTTTATTCTCCGAGTAACCATTATATTATTTGATACATTGATTTCAAAAAATGAATTCTTTTGTCGATAAAAAACATTCGTACGTATTTGCTAAAAATCAATGTGTTTTGCCCAAACTATTTTTCCGATCTAGGGAAACAATATGGCTTTGTGTCTTTTTGTTCTGAAATAAAATTGGTACAACAGTTCAGTAAACTGAGTGAATTACACCAGAGATGACTGACAAACACATGTAAGTAGAAATAGATAACAAGTTTATAATTATAATTATATTTCTACATTTTATCAATTTTTACGGAGCGACCCTAAATATTCCCATCAGAGTTGGGTCAGCCATTTAGACCGGACAAATTGGTAACTTGTTTAAAATTTGATTTTTGCCATTAATTTCTATAGCTGTAGTTATGTTTATGCACCCTGAATATTTCTGAGTGGATAGTAGATAATTATCTGAAAAGCCTGACAATGAAAGTCTTGTGAAAATCGGTTGATCCCATTTTGTGGATCAACATGGACAAACAAAAAAATTGTATATACAATATAATCCACTCATAATGGACTGGCTTATACTGGAAACCCGAATGTAATCGACCAATTTTCATGTTCAGGATTAAACACAGTTAAAACCCTCGGACAAAGTGGAATCGTTTATAATGGAACAACCTTGCTTGCAATGGACCAAAATTAGCCTAGTATCCTGTATATCATTAGCGACCTTCTCTCCCGGCACGATGTATTCTGATGCAATATTAAACAAATTTGATTCGAGCTTATATTTTCAACTTAAAGTAAAATCACCAGCTTTTTTCAGAAATAATGTTTTCTGTTCTAAATGTCGGTAAAAAATTACATTACATGAAACATATTTCTGCTTGATTTATGAATACATACATAATATGTAAACTCATATCTATGCATGTACATACCTATTCAGCAATAAAATTCAGTTTTTTGATTAATTTGTTCCATTCTCATCTCATGAACACCCGAATCCCCTAGTGGGCTAGGACCCCGAATTCACATTACCACCTAATAGTATCTAAGAAGAGCAATAATGGCATGCGAACAAATCGTAGCGCCGTCTATCGGAAACTGATAGGTATCTTAGTCTTCTTCTTCAATCCTTTAACTGTGTCTGGCTACTTTGGCCATCAACACATCAAACAAATTATCTTCTACCGGGTCTCTGTTGCCAGAGGTCTTGGTTATACCAATACCCGACCTCTGGCTCTATCAAAACTTATTTTTCACTATAACACATATAACAAGAGCACACGTGGGTTCAACCTCTAAATCCCACCCCGGATTCAGAGGTTAAGCGTGTACTCTGTTCGACGCTCAACCTCTGAATGGTTCTCAGTCTAGGCCAAACAGAAAGTCCAAACGTTAGTTTCCGATAGATGGCGCTATGATTTGTTCGCCTGTCATTAGTGCTCTTCTTAGAAACTATAAGTTGGTTATGTAAATTCTGGGTCCTTAACAAGCTAGTTAGTCCAGAATGTTAGGTACGCTGGCTAGTATTTGGGAGGTCTCGGGTTCAAACCCCGGGGCCGACTGGTCTGCCATGAGTTTTTTTTGTGAGGTTTCCTCATGGTAATGTAATTCACTGCTTGCAAACTTATAAGACGAATGCTGGGCCAGTATTAATCCTCTGAATCCTACCCACACTTCCTATGTTCCATAAATATCCCGTCTCACCTATCCTTAATGCACTTGTACATACAAGTGTATCCTCTGATCTGGCTGAAGGAGTTAATCCCAAACTCAAGCTGCCCGCCTCCCTGACACATACTTCAGGGAGGAATAAAACACGTGTGTTTCCTTTCCTGGGTCCTTGCCCACTCGTTCGATGGATGCGACACTAATAATGAGCTTGTTGCAGAGCGAAACAGACATCTTGTCTGATCCGGCATCGAATGTTTCCCATTTCCCAGGATGAATAGGAATTCCATATAGACAGATCTCATGAAACTAGCTCTGTTCGTTAATTTGTTTTTATTAAACATCAATTTTTTTAATGAATTTTCCAACGTAGATATTATCTTTATAATACACAGGCGGCGTTTGTTTATAGCAAATAAATTTTCATTTACAATTATATATATATATATATATATATATATATATATATATATATATATATATATTATATATATATATATATATATATATATATATATTTATATATATATATATATATATATATATATATATATATATATATATATATTATATATATATATATATATATATATATATATATATATATATATATATATATATATATATATATATATATATATATATTATATTATATATATATATATATATATATATATATATATATATATATATATATATATTTATATATAGATATATATATATATATATATATATATATATATATATATATATATATATATATACATATATATATATATATACGTGTGTGTGTTTGTGTATGTTTACAGAGAGAGAGAGAGAGAGTAATAAATAGCTCACCTATTTTTTTTTCTAACTGGGGTATAATTGTCTGCAAGTTATTCAAGGCACTTTCATGGTATCCCCTTTGCAACTTGAGAAGCTGCAATATGTAGGATGCAAACTCATTTTCTTTGGCTAATAAATTGAACATTTCAATTGCAAGGGCATCTCGACATTGTTCAACTTTTACATCTGCTTCTTCTAATTCATCTTTCAAAGTTTCCTTCTTCGTGGCCTAAAATGTGAAATTCACTCTTTTATTGCAATTAAACAGAAATATATCAAGATAATCTACTTAAAACAGTTCAAATTTGAAAGCGTTAATTCCTAAGTACAAAATAAAACGCTTTTTACAAGATCATTTCATTTATCATTTCCGTCTCCCTTTCAGTCCACAAGTTCATCATAATTGTTTCATTTCCATTTTCATTTTATATCGCTAAAATCCCGACGTTTATTTGAGGTGAGAATTATATCAAATTATGAACAAATATTGTTTCATTATGAAAATAAATTTTTAGCAATTCATGAATTTATAATATATAATTATGGTAAAAAAAATTAACAAAAACGGACTGAAACGGAGACGTAAATGAAAACTGAAATGATTGTGTGAAAAGACCTTTTAAGTATCTAAAACCTTGCAAGGGATCAACGGTGCTTATTTTGGTGTTGTAAATCATTTAGCAAACTTATATATATATATATATATATATATATATATATATATATATATATATATATATATATATATAAGTTTTACGGAATCACGTAGTAACGACGGAATCCGTCGTTACTACGTGATAATTTAACATGATGAACAAAACTAAATTTGAATTTACTACGTTTATTATCACAAAATATTTTGAAAAATTTAACACTGCGATTGCAATTTCGGAAGAACTTAAGTTTTTAACTCAATCTGCCCGATGATGGTCTAGTGACCGAAATTGCAATCGCAGTGTTAAATTTTTCAAAATATTTTGTGATAATAAACGTAGTATATTACAATTTATTCTTGTTCATTATATATATATAAATATATATATATATATATATATATATATATATATATATATATATATATATATATATATATATATATATATATATTATATATATATATATATATATATATATATATATATATATATATATATATATATATATATATATATTATATATATATATATATATAATAGTATATAATATATATATTCTGTCAATTCTATGTCAAACGTCATTGACATAGAGTTACATTAGTTTATATTTTCCAAAGCGCTAAGGTTAGATTAGAAATGATTTTATATGGCGGTTAGGTATTGTTAAATTTTCTAATTTTCCGCGCAACTTTCTTAATTTTACATAAGAACCTTCTCCTGACAATAACAAACGCAACAAAAAAGGAATTAGTGAAATCGGTTCAGCCGTTCACGCGAGATGGGGTAAGCAAGGGAAATAGGGATTCATTTAATATATATATATATATATAATTCGTTGGTATTAGACAAGAACGATTATCCAAAAAAATTTTACGAACCAATTATTAAAAAAAGAATACAACAAATTTATAACCAAAATAGCCAAAAATCAGAAAATGTCGATTTGGACATAAAATACGTGGGAATGGAATTCATACCAGAAATATCTTACAAAATAAGTAACGTCCTGAAGAAGTACAATATAAAAATAGGCCACAAACCTAATAAAATAACTGGCTCGTTATATACAAAAATGAAACCAAAAATAGAACGACAAAACGAAACACATACAATCTATTCAATAGATTGTATTGACTGTGATACGTGTTATATAGGTAACACAAAACAGTATTTGAACAGAAGATTATACGAACATGAATACTCTATACGAACAAACAAAAAACAACCGCGCTGGCAAAACATGCAATTGAACAACTGCATTCGTTTGATTTCAAAAATACGAAAATTATTGGAAGAGAAAAACAACAACAAAAAAGAAACATAATGGGTATGTTAGCCATCCATAGAAAAAACAACATTAAACTCAAGAGCTGACATTGAAAACTTCGGAAGAATATACCATAACATCATTCACCGAGAAAACCGAGAAAACCGAGAAAATACGAATTAAGAGGAGGAGTTAATCACGTGAGATAACCAGTATGACATCGACGACCTTGCTGTGTAATAAAGAGACTTTTAAATATTGAATTAATTGTGAAATTGTTTTGAAAATGACTAGAAGTCGAAACGCGTAAACTATAGTGTATTTTAATGAATAGTAAATGTTTTATGCAAATAGTTATTAAATGTTGACATTAACCTAGTGAAATAAACCCTGTATATATATATATATATATATATATATATATATATATATATATATATATATATATATATATATATAGGGAAAGTATTAGTGAATACTAATAGTGCGAGATCCGGTATGAGAAATATACACACTCATCTGTTATTTTATAATAATAAAGAATATATTCTAGGTAATAAATTGATAATTCGCACATAAATCACGTGGCGATGATGTTAAACAATAAAATGTTTGATAAAATATTTTTTTGATCAATTTTCTCGCTTTGTTATTTATGAAAGTTGAGCATCAGAGAAGAGAATATACCCAATGAATTGAAAAAATTAAGGTTGCCTACTTCCCCATCTGCGCTACTATGGAGTTGCCCGGTATGAACAGGTAAGTAAGCGTTATTAATGTACCCTCATAAGTTATTTAATCGAATTACATATCAAATGAAAGCTTATTTTATTCCCAATCCAACCGTATTAGGTTGCCTTATCGAAAAGTTTGTTGAATTCATGGTTGCCTAGATTTAAGATATTAAATTTTCTGTGCGAGCGTAGAGAGTGACAAAGAAGCGTTGCGCGCGCAATTCCATTTGACTGACGAATATGCAGCGAGGCAGGTATACCTACAGCTGCTTAGTAAAGTATAGTGGAAAATGCTCCTTATTCTGTGTAATAGACATGGATGACTAAACTTAGCATTTTAAAATATTTTCAAGACAAAGGGATTTTCAGGAAATATGTGCATCATTGACGGATCCAGTAAATATACTTCTCGAACATAAAATTCAACCTGTTCAGGAGTTTACTGCCCTTCTTTATGGGATCAAGCAATGTTATAATATCAATGACGCTAGATATCGGTTGTTCGAAAAAACTAATTCAACGAAGAGAGACAAAGCATTTTATAAAGAAGGTTGAAGGCATCGACTCCAATTTGATTCCACCGGTGCTGGATATCACTAAAACAGAAAATTTTGCGCATAATTTATGTTAATTCGATGTGGCTCCATGGAACCGATGCACGCTGCGTTAAAGTAAATCCTGAAGTTGTAGTTTGCTTTTGGATGGCTGCTTGAAGGGCGCCCAACCCCTTCAGAAGTTAACAACGTATAAAGAGAATTGAGAAACAAAAAAACGATGAAGAATTAGAATTTGATTTCGATATTGGCATTTCTGACGAGTTATAATCTGAAAAGTTTTTTATATCAACATTTTGTAATTTGCTTGCTATTGATGAATTCATGTAATAATAAAATAGTATTTATATCATTATATAATACTTTATTTAACTTTTACCAGTATTTAATCCGCGGTTACACGATCGAAAAAATCTCCTTTTGAAAGATGTACATTTTGAACGGGAACACTTATCATTTCATAACTATGTATTGTCACTGAGCAATGAATGTGTGGAATTGAGTTGTCAAAATAAGATATCGTAGTTAATATTACACTATTCTCAACGCTCGCAGAGAAAATTTAATATCTTAAATCTAGGTGACCATGGATCCAACAAACTTTTTGATAAGGAACCTAATACGGTTGGATTGGCAATAAAATAAGCTTTCATTTGATATGTAATTCGATTAAATAACTTATGAGGGTATATTAACAACGATTACTTACCTGTTCATACCGGGCAACTCCACAGTTGCGCAGAAGGGGAAGTAGGAAACCTTTATTTTTCTATTCCTTCGGGTATTGGGATCTGACATGGAGGCGGAGCTTAGGTGATAACGTCAAAACATGGCGTCTCAAAACCAACTTTTAATACGAGTTATATGAGATTTGAAAGTTTTTTGAGTTTTTCCTATAAAAATGTTAGTTTCGAGAGAAAGTGTGAAGCTATATATAGGTATGTGAAAATTTACTCCAGTGAAAATACAGAGAAGGTGATAGGCTGGAAAGATCCAAATTCATAATAAAACGTGGGAAAAATGAAGAGAATTCGAGGCCTGATGATATCTTCAACTTTACTGCTTTTTGTTTATCTATTTTGATTTGATTTAATTTAATTTGTAAAATACCTAGTCTAAATCAACTGTATTTGTTTAAGTGATATGAAACCAAACTTTTTTATGTAGGAAGGTTATAATAGGCCAGATATGATGGGCAATTATCAATAAACATATTTCGAAACTTTTTACTGATGATTCTTTATCTAACTGTGAAATTTTTTTTATTATTCAAAATTTAATCATTTCTGAAAGAACTTTGGACAAAATATATTTGAAATTTTACGAAAAACATTCATTTAGTAGTATACATGGATTCGATGAGAAATCATAATGTTTCATATAATTAAATGTGGTTTTCATAATAAAAAACCATCAATCATAATGTAACTCAAGATGTATTAATAATGAATATACAAAGAAAAACTTTTTCATTCCATGTGTATTCTTATTATAACTAACTTCAATCTGATAACCATAATAAACATAAATTTGTTACTTCATGATTTCACTTAATCTTCCATGAATTTGTCATCTTCTAAGATCGGAGAAGATATATTTATTGTACCACATATCACTGTAAAAATTTCTTCTAATAATACCAATAGGTAAATGTTGAGGAAACGCATATCCAACAATTTCAAATGTTTTGGCTGCGGCATCTGGAATTTTCATTATTATAATGGGAACTAATCTGAGTTTCATTCAATTCTTTTGTAAAATGCAAAGAACACACCGTCATTCTCGGAGTTGTGTGATTCTTTTTCAGATTGATTTTCCTTCAATAAATCAATCTTTTCCTTTTCTCTCAATAAAAAATATTTGCTTAGCTTCGGAAACCGATGAAAGCTAATACCTGCATTTGTGTATGCTTCAGAATTACAATTTTTCACCTTTTGCGACCTTATTTGTAATAAATCAAAAACTTGACATGCAATTGCATATGTTGACGTTGGAAATAAAAACTCCATCCATCTGGCCGCCAGAGTTCGCCAGCTGACATGTCAGATCCCAATATTCTCTACGCTTATGCGCAACTTTCATAAATAAGAAAATGAAGAAGTTGATCAGAAAATTTAATTAAACATTTTATTGTTTAATGTCATGGGCACGTGATTTAGCTAGGCAACCTATTTGCGCTGTATCAATTTATATATTATGTAGCATATATTCTTTATTATCATTAAATAACAGAAGACTATAAGAAAGTACCTTTAGGCAGTACAACCTTTTTTCTCTAACCGCCGCCATTTTTATGTAGATTTTAGTTTTTCGTGGTTTTTGAGATTTGCGCGTCTTCATAACACCTCCAAATTGAATTAGAAGGTTGAAATTTCATACGTGGATTGAGTTGATGTTAGAAAAATGCCTTCTGGTGGTTTCAACTATTTTTCTGAGCCGCTACCATTCTTATGTAGGGATTTCTCGTTTTTTCTTGGTTTTTGAGATTTTGCGCACCTCCACAACTTCTGTTGATTAAGTCAGATGGTTGAAAATTGGAACGTGGCTTGGGTTGATGTCAGAGAAATGTTTCAATCGATCTCACTCCGCAATTTTTATGTTGAAATTTATAGCGTTTTTAAGGATTTCCGAGCATTATGGTTGGAAAAACCACGCTTTAATAGCAAGCCCAAATAAAAATTAGAAAAGAATATGCTTTATTGAAAAAATAAATTTAGTGTACTGAAGAACCACGCTTTAATAGCAAACCATAATAAAAATTACAAAATGATTTATTTTATTCAAAAAAAAATATATAAAATATTGATAAGGAAGCAGGCCGAAACGCGATTCTAACGGAATAGTCCTGCGGCGCAGTCAGGGCCGGATTAACCATTAGGCAGAGTAGGCAACTGCCTAGGGGCCCCGCATCGACTAGGGGACCGTGCACGCACCAAGAAAAAAAATTTTCATCAAATAAAAATTTTATTTGAAAATTTGTATGAAATTCTTCAACAATATTATTGCTTTCTTTCGACGCATGTTGTCAATTGATGAAATACTTATATATATATATATATATATATATATATATATATATATATATATATATATATATATATATATACATACAGAACCATCTAGTATCGAGTAGTAGAACTAATAAACTTTCTTCGTTCAACAATGTCTCAGAACCGTTTGAATTCATTGTTGAAATAACTTACATCCATTTATCAACTTGAAAAGACCTGGGGCCCGGACAGGGTTAATCCGGCCCTGGGCGCAGTTGAGAACAGGACACAAATAATCGTATTTCAACTTGAAGTCAATTCTCGTACCAAATTTCAACCTTTAAACTAAATCTACAGAAGCTGAAGAGTTGAGCAAATTTTTAAAAACCACGACAAATAGAAATATCTACATAAAAATGGCGGCGGTTGGAAAAATTCACCCAATTTTGATAGTTTCGTTCTGCCTTGCAAACAAGTTTGATAAGAGCCACTGGAGATGTCATTATGTATTGGGATAAACAAATTAAAAAAAAAAACAATATATATATACATATATATATATATATATATATATATATATATATATATATATATATATCAGACATCAGAAAAATTTCAAAAATCGTGGTCCAGGTCTAAAACGTATAAAAAACCAATCCTGCACCTGACTGTTGACTTTCGATACTATGCAATAAGTACTATTTTCGGGGAAAATACGACTAAAAATCACAACTCCGGTGACAAGTATTCTTGACCAGTCTAACTGTTTTGCCTACCCTTGCTACCTCACTGATGAGTATCATTTTCCTCCCTTATAGAGTTAGTTACACATTTTATTGAAATTTCCTGGTTCTATTTTTCTTATTTTCACAGTACGCTATTAGCAAATTCTAATTTTATTTTGTGTATAAACCAGGAATACAGCTGCTGGTGTCAGTTGATATAACACTTGAAATATAATTGGAAAACAACAGAGGGATACAATGTAACATATTTCACAATTCCATCATATATTTACCTGATACCTGCTACTAGTTGAATCTTTATCCAAGGAATACTTTGTCAAATTCCTTTTGTGCTTCATGATACTAGGAAAATCAGTATCAATTAATTTCTGAATAGGTATACTAATCAAATCTTCAACTTTAACTTCATGTTCAGCATATTCCTTTGCAAGCTGTTGTTCTATACCACTTGCTTCCCTCAGAATATCCTGGAATAGCTTACATTCGGCAAAGCTGTCAAATATCTCACTGTCTCGTTTTTTATTAGTTTGCTCAAGGAATATTGTACCAAGTTGATACTCCAAGCATTTTTTCTGAAAATATTGACTTCAAAATATCACACAATCCATAAGGCCTTCATAAAGGTAACAGGCATATTCTTACACAGAATTATTCTTCAAACATATGTTCATTAGACTAATAATAAGTCAAACTGATATTTATACAATTAAAAATTTACGGTTCTGCAGAATGGATAAAATCTGTTACACATAATTTTATCAATTTATCAGATTTCCAACATATACTCACAGCTCTCTTCTCAATATCAATATTAGGTCCACATGGTGGCAATTTCTTATTAATGGCTGACAAAGCTGTTCGTAGATATTCCACTTTGTGATCAGCAATTTGAAGTTCCTCATCACTTAAGGTTTTTGATTTTTCAGCTCTAAAATTCATGAGGAATAATACCATAACTTCTGGTTAGACAGTTTGAATAACAATAATCATACAACTATAAGAATATTTTTTAAGATAACAAACTTATTTGGCGTATAGCACCAGGTAAGTTAATTAGGTATTCTATAGTTTTTAATGAACCATAAATTCACTGAAACTCACTCAAAGAGCACTTATTCTTTGAGTCATTCACATTCCACATTGATTAGCAAAACGGAATGTTTGTTAAAATTCATATTTAATTAGAAGCCTGAATTTCAATAAAACAATGACTTAACAGGTCAGATAAGAAGTAAAATGATAACAGAAACCTTAAAATTCACATGTGCATTATTACCAATAATTGGGTGTACTGATTACTGTCCAATGATTGCACAAAATATTTCAAAGAACGAGTAATCAAAAGGCGAGATATTTTCCATATAGGCTTTGTCTAGGATAATGAATAAGCCAAAGCATTAAAACCAAATTGAATATAATTCAACAATTCAAAGACAACATGATCTTAATATCCTGTATGCATAAGTCCTTATCCAATGGTATAGCACTTACACAATAAAATCAAATTGGATATAATGTTAATATTAATTTATTCCATTTAATTCCTAAAAGACCTTCATGTTAAATTTCATCTCAGATGCAATTCATATGATGAGTAATTCGAAGTTTCAAACCAGATTTTTCAAATCATATTGAACTTCTCAAATAAGTAAATAGATAAAATCCAATCCTATTTGTATAGATAAGAAATTAATGATTAACCAAGAAAACATACCAACCTCAGAAATGTTTGATCAGCAAGTTGTTTGACTCGAAAAAATTGTTTCTTCATTTTGTGCAAGTAGTAAAAATTTCATGTAATTTGGGGAAGCTTGAGTATTTTTAATGACATTTGCATCAATGATCATTTATAGACTATTTCCAAATGATGATATCATTTCTTCCTAAAATGAAACACTTTCCATTTTAGATCTTCAGTTTAATGAATTCTAAATCGAGAACTTGCACTTGGTTAGCATTATGAAGTCTAATTGCATTAACTTAGGATTATGCTGTATGAAACTCCGGACTAATGAAGTAAATTTGACAAAAAATTCAAATACTTTAATACAATCGCGAGGTCGACCCACTGAGCGTCAAAATCACAGTCCATCAAACCAGCCTGACAGAAAATGACAGTGCAATGACAGTAAACTGATATTAACAATTAGCGACGTTGCCAATATCAGCGCAAGGTAATATGTAGAAAAGGAAATACAATGTTGTCCAAATAATATTAAGGAAACAAATAAATTTTGTATATGTACCTATTCTTAGAATAAGAAGAATAACTTCAACATCTCTTTGGTGGTAAACATAAAGAAACAAAGAAAATCGGTAAAAACTCCTGAAAAAGAAAACTCTGTACAGGCCAAAACCTTGTGAAAAAACAAACCTCTGTATCTTAAGCAACTTAGAATATGTAAATCCGTAAATCGAACTTGTTCCTGAGTTGTGTCACATATACAGAACGAAGTATCTAGAGTCGTCCAAATGTCAGCAATACTTTCCTCACAACCATCATTTCATATCTTTAACAGGTAATTTCGAAAAATGAATGGTGTTCACGATTGTGTTCATATAGTGGAATGCAATTTACAAGTATTTCTTTATCAATGGGTTGTGTTTCTTTTTCAAATTTATGTAGTCTCTGATTTTGACAAGTTTTCTAACTACTTGCACTAACGAATAACAACAAACAATAATCTTCTTCTTCAGTTGGCGATCATTCTGTTACCATTTAATCTTGCCGATTGCAGCTCGAAACAAATCAGCAGATGTTTTGAAGGGCCAATGTCTCTAATTACGACATGATATTCAGCGTCTTCCGGGCCCTGTCTTGCGATCTAGCTGTAGAATGCATTATATGACCGGAATATGAACAGTTGCGCTCTTTGACAGTCCTCATCACTTCTGTTCCTTTGGTTATATGTTAGAGAACTGCCCAAGATATTCGAAGCATTCGTCAAAAGCACCACATTTCAAATGCTTCTAAGTACTTACAGGTAGCGTTAGTCAAAGTCCAGGCCTCTACATCGTATATTAATATGGTGAACACTCAACACTTCAGGATGCGAGTGCGTAGTCGGAGGTTAAGCTGCATACTTCACAGAAGGGTCCTCATTTTATTAAAAGAAGTAGGCCTTTTTTCAATTATTATTATAATTTGCTTAGACTGGTCCCAGTTGTCAGTCATATATAAGCCTAGATACTTAATAGATGGTTTGATTTGGATCTGGGAGCCATTAACTTCAAAAAAAGCCTCCTTGTACATAATTTTGCATATTGTCATAACCTTAGTTTTCTTTGTATTTTTAGCAAGATATTAACGAGAACACTATTCATCGGGATACCATCCTCGGCCTCCTCTAAAGCTTCTCTAAACAGTCTTTCAGAATATGCGTTGAAAATCAACGGCGACAGCAGTTTCAGGGGGTTCAGGGGGTTCTGTCGAACCCCCTCACGAATCCCCAACTCGCCTGATGTTCCATCTCTAACTGTAACGAAAGCTTTTTTTGTCAGTAGTGGTTGGATATAATGCGAACATCTTTGTCATCTAGATTTGGCTGGTGAAGAGTTTCTACTAGTTTATTGTGATTCACCCTGTCAAATGCCTTCTCAATTTCAACCTGCCAATACATCACAGTTTACCTCGAGTACTCTCTGAATCAGGATTCAAGGTTAATAGTGCCTCCCAAGTACCAAGGGGCCACTTCTAAAACATAATTGCGTATCGCTTATATCCTGTTCAAGTTTTTAATAAATTCTTACCTGAATGACTTTTACTAATATTTTCATCATGTAACTCATCATTAATAAGAAGTTTAATATAAATTATTTTGAAAACCATTGGATTTATTGATATAATAACCCTAATACATGGGTTATTCCGTTCTCCTTGATCTTGTAGTTGATCAGTGGTCGTCATGGTTGTAATTTCCCCTGTTTAACATACACCAATATAATCATTGTTGTTATTTTTGATAGATCTTCAAATTTTACATTTTTTAAAAATATTTTTATTATTCTTATTCATACAGGATAGTGAGTAGTTTGAGTTATCGGTAAAACAAAAATCTTATCTTACGTAGTAACAACAAACGCTCCGCTAAATTTTGCTCTGTTCTAAATTTATTGCAGGACTTTTAACCTATAAACAATCATTATCGATAACAAAATTTGAAAAACAAAATATTCAAAACATCATTTTTGAAGTATCCAAGGTATATAGTATTTCAAACGTATTAGTTTAGAAAAATAAATATCTAGATTATAAATAATAATACGTTTTCCGATTTTATTCGAATATGTAACAATATCATACAATATCAATATTTCTACAAATACGGTTTCGTAGACATTATACTATAATTAATTTATTTTTACGTGTGATTAGTATTAAAAACGAATTTCTGCAAAATACCTATTCAACACCTGATCGAATATATGAGAGTTGCCTGAAAAATATCTAGCAATAACATAACAAAGGTGTTAATCCTTATATCACTGCTGTAATATGGCTGTGATATAAGGATTAACACCTTTGTAATGGTGGCCATATAAAATGCTAATTTGGTTTATAAAAATTATATATATATATATATATATATATATATATATATATATGTATATATATATATATATATATATAATTATATATATATATATATATATATATATATATATATATATTTATATATATATATATATATATATATATATATATATATATATATATATATATATATATATATATATATACAGGGCCGTATCCAGGCGGGCCCAGAGAGGGTTGAGCCCCCTTGGAATAAGTCCCCTCTAGAAAAGATACCAGAATTATTACAAACCAAAAATATTTATATCTGCGTTGAAACATAAAACTAGCCTAATCACAAACAAATCTACCTAATTGTAAAACTGACTTAAAATTATTTATTCGTGGCATTTTTTAACCCGCAATTGTAAAACATGTTGACGTTTTTTATCCTAAAATGAAATTATAGCGACAAACGAGCAGCTACCATCAGGGTTGCCAGATTTTTCAGAGCCGTGTTGCACTTTAGACGCTAATTTGTCGCCCAAAAGCGCAACCGTGGTTACGACATGTTAACGGGGAAACATTGGTACCAAGTATCTTTCATATAATTCACTTATTAGAGGAGTTAAAATCGCAATCATGATTTTTTTTGCAACTGCACGAAAAAATAGTGCACCCAATATTTTGCCTACTAGTCCGAAAAACAATAATAGGTACTTTCGGGACTTTTTACTTAAATTACTATTAATATCAAAAACACGATTCTGTTACAAATATCTTCATTTTTATATAAACTGTTCACAAGACATCATTACATCATCATCATCTTTGTCTGTGCTTGAAGTTGTGGATTGGTTCTGCTACTGATACATATCAGAATAACATTTTGCATACATAGCTTTGCTAGGCTCAAATTATTTACAGCAACTCTCATTTATTTCCAAGTGAGATCATAAATAGACAAAACTGAATTTGTTGTTTTTTTAGTATCATTTTATCTCGAATTTTACATTAAACAATATTAATCAATGAAAATATCCTCTCTACGAATGAATTGGATGACCGTGACCTTGGAAGAGTAAATGCAAATAGAGCTAAATCTTCAAACATGAATTTTTAGGGTGCATTTTTTAAATCTATAATCTTCTTCCAAAAAGTGGCTCTATGATATAAACGTCTATAGATATATTTATTTATTTATATTTAATGATGAAAGTACATTTTTATTTTTTTTTTATTTTTTTTATTTCTATTAGTTTTATTTATTCAGAGTTTTCTAGGAGAGATTTTGTATTTATTATTTTTATTAGAATGAATTTTTTTATTTTTACAAAATGTTTTTCAATTAATATTCGTTTTCCAGTATTCACTTCTAGGTATGAAGAGAGGAGAAGCTGTATATTCCTACCTTTTTTTCACGTATATTTATTTTAGTACTATGTAAACAACAAGTCCCCTCAAGAATTTTCTCAGCCCCCTCTAGAAAGCAGTGCTGGTTACGGCCTGTATATATATATAGATATATATATATAAATATATATATATATATATATATATATATATATATATATATATATATATATATATATATATATATATATATATATATATATATATATAGTCAGTGTTACAATTAGGTAGATTTGTTTGTGATTAGGCTAGTTTTATGTTTCAACGCAGATATAAATATTTTTGGTTTGTAATAATTCTGGTATCTTTTCTAGAGGGGGCTTAGATAATTCCAAGGGGGCTCAGCCCTCTCTGGCCCCCCCTGGATACGGCCCTGCATATATATATATATACATATATATATATATATATATATATATATATATATATATATATATATATATATTTATATATATATATATTTATATATATATACATATATATATATACTACATACTAATATATATATATATATATATATATATATATATATATATATATATATATATATATATATATAATTTTTATAAACCAAATTAGCATTTGATATGGCCACCATTACAAAGGTGTTAATCCTTATATCACAGCCATATTACAGCAGTGATATAAGGATTAACACCTTTGTTATGTTATTGCTAGATATTTTTCAGGCAACTCTCATATATTCGATCAGGTGTTGAATAGGTATTTTGCAGAAATTCGTTTTTAATACTAATCAGACGCAAAAATAAATTAATTCAAATTTTGTTATCGATAATGATTGTTTATAGGTTAAAAGTCCTACAATAAATTTAGAACAGAACAAAATTTAGCGGAGCTTTTGTTGTTACTACGTAAGATAAGATTCTTGTTTTACCGATAACTCAAACTACTCACTATCCTGTATGAATAAGAATAATAAAAATATTTTTAAAAAATGTAAAATTTGAAAATCTATCAAAAATAACAACAATGATTATATTGGTGTATGTTAAACAGGGGAAATTACAACCATGACGACCACTGATCAACTACAAGATCAAAGAGAACGGAATAACCCATGTATTAGGGTTATTATATCAATAAATCTAATGGTTTTCAAAAGAATTTATATTAAACTTCTTATTAATGATGAGTTACATGATGAAAATATTAGTAAAAGTCATTCAGGTAAGAATTTATTAAAAACTTGAACAGGATATAAGCGATAGGCAATTATGTTTTAGAAGTGGCTCCTTGGTACTTGGGAGGCACTATTCCTTGAATCCTGATTCAGAGAGTACTCGAGATAAACTGTGATGTATTGGCAGGTTGAAATTGAGAAGACATTTGACAGGGTGAATCACAATAAACTAGTAGAAACTCTTCACCAGCCAAATCTAGATGACAAAGATGTTCGCATTATATCCAACCACTACTGACAAAAAAAGCTTTCGTTACAGTTAGAGATGGAACATCGGGCGAGTTAGGGATTCGTGAGGGGGTTCGACAGAAACTGCTGTCGCCGTTGATTTTCAACGCATATTCTGGTATGAAGACAGGAAAAGCTGTATATTTCTATCTTTTTTTCACGTATATTTATTTTAGTACTATGTAAAAAACAAGTCCCCTCAAGAATTTTTTCAGCCTCCTCTAGAAAGCAGTGCTGGTTATGGCCTGTATATATATATATATATATATATATATATATATATATATATATATATATATATATATATATATATATATATATATATAAGCATTTTAGGTTATTGGACTATTACTGTCCACTAGTAGTATTTTTTTGCTGCTACGTCAAATGTTCCCTCCACCTGTTTAAACTGAAACTGACTGCAGCATTCTGGAATGTCACACAACAATGCAGAAATATACTTATGTCCAGAATACCTGCGACAGTAAAAGTGCTAAACGAACTTCTGTGAATCAATGAGGAAATGAGACAAGATTATTTATGGTTAGATTTATGAATTCTCATTTCGAGTGAGGTTTAAACAATTTATTTTTTCATACTTTCTAATGTTATGAAATCTCTATAAAAATGTCAGACTGAATTACTGTCCGTTAATTCACATTTTGATCACTTGGTATAACTTCATTTATTGCAATGCAATTGCATAATTGGTGAATAATTCAACAAAAATTAACGCAATAATCAATTTAACCATTTAAACTTAGTGAGACAATAATACTCACTTTCTCCACTTGTCTAGTCATTTCGTTACCTAGTTGTCTCCTCTGTTTGTTTATCTTCAAGCTGACTTAAATCAGCTACACAGTGATTACATAACGAAATATAAATGAACGGGTAACATGCCTTGATTTCCTAGGTTCAGCGATGGATTTACGCCTAGGCATGTGAGGCCTGGGCCTAGGGCTGCTTAATTTTGGGGTGGCAAAATTTTTGAAATGCAAAAATTTTAGAGTTGTAAAAGAGAGATTTTAAAAATTCGTTCAGATTAGTTTTCATAGAATATTTTTCATAGGATATATTATAATTCAATTTTTCAATTTACTTTTCATCTGTGGTTAAGATTTAAATTTTGTAATAGATCAATGATGCTCTTTATCAAGTAATGTTCTTTATTTTTTGAGCGGCAGCAAGCCTAAATCGGTCACTACCTAGGTTCATATATATTTATATATATATATATATATATATATATATATATATATATATATATATATATATATATATATATATATATATATATATATATATATATATATATATATATATATATATATTTAATATATATATATATATATATATATATATATATAATATATATATATATATATATATATATAAATATATATATATATATATATATATATATATATATATATATATATATATATATACCTAGATGTGTGTAAATCAATTAAGTAAACCATTTGGCTGGATTACACTAAAATTGGTATATTTATTCGACATACATGTTTCGCGTTATTAACCGATTAAAAGGAGATCTCCAGTTAGAAAACGTTCAATAACGAAGATTATATTTAGTGAAGCATTATCAGAATAAAATCACTTTTAAATAGTCCTTATTAGTTATCAAGCGGCCATTCTGAAAGTTTACGCAATACCGTATAATTGCTGGTTAGTATGTGAAGTATAAATCATGTCGGGATCTAACGGTATGCTAGGAAAATACTCCCTACTATTCCTGGAATGTGGCTAGAGGGTATATCGATGGTGGTAAGCCGCACACGCCAATAATAGGTATATGTTTTCATTACCATTTCTCTCGACCTTATGTCCAAATCAAAAATTGATGAAATACGTAAGTAAAATCTCAAACCCACAAATTTTTCCTAGATTCCAAAAATAAAATGTTCGATGGCATGAAAAAGTAGATTCTAAAACCTACAAATACTTTCCAACTTCCAAAAGCATAATATTTGATGAAATGAAAAATAACTCATAGAAATAGTTCGTAATGTAGTCTCCTGTATATATAGAACGCAAATAGAATGTATAGATTTAAATTCCTCTTGAGCCCACTTTGTTTTCATTTCGAGCTTTTCCTGTAAATAAAGTATCAAATCAATAAATAATAGGCCATTAATCTATATGTAACGTCCGAACTAACTAAACGCGTGGGCAGCAGAGCTTCGTTACTAAGTTCGTATTTTTCTCTCATTTTTGTTTATAATTACCCAGAAATTCATATTTAGTTCGTAATTTAATTCGTAGGGAGAGAAGAGATCCACGAAGCTTGAAAACCTGCAAAAATGCATGAAGCTTTTACATCAAAATTATGACGTTGAGCAAAAAAAGTTGAATCACTTAAATAGCACTTCACTAACATCAACCGAACACTCTTACATATTTTCAGTTTTCCAACTGAATTTGGAGTAGCTGTACAGACGTGCAGTACTAGCTCTCCTCAAAATCGGCGAAGAGAATAATCAATTGAAACCCTACTGTGTAGGTACTTACCTACCATAAACATAATTCACCTACCAAATTTCAACTCTCTAAGTCTAAACCAATCAACAAAAACTGAGTAGTTGCACAAAACCTCAATAATCGTGAAATAAGGAGAAAAAATAATTAATTTTATAAAAAAAAGTTTGCGAAGTGCATCGTGATTGAACAAAAAAGTTCAAACCAACGATGAAACCTATCTCGACATCAACTTATTCCACGTACCTAATTTGAACTCTCTATTGTGAATAAAAATTCGCGAAGTGCATCGCGTACTGATGGCATATCAAACGGAATAGTCAGCATGAAATGCAGCGCGGTTGAGGAAAAGAATTGAAAGCAAAAAAGAATTTCAAGTCAACATAATCTCAATGTACGTACCAAACTTGAACCCTCCAACTCAATCTGCAAAATCTGTAGAGATCGGTAATTTTTCAAAAACCACAGAAAAAAAATCTACGTTAAAATTTTTTCAAATTTCGTGGTCTAGGAGGTCTAAAACGTTAGAAACACTACTCCCGTACCTAACTGCTTTCCTTCGATACACTCAGTAATATGTATTTTGTGGGAAAATACGACTAAAAACTCTATACCACCAAAAGTCACTTATTAAGTATCAAACTAATATAAATACAATCCTTTAACTTAATTTAGAGGGAGTTTGGAGTTTTGAAATTTGTAAAACACAGAGACCGATTAACAATCAAGCTCAGTTTGAATGAAATCGTGACGTGTTAAATATTTAAATATATAAAATATCCTCTATCTTAACTTCAATATCTTGAGTAGTTCAAACCTTTTATCCTTACTAAAAACAATCAAGCAACATTTCTCAGGATACAACTCAAGACAATCTTCACTAGATGCGTTATACAGCCTATTAAGATGTTCATTTAGTTGTGTTTAACATATCATAAGTTGATTTTTCTCGCAGGTGCAATAACTGAGAGTATCGTCAGCATAAAAACTTCAGCCTACAGCACTCAAGTGCAGCAGGTAGACACGAGGTATATACTGTATATTATGTCAACGGAGCCTTGCGGCCCACCAGTAGCAATACTCAAGGGGACTGAGACCTCATAATCTAACTTTACGTATTATGTCCTGTTACATAGATGATAAAGTCACACCTTTCAATATCTCTCACACGGCTTCCTTGGCATCAGTTCTACATTAATTTTTAATGCTTCAAGTGATATTTCTTCTTTTGGAGAAATCATTTCAATTGTTTGAAAAGAATTCAAAAATTATAACACACAGGCCCACATTTCCTGTACGATTGTACAGAGTAAGTATAATTTCGTGAGCTAAATAGGCATATGGAATTAGTGTTTCAGAGATTTGTAGTGAGAATTACTTCAAAAGTTGACTTGGTTGATTAGCATGAATGAAAACTTATTGGGGTTATAATCACAAACGTAATAATTTTTGTTCTCTTAAGTAAATATAACGTTTTGTTATTCATTATTGCATAGCATTCAAATCGAAGTTAAAAGATTCAAGTCTCAGTTTCAAGAAATAGTATATTACATAATAAGTGTGGTAACTAGGTTTTTAGCACACGCTAAGTGAAGTTTGAAAAACGAGCCGCAGGCGAGTCTTTTCATTCACTTAAGTGTGCTAAAAACCTTTACCACGCGAGTTATGTATACTATTTATCTACAACCGTTCGTTTCGATTAAATACAAATTAATTATAGTCTAAAATTTCCCAACTTGGTTACCAGCAATGTTTTAACTTTTTTTATTGTTATGAAAATTAGGATGTCATAGCGACAAAAAAAAGCAACGCCACTTTGAAGTTGTCAGTCAAAATGTCAGTGGAAAATATGGAGATTTCACGGCTAGTTGAAGCTGCTACGGCGAACTTGCTACCACAGAAATCCGGAATTCGCTACGAAAAGGCCTATGATATGTTAATTGAATGGTGCTCCCATAAAAAAGTGGATAACATTAATGAAGATGTATTAATTGCCTGCTAAAAGAAGTCGCTTTGGTGCTATTATTCAATGCTGAAGTCCACCTTGTCCATAAAAAAGAACATGCAGATAGACAAATTTCCAAGATTAATAGCTTATTTGAAAAGAAAAACCATAGGCAATAAACCGAAGAAGTCCGAGGATTTTACGCGCGCGAAAGTCAACAAGTTCATGGAAGAAGCTCCTGATATAGATTTTTTGATGATGAAGGTAGGTTCTAGAGTTCAATATTAAAGTCTTTAACTGAACATTCATAATTTAGAACGTCAGGTACCTAATAAATTCACGTTTATCTCAAATAAACATCCACAACAAATTTGAAAAAATAAATAAATATATTCTGCAAAAATCTATAATTTGCATCAATAATTCCATAAGTTGTCAGTCATAGTCACTGTCAGAAATAGGACAAGGTTCAAGAAAAAACGAAGCTTTTCTCTTCATTTTTTTTCATATGTTATTGATTTTCATTTGAGAAAATCGTTCATTTATTAGATACCTGGTGTTTCAAATTACGCATGTGTAAAATTTCAGTATTTAATACAGTGTGGGAGAAAAGTTAACATTGGGTCAACATTTCTCAACGCAAATATCTATAATGCATGATAAAAAAATGCATCGTATAATGTAAAATAATATTTGTTTCAGGTGGTACTTGGAATTGAAATAGCTGGTACGTGCAGGAGGGAGGAGCTTACAAATATAAAATGTGAAAATAATTTAATTTATTCTAGTTGTAATTAAATTATGTTTTTCTATTTAAAGTTGTTAAGTTTTTAAGTAATTTTTGTGTGTTAATTTAAAATTGCCAATAATTATCATTTCAATAAAAATTCAACAAAAATTTGCTTAATAATTTTTTTCTACTCCTTATTCGGTAAGTACTCCAGTATCAAACTGATTTGGCGGAGGTTAGTACATTTTACCTCCCTAGGGAGGTAAGTGAATACTTACCTCCCTCTGGGAAATAATAATTTAATCTACATCCATTATGACAATTTTTAAATTGACACTGACAGAACTTTTGTTTGATTAGGAATCTCATAACAACCATTTCATAACCAGTTGTGTCAAGGGACACTAGGCTTTTTTAGATCTGTCATACATACAGGTTATTTCAATTGAATTGCTCAAATTATAGAATAAAAAAAATATTTTTTTTTAATTCAAGAGAAGTGGAGTAGAAAAAATATAATACAAAACTCGGGAGGCAGTATTCTTGACCAGTCTCGGACTATTTTGCCAGCCCTCGCTAACGCTCGGGTGCAACTACGACCTCGACTGGTAAGTATCACTTGCCTCCCTTGTAGTGTAAATAACTATTTACCGCACTAGTGCGTTAAAATAATTTTTACCGCACTAGTGCGTTAAACTGATTTTTACCGCACTAGTGCGTTAAAGTAATAATTACCGCAATAATATGGGTGTGTAAAAACATAATTTACGCACGGTTGTAGATAAAGTCATTTTCAAAATGGCTTTCTAATAACCGTGAAAGTTATTGTAGTGTCTTATTAAAATATGTTTTGAGACAGCGCATAGAACTATAAAATCGTAGTAATTACACAAATATTTAATTTGACAATGCTTTGAAGTACTGTCGCACAGTTCTGTAGATGCAAATTTTAATTTATATGGTTTATACTATCAATTACTTTACATACAGTATTGAAAGAATCTTCCCCTCCGAGGACATAAATAACTACAATATGAAAGATGAGAAATGTCGAATCGTTATTACTATGAGTATAGCTTCAATGTTTTTAATGGGAACTTTCCAAATTCTTAGATTTATTGTGGTGAATATGAACTGTATACAATGTGGAGGAACTCAAAATACTCAACCATTCTGTAATTATATATTTTTAGGTTTCAGTAGAGGATTTCAAATCCGAGCACGTATTTTCTGGAATAGGCTTTCGTTGTCTGATAATTATATACTCCACGATGATAGTAACAGCCCTTTTGGTACCCTTTTTCATTTATTGTACTAATCCGAAATTCGCAATGATGATAGGATGTGCCACTTACACGTGAGTTTTCGTATTTAATATATTTATGGTCACATAACATCCTTCAATAATATGTAAATAATTTAATAATTTTAATGTATAGAATTCCAACTCTGAACTCAGATTTTCAATAAATTTATTAAAACAATGGTTAAAAATAACAATTTACACATTTATTATAAGAAATAACGCATGACGCACGTTTCGGTGGAACTTCACCTTCTTCAGATGCTAATGGCAAACTAACTATGATTCTCTGTTATATCGAAAACAAGAAATGACAAATTATGTAGAAGGGGTAAATACAAAGATGGTTACAAATATTTATTAGAAAAGGAAAAACCAATTCTGAACTGCTAGTCAGGTAGTTCGGTAATTTTGAAAAGATTAAGAAGGGGACTTGAAGTATGATCGATTTGGCTATTCAATAGGAGACCGGAATGCTTGTATTTATTTATCTGTAATGATTCTAAGAAATTAAGTTTAATTCCCTTAGTTTCAGTATTTAATATTTTAAAATCGAAATTGAATGTGTGATTTTCTTGGATTAAATGGTTTGCATAATGTGAATCCGACTTCTGATTAACAAAGCTTCGTTTGTGTTCTGAAATTCTAGTTTGAAAACTTCTGAAAGTTCTACCAATGTAAAACTTATCACAATCGCCACAATTAATTTTATAATAACAGAGAATCATAGTTAGTTTGCCATTAGCATCTGAAGAAGGTGAGGTTCCACCGAAACGTGCGTCATGCGTTATTTCTTATAATAAATGTGTAAATTGTTATTTTTAACCATTGTTTTAATATGTTTATTAATTTACACCAAGTATCGGCCCAATCAATCCAAAATTTTTCAATAAATGTTTCCATCAAAGACACTATCAGTTCATCTTTTTGTTAAGTCGGAACTTTGAGTTGAAATTAACTTTTTATTGGGTGCTATTAAAATTAGGAAAGCATGTCCACTCAGAGTGTGAATCGAATGTTTAATACTAATACCTTAAAAATTCAAGATGATCTTTCAGCAAAATATTAGTGTGAAATTGGTAAGTCTTTAGTCGTATTTTCCCGAAAATACATGCTATTACAGTGTATGAAATGTCAGGTGCGCGTGTAGTTTTTTTATCCGGATGGAGGGACCTTAGTAAAGGCAAAATGTATACCATCAATCAGGAAGCTGATGAATGTGAATCAATTTGAGATAGCAATCAACTGGTATTAATCGGCTATATATAAAAGGACAAAACTGGAGCAAGGAACTATGTATCATCACTTTACTACATCACAAGCGAATTGCAGATATAAAAACCGGTACAAAAAACTCTACCACAGTGAGCTGCATTAGAAACGCTGGTTTTCATAACGTATCCAGTTCGAAGAATCTTCATTCAATTATGATTTTCGTTCCAAATCCAGATAAAAATTGTGGCCCCTAATGTGTAAATAATATTTATTTCCTCCGCAGGGAGCCAACCCCCCCAACCATTTCGTACCAAAACTAACCGCATATAAGATATCATACAAAACTACGCACTCATAAACTTTCAACCCTATTGCTACAAAATTGCTCCTTTTATCGTGTAAACAAGATTGATGTCCTACTCCGGGAGGTCAATCCCTCAACCAATTCATATCGAAATGAATACCATCCAAGATATCATACGAAACTACCTACCTACAAAGTTTCAACCCTATGGTCCCAAAACTGCGCCTTCTATCGTGTAAACAAGATTTATTTCCCCCCCTGGGGGTCAACCCCCTAACCAATTTATAATGTAAAAAAAATTATTTCTTTCTCCAGGGGGTCAACCCCCAAACCAATTCGAACCAAAACCACTCCCTTGTGAGATATCTCTCGAAAATACCTACTTACAAACTTGTAAACCTATTACTCCAAAACTGCGACCTTCGCCGTGTAAACAAGATTTATTTCTTCCCCCGGGGTGTCAACCCCCCAACTCGAACCGAAACCAATCCCACTCAAGATATCAAACAAAACTACCTAGATACAAACTTTCAGCCCTATTGCTACAAAATTGCAACTTCTTTCGTGTAAACTGCTGATCTGTTCCCTGAAAATAAGTGCGATGAAGCATCGTTCGATGTAACACGTTGTAGACCTTCGCCTCATCACCCTTGCTGTGGAGCCTGGTCATGGATGGTCTTCTGGAGAGGCTTACGGCAGATGGTTTTAACGCCCAGGCATACGCCGACGACATAGTGGTAACTGTAAGAGGCAAGCATGAGGGCTCTATAAGTAGCCGAATGCAACTTGCCCTCAGTATTATCGAAAAGTGGTGCGAGGAAGAGGGGCTCACTGTCAATCCCTCGAAGACAACACTAATTCCTTTCACTAGAAGAAGGAACCTCCGCCTGAGAGCTCCGGTACTAAATGGCCAGACTCTAAACTTCTCTAGTGAATGCAAATATCTAGGTGTTATCCTGGACAGTAAACTCAACTGGAGGAAACATATAGATAGGACTCTTTCCAGAGCCACAGCGGCTATGTGGGCCTGCAAAAGACTCTTTGGAAAGACCTGGGGCATGAAACCGAAAATGGTACTGTGATTATACACTGCGGTAGTACGCCTGATTGTCACCTATGCGTCTGGTTTCTGGTTTTCTGATATTCCAGAGAGGTTTTCGAGATATTGCCATTCTTATGTTTTTGTCAAAAATCTATACTTTTTGGTCATTTTCTCGCCTGTTTTGAATATAAATAAGTTCTAACTCATGTTTTTTTTTCTTGTGCTATCATCAATATATGCTTGAGACAATCGACCTATCATTTCATTAAAAACTAGCTCGCTAACCTCAAAAAAAATCAAGTTGTTTCAATTCAATTTTAATCCGAAAACCTTAGGTAAAGTTTGACTATTTACTGTGAAAAAATATTGTACCAGACAGAATCAGCAAATGATCTTAAAAACTAGCCTATGTAATGCTCTTTCGAAAATGGTATAACATTTGTGGTTTTTCTTCTCTTTCAAATGTCTAAAAATTGCAATCTTTGTCATTGAAGTCGTGTTACTTGCGAAATACACTGCGCCGCAGATTTAACGCATACATTAAATATTTCCTAAGTTTTGACTGAATTCTCAGGCGGTGATCCGATTTGAATAAATTTTTCACCAAATAGTAGCTCCGTTTTTTGAAAAAATGTAATAGTTATAAGATGACCAAAAAAAATTAATAAACTTATTGTACAGGGTGTTTGAATAGCGACATGTTTTCTTCGTCCAAGTTTACATCCTTCTGCGGGCAATATCGGGTAGCTCAGGCAGAAAAAAATAGACGTTGTTATAATCGCATGTCTTTTGAGTTATTTGTTTTTTCAATCGTCTGTTTATCTCGAGCCACTCGAAAGATATTCATGTTTTTATAACCGCTCACACTTTTCAAACGAAATTTTTTAAAACTTTTTTGTTAATTTGCGAAGAAGGCTATGTATACAAAATTTCTTCACAAGTAGAAACTGTGTTCATTTGGTTTTGTATGTCTCTCCATACTACAAGCCCCTTCCGAATCTTTTCAAAATTACCGAACTACCTGACTACCAGTTTAGAATTGAGTTTTCCTACTTTACTAATTTGTAATCATCCTTCTATTTACCATTTCTACACAATTTGTCATTTATTTATTTCTTGTATCTGATATAACGGAGAAACCTATTTATTAGTTAGCTTCAAGTATCTGAAGAAGATGAAGTTTCACGGAAACGAGGGTCATGCGTTATTTTAATTTGTGTATATAAATAAATATGTATATTGTTTTTATAAACCATTGTTTTGATATCTTTATTAATTTACATCATGTATCGGCCCAATCAATTCAAAATAAATGAATAAACAAAGTTGTCAACTTTTAATGAAATTTCGTTTGCACGTCTCCTTCACAAGTTAACAAAAAAAAAGTTTTAAAAAATTTCGTTAGAAAAGTGAGAGCGGTTATAAAAACATGAATATCTTTCGAGCGGCTCAAGATAAACAGACGATTGAAAATTACTTAGAAGACATGCGTTTATAACACCGTCTATTTTTTTTCTGCCTGAGCTACTCGATTTTGCCCGCAGAAGGATGCAAACTTGGACGAAGAAAACATGTCGCTATTCAAACACCCTGTACAATAAGTTTATTCATTTTTTTTGATCATCTTATAACTATTACATTTTCTCAAAAAACGGAGCTACTATTTGGTGAAAAATTTATTCAAATCGGATCGCCGCCTGAGGAAATATTCAGTCAAAACTTAGGAAATATTCAATGTATGCGTTAAATTTGCGGCGCAGTGTATTTCGCAAGTAGCACGACTTCAATGAAATTTTTAGACTTTCGAAAGAGAAAAACCACAAATGTTATACCGTTTTCGAAAGGGCATTAAATAGGCTAGTTTTTAAGATCATTTGCTGATTCTGTCTGGTACAATATTTTTCCACAGTAAATAGTCAAACTTTACTTAAGGTTTTCGGATTTAAATTAAATTGAAACAACTTGATTTTTTTTGAGGTTAGCGAGCTAGTTTTCAATGAAATGATAGGTCGATTGTCTCAACCATATATCGATGATAGTACAAGAAAAAAAAAACATGAGTAAGAACTTATTTATATTCAAAACGCATGGTGGACAAAAACCGAAGAGGTCACCACACGCAACCGGCTGCAAAAACTGCAAAGGCTGGCCTGCATTGGTGTTACGGGAGCTATGCGTACAGCTCCCACAGCAGCGCTTGAGGTCATACTTGATCTGCCTCCCTTACATGTACATGTGAGGAAATGCAGCCTGCTGGAAGCAATGAGAATATCCCTTAAAGGAAAGCTCCTACCTGGAAACTGGGTTGGACATATGAGGATACTGAATCAACTGGATTCAAAACTCCTGGCAAAACCATTGGATGTTATGCCAACTATCTTCGATTTCGAAACGCACTTTGAAACGGTCATAGCTGACCGTCCTAGTGCAATAAGTTTTGTTAATCGTTTGGACAAAAAGTCTTCCATATGGTTTACCGATGGATCAAAAACAGAGAGAGGCACTGGCATTGGGGTATATGGACCTAAACTGAGGATCTCTAAATCCCTGGGAAGTGAACCCTCTATTCTACAGACCGAAATAATGGCTGTTTACGTATGCGCTCAGGAGTGCCTAAAAATGAACCTCAAAGGGGCGCATATCTACATCACCACGGACAGCCAGGCCACGCTGAGATCCCTGGAATCACAAAGCCAGGTATCTCTACTGACATGGGAGTGCCGTAATACCATAAAGCAACTGGCCAGAGGTAATAAAGTGACTCTACTGTGGGTGCCAGGGCACTGTGGTGTTGAAGGAAATGAAAAAGCCGATGAACTTGCAAAAAGTGCATCAAGGTTAACACCTGCTGGACCTGAGCCTTTCTGTGGTCTTGGAAAAGACCAATATAAGGCAGCGGTTCAACAATGGGAGTTGGAAAATAGAGTGGAGAAACACTCCTGGACTCACGCAGTCAAAGAAGTTCGTAAAGATTTCACAGACCTATGCCAGAAAGCTCCTAAGGCTGTCACGAGCTGAGCTTCGGGTGATGGTTGGACTGCTGACAGGGCACTGTCGGTACAAGTACCATTTGTACCGTATGGGAAAGTCAGCAGATGATATTTGTAGGCTCTGTGGATCAGAAGCAGAAACAGCTGAACACATGGTATGCAAGTGTCCAGAGTTGGCGGGACTAAGAACCACCCATATGGGGAAACCTGTTCTGGATACCCATGAGGTAATGGCCAAGGCCCCCAAGGATGTTGTCGGGTTTATCAACACCATTGACGACCTCCTTGGGTTTCAATGAATGGGTAGGGTAGAGAACAAAAGACCTACATGGTCGCAGTTCTCGGAAGGCTAACCGAGCCACAACGACCCCAGTCCAAAAAAAAAAAAAGACCTTCGCCTCTATGGTGACCACTAATGCGTGTGAAACTGTGAAGTGAAATGAGTTTTCGACGTTTGGGATTACTATTTGTCCTAAAGTGAGATATTTATCAGTTTCCGATAGACAGCGCTATGATTTGTTCGCATATCATTAGTGCCCTTCTTAGTAACTAATTATACCATGGTTATGTGAATTAGAGGACGTTGCTGATTCTCAGCTAAGCAGCGGTCGACTGCCTGCAATGAGTGGTCCGGAGGGCATAAATACATTGTTTACTACGGTACAGCTAAGCTCGCCGCTGTACCACAGTAAGCAATCCAATTATATTAAAGCTGTTTAAATGATGACATTCTTTACTACACTACAGCAAAAGTCGCCTTTGACCCATAGTAAGCATTGCAAATGGAAGAACACTGTAAGAAAATACTTTATGTATGTACTAAGATAATTTTTAAATTTTAATTAGGAAGTAGGTGAATACTTGAAGAGATAATTATTCGATTTTTAACACCTTTTTTATTAATTCATTCACAAGAGCAAAATTCCTAAATTGATTATTATTTCCAAAATTTACTTTACATAGACCACACTGAATAACAAACAAGAAATACACCAAAAGCTTTCAAAGAAGACCTAACTACAACTTCCTTTTATTTTTTATTTAATTTTATTTTTATTGTTAGTGCGATTTGGCGTTCCGTTTATCCAAATTTATATTTTCTTGCGCCTTTGTTTTTTTCTTTGGGAAATAGGCTCATGTTTCGAAGGTGTGCCGGCTTGAACCCTTTTTACTCCAAAGATTTGCTCAATTACTTGCCTTATTATGAGGTATGATTATAAAAACTTTTATGTTTTTCTTGTGTGTTTATAAACAAGTTTTAACAAAAAATCGAAAAAAAATTGCTCTTTTTGACTCCCAGTACCTATCTTGAAAACAAAGCAGTTTTGATCCACTCATGTTGTATGACTTTTGTTTTGTTTTGGCGTCCTCTATAGCCAAATAGAATTATTGCACTTATACTTTTTACACCCTGTATAGTATCTGTATTATTTACGGTCGTAATAAAGACATAAAACTGAAACATCCTTTATCACGCACGCGTGAATCACTCCTTCTTTTTCTTACTTTATCAAAACTACTGTGCTGTCATTTAAACACGTTACGATATATGTATTATGTATTTTTTAGTTGATCGATATGTGTATCTTACAATCGACCCTGACGATCTAGCAGAGCTTAAATTATTTATCTAATCGTCACACCATTTGCTGTGTACCACCCCTCTTTCTATTTTGCAATATTCAGTAATTCAATCTTCTTGGTTGCAAATTGATTTTATTCGATTTAAAACACTTTCTTCCGACATTATTCTAAAAAACCTTGAGATAGATCTTGACCTACTAACCTAATGATAACAATTTACAGCCACGCGCCAATAACTAATAGGGGCTAAACACTTGCATGTGTCAGCTCAAATGCAGTAAAGAATTTTCTACTGCGTTACAGCTGAGCGCTTCGATGTATACCAGTAAGAAATGAAATATTAAAAATGGCATATTAATATTACATTATGTACGCTGACAGCATAAGGCTCAGCTGTACCGTAGTAGGTAAGCAATGTATTTACGCGTCCGGAGGAGCCAGCTAGACCGCTAGCCACACTAGGACCACAAGACAAAGACAGTCAGCAGGTACTATAGGTCGCGGATCATCGGTAGGAGAGCGATGATCGAATGCGAATTACGGGTCATCCTAACAGGAAAACAAAGGCAGTCGACAACGAAATTTATCCCTATTACAACATAAGAACACGGCTATTTATCAATAAGTTACATTATGATATCGAAATAGATCCTGAAAAACAACGTGAAACTCCAGATTGGGCAGTAGAAGAAATATTATTCTAGGTGCAAAAGTCAAACAAACTCAATTCAATTCATAAGCATGTTGGCGGCTCGGTCAATGGACGGGACAGACTGCCTAGTATTTCCATCGTTTGTCGTGCCGACGTCGAATATCCTAACATACTCCTTTTGAGAATGAATAGGAATCCCATGTCGTCAGATCTCATGAAACTGGCTTCGTTGGAGGGTTGATTTGTTTAAACATCAATTTTGCAAATTGATTTCCTAACGTATTCATTATATTTATCATACACTGTTCAGCGCAAATAATTTTTCATTCGCAATGTATATATATATATATATATATATATATATATATATATATATATATATATATATATATATATATATATATATATATATATATACATTGAGATTGAAAAATTATTTGCGCTCAACAGTGCCCCTTCAAAATCTAATGGTACTTTTTATTATCATCAGGAGATGATAATTTGAATATTTTTTCAGATTATTCCTACTATCTTTGATTTGGCCCGTCATAAGAGTACTTTATTCAACTTCAATGTTATTTGGTACTGGTTCAGTTTTGCTCGGAACTGCGCAAGGTATCTACCTCGTGCAAAATTCTACACGGACAACCATATCTAAACATTGTGCTATATATTGGACTATCGTTCAAATAAGGTAACGACATAATTATTAACATACTTATTTCATGTCTAAAATTGAGATAATAATTGAAATCAAGGTAGAAATTTATGACAGTTGTCTTTTTAATTAAAGTATTATGTGAAAGTATATAATATATTATATATATATATATATATATATATATATTATATATATAATATATAATATATATTTTATATATATATATATATATATATATATATATATATATATATATATATATATATATATATATATATATATATATATATATATACAGGGTCGCTGATATGTATAGAAACGGTCGATTATTTACTAAAGTGAGATAGCTAGAGAAAAATGATAAGATACAAAAGTTATAGGGTTTTTTGAAATCTATCACACTAAATAAAAATTAAGTATACAGGTTCAGTCAAAAAGTACTGAAGAAATAAAATTGCTTTTTCTTTAATAGAACACCCTATATATTATACCATATTTCAATTCTACTCAAAATTCTGAACAAAATTTACATAACACATCATTTCCTAAATTCAATCGTTTTCGAGATATCGAATTTTGAAAATAACCTTTCACTACTCTCTAATTTATTGAAGAAAAAGCACGAAATGATGGATATTCATTATGAAAGTCACAGAAAGTGGAGTATGTGGATATGATTACAATTCGATTATATTTTTACACGAAATAAAATGCATAATTGTTCAGGATTGATAAAAATACACGAAACAAGTTGTAATAAACAACAAATTCTATTTAATAAGGTGCTCAAAGTGTTTACCATTTACCTCCTGACAGTAATGAACTGGCTGAACAAAGTTTTGTAGTGAATTTAAAATCATGTGAGGAGGAATGGTAGAAATTTCATTCCTTATTCTTTCTTTCAACTCTCAGATATGTGGCGGCCTATTTTTGTAGACTACATTTACCGTCGGGAGGTAAATGGTAAACACTTTGAGCACCTTATTAAATAGAATTTGTTGTTTATTACAACTTGTTTCCTGTATTTTTATCAACTCTGAACAATTATGCTTTTTTATTTCGTGTAAAAATATGATTAAATTGTAATCATATCCACATACTCCACTTCCTGTGACTTCCATAATAAATATCCATCATTTCGTGCTTCTTCTTCAATTAATTAGAGAGTAGTAAATGGTTATTTTCAAAATTCGATATCTTGAAAACGATTGAATTTAGGAAATGATGTGCTATGTAAATTTTGTTCAGAATTTTGAGCAGAATTAAAATATGGTATAATACATTGGGTGTTCTATTAAAGAAAAAGCAATTTTATTTCTTCAGTACTTTTTGAATGACCCTGTATACTTAATTTTTATTTAATGTGATAGATTTTAAAAAACCCTATAACTTTTGTTTTTTAACATTTTTCGCTAGCTATCTCACTTTAGTAAATAATCGACCGTTTCCATACATATCAGCGACCCTGTATATATACAGGGTGTTTCTGAATTGATGCGAAAGATTTCAATGGGTGATTTTTTAGCAAAAATTAAGGGGGGTCTTTCATATAACATTTTGTTCAACACCCTTTTCCCTCCAAGTTACAGCCCTTTGAAATTAGGTGAAAAAAAATTGTTTTTATTCAATACATCCACTTAGGAAAAAACTAGAGGAATGAAATTTGGCAGATAACTGCTGCTAATAAAATGGCAGTTTTTGAGTGTTTTTGTTACACTGAAATGTTAGCACAAGGGGCTGAAAAAAACAACCCCTATAATATTTTGCATCAGAACTTTTTGATGCGCTCATACTTTCCAATTTAAAAAATATATTTGAAAAGACAGACTCAATCTGCAACTTTTTTAAGTCCTGACTTTTTATCATAAAGTTGTTAGTTTAATCACAAAAAAATAAAATAGTGCTCAGACTCTTCCCATAAATTCACAGAGAGGTTATCATTTATTTAAAAAAATCGAGTAAGCTGCTGTCAAATGAAGTCATATGACAAATAGTTTTATTGTCCTGATTTTTTCTAATTTCCAGACAGTTTTATAATGACTTCAAACATTTTTCACAACTAAATAAAACTTTATTGAAAGAATGGCATTTTTTTATTTAGTTGAAGAATATTGCAAATCAGAGCGGATTGAACAATAATTGTACTACTAATAACAATTAACAAATTATTTGACATTTGACAGCAGCTTACTTGTTCTTTTTTAATGAATGATAACCTACGTGAATTTATGGGAAAATAGTCTGAGCACTATTTTATTTTTTTGTGATCAAACTTACAACTTTATGATTAAAAGTAAAGACATAAAAAAGTTGCAGATCGAGTCTGTCTATATTTTTAAAAAGGAAAATATAGGCGCATTTAAAAGTTCTGATGCAAAATATTATAGGGGTTGTTTCTTTCAGCCCCTTGTGATTACATTCAAGGGTAACAAAAACACTCAAAAACTGCCATTTTACTAGCAGCAGTTATCTGCCAAATTTCATTCTTCCAAATTTTTCCAAAGTGGATGTATTGAATAAAAACAATTTTTTTCACCTAATTTCAAAGGGCTGTAACTTGGAGGGAAAAGGGTGTTGAACAAAAAGTTGTATGAAAGACCTCCCTTAATTTTTGCTAAAGAATCACCCATTGAAATCTTTCGCATCAATTTAGAAACACCCTGTATATAATATATATATATATATATATATATATATATATATATATATATATATATATATATATATAAATATATATATATATATATATATATATATATATAATATATATATATATATATGTTAAATACAGGGTTAAATGTTGAATACTGGGGTTGATTTACACAAATAAGAATAATTATTTAGACCAATTCCGTTTATTGCTCCATACGTTAACAACTTGTTCATACGTTCAAGCATACTCGACGACCCCTTTGTCTTGACTGTTCTCTCGTGCGCAGTAGTTCGTTACTGCTGCATTGGTAAGGCGCATGTCTGCTTCTACCACTCGTCCGTCCTGACGTAACAAATGATGGGGAGCGTAAAGGGGATGTATAGGGATACCGTTAACACGGCCATCCTGTGATTAGTGCGTCCTCGCACTATGTCTATCTGTAAGCATCAAGTACGAAACAGAATTTTCGTTATGTCTAAATCAACTACATATAATTTTTTTTTTTTTTTTTTTGATATCAAGTGGTATTGCCACTTCTACAACTTCATCTTATGTCAGTCAAAGTTTTCATAGAGTTTCACTATATAATATAACATTTTCAATTCATAGTCACAAATTATGTAATGTACCTACTACCTTTAAAACATACTGATATCTTCTGCTTACTTCAACTTATATCAGAGTTTTACTATATTATAACATTTTCTATTCATTGCTGTAATTTAATGGTACCTACTACCTTCAAAACATACTGTTAGTGTTTTACTATATAATATAACATTTTCTATTCATTGCTGTAATGTAATGGTACCTACTACCTTTAAAACATACTTTTACTACCCTTTTTAAATCTAGTGGTACTGCCACTATTTCATGTCTTGTGTGATCGCCACAAACATATAAGGCAACGTGAGATCGTCAAGTTCCTCTTTTTATTCAAACGGAGTGGGATCGCTACCTCCTACTTATTTATAAATTATTTAATGGTTATTTGTAAATTATTTAATGTTTCATTTCATGTCTTGTGTGATCGCCACAAACATATAAGGCAACGTGAGATCGTCAAGTTCCTCTTTATATTCAAGTGGAGTGGGATCGCCACCTCCTACTTTTTTATAAATTATTTAATGGTTATTTGTAAATTATTTAATGTTTCATTTCATGTCTTGTGTGATCGCCACAAACATATAAGGCAACGTGAGATCGTCAAGTTCCTCTTTTTATTCAAGCGGAGTGGGATCGCCACCTCCTACTTTTTTATAAATATTTAGTGATACTTCATTTTGTTTTTAACCTAGTTGATTCACCACTAATCCATTTTTTTAAATCTTTCACCATGCATGATATCGAAAAGAAAAGACAACAAAAATAAATGTAATACATCTGTATTACATTGCATTCAATAAACCTCAGGTTGCATTGCAATCAACACATAACTAATAAATTATTCAAAACGGCAACAATAATAAAGGTAATTCATCTGTATTACATTGCATTCAATAAACTTTAGGCAGTATTGCAATCATTCACGTAACCAATAAATTAGTCAAAACGAATCATCCAGCAAATCAATTCAATTCAACAAAAATCATAAAAGTATTAACATACAAACATCACTAATCTTACTCTTTGTTTATGTTGTGGCAGGCCACGATCGTAATTACTCATGAGCGGCTACCGTCATCAATCGACCTTGTTTATGTAGCACATCTTTCGTTACTAGAGCACGAACAGTGTAAGGCCCTTGATATTTGTCCCTTAATTTCCCTCCGTCGTTGGCTCGAGGTAGTGTATATAGTCAAATTGCTGAGCTGGATGGTTTCCACTGTTTCTTATTTTATTTCGGGCATCTGCGACATCCTTATTTGGGTCAATAATATTATTAGTTGGCAGTGTGTCACCCAAAAACAGCTGTGTAGTCGCTAGTCTAGGAATTATTCCAAACTGAAGTACTTTTGGTGAGTATTCTGTCATCGAAGTTGAAGATTATAAGCATAACACTCTCAATATGATTTATTTTAACAGGAGCGCTATTCAAGTTCTTTATAGTAAACACTTTTTCGATGACAAGCTTGTTGTTATGTAGTTCAAGCCCATCGCATTTTTCTCAATTCTAAGGCAAAGTCGTCTTATCACTTCCCATCACATAATAAGATCGATATCGCTTGGCATAACAATATCGGGAATAACCATAAAGTATATTTCTAGGGTCAGGGTCGGCAGTACAGCTATTAAATCACAACTCCCAATAGTGTAAACAACTTGTGTTCCGAGACCCGAAAATGCATGTACTTTTTTAATGGGTTCAATCTCACTGTTTAGTTTATGTCATGCTAAGAATTTCACTCCATGGTAAGTAATCATGGAATCTGCTGATGTCACGAAATGTCTGGTTACTAGAACTAGGTTAGTGACTCACAATATCGGCTTTTTAGCGTTTCTCGGGAAAAGCAACAATTAAGTCATTACAGAAAGCTTTTGTCAGGGTCGAAGCTGGTTAGCTTAAATGATGTGAGCGCTAGTGTCGACATCAACGGCTGCGCAGTAATTCCATCTTTTCCAGATGTGCTAGGCGTTGGCGTATAACACGTCGACGTCGCCATCTTGGACTGACGACTCAATTCTAATAATTGTTTTTGTTGGCTAGCTACCAAGTTAACTAAGGTTTCTTGACATTGTAATTTAGTTCGTTTTGGACTCACTGAATCGACAATCTTCCTAATCAGCCACAACACTTTGCTCAGACACTTCACTGTCATGACGAATATGAATTTCATCTTTCATTTTAACTATATAATATTAATGTTTATTCATGATCTTTTATGGCCACATGGTACACACGGGAACATCCCACTTCTGATGTTAAATACTAGGGTAAATTTTAAATACTGGGGTTGATTTACACAAATAAGAATAATTATTTAGACCAATTCCGTTTATTGCTCCATACGTTAACAACTTGTTCATACGTTCAAGCATACTCGACGACCCCTTTGTCTTGACTGTTCTCTCGTGCGCAGTAGTTCGTTACTTGGTAAGGCGCATGTCTGCTTCTACCACTCGTCCGTCCTGACGTAACAAATGATGGGGAGCGTAAAGGGGATGTATAGGGATACCGTTAACATATATATATATATATATATATATATATATATATATATATATATATATATATATATATATATATATATATATATATATATATATATGTTCAGAAAGATTTCCGCGGTCGGAAGTATTTGAAAAACTTGGTTCTCGGGATGAACCGCGTAAAAGATTTGAAAAATCTACACTACGTCACTACGTCAATGGAGTACACGCCCCCCTTCCCTATAAATACGGCCACGCGACGATCGGCCCGTCAGTTGACTCTGAAGAGTAGGCAGGTTGAGACTTCAGAGTTGACAGGAAGCAGTACGGTTGGTGGAGTAGGCAGGTTGAGACCACGCAATCGTATTATTTCCGATTCCTCCTAATTCGATTCGTGGAGTAGGCAGATTTAGGCCACGTATCTGAATTATTTTTCCTTCTAATTCTCCTGAAGATGGCTTCGCAAAAGGAGCCGAAACGTCGAGATTTTTCAAATCTTTACGCGGTTCATCCCGAGAACTAAGTTTTTCAAATATATATATATATATATATAGGTATCATATTAACATGGATACAATAAATATGTTATGAATTATAAATTCAATATATGAACATATTTTAATAATTTATTATTGAGTGTATTGCAAATAAAGGGTCCGGCAAAATGTCCTCCCACATTTTGCACCGTCATCACTGATTCACTGAATGCAGAGGGAGCTTAGCGTATTTGGTTGGTAGCTCGCACCTTGCCATTTCAGTTGTCGTCATGAATTTGATGCATGGTGCCTTCATTATCGAAATAATTATGAAGAGCTACGAATGTGTAATTACGGCGCAAAGAAGTATTCATACTCACTGCGCGCTTGGTAAACATGCTCCGGTTCCAGATCGCAAAACAATACTGGCATGGGTTTTAAATATTAGAACCATAGTTTCAGCCTCAAAAAGGAAATTAACTGGGAGACCCAGAACAGAAGCACTCGGACACCTGAAAATGTTGCAGCTTAATAGAAGTAGTTGAACGATCTCCTACCAAATCAGCTACTAAATATGCCTCTGCTGTGCGTTTGTTGGATCGTTAGGTGTGAAGAATTTAACCCGCCGATCTGAAGTTCCACCCATACAACTATATTAACGCTGTTTAAATGATGACATTCTTTACTACACTACAGCAAAGATCGCCTTTCACCCATAGGCAAAGCTACAGAGATTTTTTCATGTAAAAAGTGTTAGAAGAAAACCAGCTCCGCCATTGTTTGTAAAATAGTTCCACATGATATAGTGATATGTTTTTCACTCGACTTTATTATTTATATCTTTGTTATTAACAATTTTATGCAAAAATCGCGTTTTTTTTAGTTTTTTGCTTATAAAATTGAAACTATCAGAGTAATCGTGATGGTGTCTTATTGTAGAAAAATGAAAAGACGAAAAAAAATGAGTGGTCGGACGATTCGATCAGACCCTTAGTCTGAGGGTAAATTGGAAAAAACCTGCCAAAATGCAGTTTTTTCAAAAGTTCATAACTTGGTTATTTTTTGGGTTGTAGCGTAGATCCTCCGGTTAGTATTATTTATCGATATAAACTTTATTTGTGCGAAGAGCAGGAACTGTCCGATGCATAGTTTTTGATCTGTTTCAATTTGAATATTATACTATGCAATTTTCCAGCAGACCTGAATGCGACAGGTATAGTCCGATTTCAATTTACAAAAAAGATTTTGAAAGTAGAATTTTCATAGTTCAAAACGTTCATCTTGGTTTTTCATGAAACCGCTGAGAAATATGTTGAAAATAAAGCTGAACATGACGAAAAACGGCCGAGAAACAACCGTCATGTTCAAAATGCCGACGCTTTCTAATGTCGTGCTTATCCTTGCCTGCTGCTCTACCCCCACTCTTCAACCATTCTCACGCGCTCGGCCCTTTTTCGTCATGTTCAGCTTTATTTTTAACATATTTCTCAGCGTTTTCATGTAGAACCAAGATGAACGTTTTGGACTATGAGAATTTTACTTTCAAAATCTTTTTTGTAAATTGAAATCGGACTATACCTGTCGCATTCAGGTCTGCTGGAAAATTGCATAGTAAAATATTCAAATGGCCACAGATCAAAAACTATGCATCGGACAGTTCCTGCTCTTCGCACAAATAAAGTTTATATTGATAAATAATACTAACCAGAGGGTCTACGCTACAACTCAAAAAATAACCGAGTTATGAACTTTTGAAATAACTGCATTTTGGCCGGTTTTTTCCAATTTTCCCTCAGACTAAGGGTCTGATCGAGTCGTCCGACCTCTCATTTTTTTCGTCTTTTCATTTTGTACAATATGTCTATTGATACCATCACGATTACTCTGATAGTTTCAATTTTATAAGCAAAAAACCAAAATTTTTTGCATAAAATTGTTAATAACAAAGATATACCCCATAGTAAATATTCATGCTGTCATGAATATTTACTATGGTTTATTTTACAGTCATATTGGATACAATATTTTACTATGGGGTAACTCTATTGATATAAATAGGGTGTTTTTGGCACAAAAACGTGTTCTGCGCTTAATGTTCAACCTCAAGCCGACGGATTCTTGTAAACCGATATTTGTAAGTGGGCGTATTCTGACTGTTTCTTGTATTTATATATATAAATGTTTAATATATGTGAAAGAGAATGAACACATATTCATTAAACTTTCTGACTATCATCATTATGATACTAGAAATGAAGGAATTTTATGCATACCGAAGCACAGATTGGCTAAGTATGAATCATCGCCATCGTATCAGGGCATTAGACTTTTTAACCACCTGCCACCAACGAACGGTAAGGGCACTTAAGTTATATCCATTTAAAAAATATATCAAAAATTTCCTAATACTAGAAGCCTTTTACGGTGTCGGTGATTATTTGAACACTAGAATTGAGACTTCTTAAGTATTGTTGATTTGATATTTGAATTTTTTGATTTTATTTTGATTGAGTTGTAATTTTGGGATTTTTTTTTTTCCAATCTATTATTATTTGTAAGTATGTATATTTATTGTTGTTGTTATCTTTTGTAGGTATGCATATTTATTAGTGTTAAATTATTATTGTTATCATTGTTAAATGAAAATTGACTTGTCCAATACAGTGTAAATTGTCTTTCTGATGGATGAATAAAAATTATTATTATTATTATAAATAATAAAGTCGAGTGAAAAACATATCACTATATCATGTGGAACTATTTCACAAACAATGGCGGAGCTGGTTTTCTTCTAACACTTTTTGCACAAAATGCTCACTCTAAATCTCTGTAGCTTGGCCTACCATAGCATTGCGAATGAAAGCATTGCAAATGAAAGAACGCCGTAAGGAAACACTCGTATGTTACTAAGATAAGTTTTTTTAATTTTTATTAGGAAGTAAGTAAATACTTGTATATTACTAGGGCTGTTAGTACATATCAAATATAAAAAAGACATTAAAGAAGGTTTTAAAGAAAACAAAACAACAACTTCGTTTCATTTTTCATTTAATTTTATTTCCGTTTATCCAAATTTATATTTGCTTGCAAACACCTTTTTGTCTTTTTCTGTGGGAAATAGACTCATGTTTCGAAGGTGTGCCTCAATTACTTGCCTTATTATGAGGTATGATTTTAAAAAATTTCTTTGTTTTTGTTGTGTGTTTTCAAACAAGTTTGAACAAAAACTCAAAAAAAAATCGCGCTTTTTGACACCCTGTATTTTGAAAACAAAGGAGTTTCGACATACATGTTATGTGACTTTTTTTCTTGTTTTGACCTCCTCTATAGCCCAGTAGTGGATAAGCAGAATTTTCGATAAGGGGTACCAGAAAAACCGCGCCAGCTCCACGACAGGTCACTGGACAGCCCACGTGTTAACGTTTGGTGCGCTGTTGGATCGTTGTGTGTCAAAAAAAATGGTCGCCACTTGGACTATGTAATTTTCAGAACTTAATAAAAACAAATGGCATAGTAGGTATATATTTTCAGTTAATAAATGAAAATTTTAAATAGCATTTAAAATGGCGTTTTAATTAAGGATTAAAATGTGGGAGATCATTTTGCCGGACCCTGTATATCTCTATTTATCATTTTGTCGTCGATTTTATTCATATATTCGTTGCATCCATTCCTAATTCCTAAGTGTTCTTATTTATTTAACAGAATACTCTTGTAACTATTCTATAATATACCTAGGAAACAGTTTTGTGAAATTAAATAATGCAAATAATTTCCTAGTATTGAATATTATAGTTTCAAAGTAAAATATTTCTACTTCCAATCCATAATATTATTAACGATTGATCTATATTGATATTTTCGAACTTTTGTTGACTATGTATGACAAAGAATTTCAACATAAATTTTTCCCTGGTCTATTATGAAAGCTGTAATTTGATAATTTGAACAATATTTTGATTTCAGTGTATTTTTGGGAGGGACCGTAGTATATTTACATTTTTTAGACGAGGAAAATATCGAAGGAGGAATACGAATATTTCTGATTTGGGTACTAATTGGTTTTGCTTTCACGAGTTTCATCTTCGTTTCTTTATTACCAAACTATTCTGAAGAATATAGTTTATTGAAGAGCAACCATAGACAACGAGAATTGGTTCAATTATTCTTCCAGATGAACAAAGTAATACGAAATCCAATAATACTACTACTTTGCATTCCCTTCTTTTTTTTAGGTAAGTCGTAACGAAGTGAACTATCATTTTTTCTCATGAATAACAATTTATTGTTTTGACACTGATTTGATGACCCGCAATTAATGAATTGATAGGTGTTTGAACTCTTGAAACCTCGAAATTAATTTGTTTTGGGTATATCGAGAGTATGTGAAAGTAATTATTAAGCAAGTATGTTCATTTGTTGTATTTTCCCCGAGAATAATAAACTATTGCAGCGTATCGAAAATCAAGAGTCAGGTTTGAGCGTTATTTTCTTATCCATTTTAGACCTTTTGGTGGTCACAATCATTAGCTAAATATGTTAATGATTGTGACCACCAGATGAACTACCTTTCAACAACTGTTCTTGCAAGAGAATCGCATCTTTCAAAAAGATCTTTCTTAGAAATGGCCTTTATCTATCAAGAGACTAACTCCGTCGATAAAAAAGGGATATAAACCATTTGAGTGGAATTTACTCTTTTTTACTTTCACTTGACATAAATAACACTAAATCAAATTAATTTTTCGTAATCCCATACTGTTATTTTGATTTTTCGTAATCCCATACTGTTATTTTGATTTAACGGTATTCAGATGACAATTGAAAAGTCAGTGTTAACGGCCGCCGGCCGTTATAATTTCATAACGGCCGGCGGCCGTTAAGAAATCACTTGTTCAAATATTCATTTCAAAACATCATTCTGCTTACAATAGCAACATTGAAATCTTGGTCCACAACGAGTTGGGAGAATAAACCTCTGATTTTTATTTCGCATAGGCTAATAATACATCTTCATTAACCACCTTTACATTCTTGCTTTTACGCCACATTTCAAAATTTTCATATTCTTTTTGATATCGCTCTTGAGTTATTTTCGGCAGTTAATCAACACTCGCTGCACATGATTCTCCCAATATTATATATATATAAATATATATATAAGGAATTTGATTTTGTTCCTCAATTTCATCAATTTCATCCATGGTCGTCGTTAAAGCGAACTTGAGAACACAAAAAACTGACGTTGTTTATAAAACTGTCAAACTGTTCCATGACAACAGAGTGCACGACGTTGGGATTTTTCTTGAGAATTGCGAGGTACGGGGTTTTTTCTTTCTTCGGAATCAAAATATAATCTTTCAACGGGATTACGAAAATAACTATAACGTAGTGATCAAACCTACACTGAAATTGATTTGTCTTTCGAAATAATGTCTAACGTCAGTTTGATAATAAAAAAATTTAAAATGAGTGACATCGATTTGTCATTTCTTTCAGAAATTTAATCATAATAACTTCAAAAATTTATCAACATTTCTGATTATTTAGCATCATTTTCTATGTTACAATGCTTATAACCTATTATAACATATATAGGTCAAGCTACAGAGATTTAGAGTGAGCATTTTGTGCAAAAAGTGTTAAAAGAAAACCAGCTCCGCCATTGTTTGTAAAATAGTTCCACATGATATAGTGATATGTTTTTCACTCGACTTTATTATTTATATCTTTGTTATTAACAATTTTATGCAAAAAATCGCGTTTTTTTAGTTTTTTGCTTATAAAATTGAAACTATCAGATTAATCGTGAGGGTGTCAATAGACTTATTGTAGAAAATGAGAAGACGAAAAAATTGAAAGGTCGGACGACTCGATTAGACCCTTAGTCTAAGGGAAAATTGGAAAAAACCGGCCAAAATGCAGTTTTTTCAAAAATTTATAACTCGGTTATTTTTTGAGATGAAGCGCAGATCCTCCGGTCAGTATTAGTTATTAATATAAACTTTATTTGTGCGAAGAGCAGGAACTGTCCGATGCATAGTTTTCGACCTGTGGCCATTTGAATATTTGACTATGCAATTTTCCAGCAGACCTGAATGCGACAGGTATGGTCCGATTTCAATTTACAAAAAAGATTTTGAAAGTAGAATTCTCATAGTCCAAAACGTTCATCTTGGTGTTACATGGAAACGCTGAGAAATATGTTAAAAATAAAGCTGAACATGAAGAAAAAGGGCCGAGCGCGTGAGAATAGTTGAAGAGTGGGGGTAAAGCAGCAGGCAAGGATAAGCACGACATTAGAAAGTGTCGGCATTTTGAACATGACGGTTATTTCTCGGCCGTTTTTCGTCATGTTCAGCTTTATTTTTAACATATTTCTCAGCGTTTTCATGAAAAACCAAGATGAACGTTTTGGACTATGAGAATTCTACTTTCAAAATCTTTTTTGTAAATTGAAATCGGACTATACCAAATACCTGTCGCATTCAGGTCTGCTGGAAAATTGCATAGTAAAATATTCAAATGGCCACAGATCAAAAACTATGCATCAGACAGTTCCTGATCTTCGCACAAATAAAGTTTATATTGATAAATAATACTAACCGGAGGATCTACGCTACAACTCAAAAAATAACCCAGTTATGAATTTTTGAAAAAACTGCATTTTGGCCGGTTTTTTCTAATTTTCCCTTAGACTAAGGGTCTGATCAAGTCGTCCGACCTCTCATTTTTTTCGTCTTTTCATTTTCTACAATAAGTCTATTGCCACCATCACGATTACTCTGATAATTTCAATTTTCAATTTTTTGCATAAAATTGTTAAGAACAAAGATATAAATAATAAAGTCGAGTGAAAAACATATCACTATATCATGTGGAACTATTTTACAAACAATGGCGGAGCTGGTTTTCTTCTAACACTTTTTACATGAAAAAATCTCTGTAGCTTGGCCTAATAATTATGTAAACATCCTGAAGATAGATTCTCCCTGATGATGGAATAAACGATTCCGAAAGCTTGGAAACACTTCAAAGAGTTTCCTTTTACATTGCTGCAGTCCCTACAAATAGTTTTCCTCTATATAAATAAATAAATATATATATATATATATATATATATATATATATATATATATATATATATATATATATATATATATATATATATATATATATATATATATATATATATATTTATATACATAAATATGTTTTTTCGAAGTTTTTGAAAATTTGAGTCAATCCACAGTTTCTGAGTTAGAGGGTTAAAATTTGGTACGTACTAATATTGAATTCATGTTGAAATACGTTATGGGTTGAAACCCACAAATTATTTTAGGTTTTTAGAAACAAAATTGGCAGTATATATTTTCTGACTTCAATTGGTACCAAGTTATTGAGAACTATATTTTATGATATGTGCCGTGTCAATTTTATGATCAGTTGGTTTCTTGGTATCCATGCCTGTATCAGAGTACGGAGTTTTTCAAATGGAACGTTTCAATTTTGATATTGCATTTCCTCTCACGGGCCGGGAAAATAGGTATATATATATATATATATATATATATATATATATATATATATTATATATATATATATATATATATATATATATATATATATATATATATATATATATATATATATATAGATATATATATATATATATATATATATATATATATAAATATATATATATATATATATATATATATATATATCTATATATATATATATATATATATATATATATATATATATATATATATATATATATATATATATATATATATATATATATATATATATATATATATATATATATATATATATATATATATATATATATATATATATATATATATATATATATATATATATATATATATATATATATATATATATATATATATATATATATAAATATATATATATAATAATATATATATATATATATATATATATATATATATATATATATATATAAATGATTTATTCGAGCATTAATCTTTATGATGACGACCTCAATTGATTTTCATTTCAGGTTTTTATATAGTTTTTATGACTATGAATTATAGTCATGCAGTTGGCAATGCTTCGCATTTAGAACGTCCAAAAGCACTTTCTCATGTTGTAGGAATATTTATTGGTATAGGAGAAGTATCAGGTATGTCCGATTAATTAATTTAAATGATTATTCGTGTTTTCCTCTGGAGGTAAAATATATGTATATATATATATATATATATATATATATATATATATATATATATATATATATATATATATATATATATATATATTTATATATATATATACAGGGTTATTCACGTTATTCGACAGGAAGAGTTATGGCTAAAGTATTTGATTTTATGAAAGTTTTTTTTTCAGGATGAATAGGGACCTATGATAACTACATTTTAAAATTATTTTCATGTTGTACAGGGTGTGCCAAAAACACTAAAAGTATCAAAGTTGGTATTTTTTAAATGGAATACCCTGTATATTATTTCATTTTTCGATTTTACAGTGAAAACAAATGCCAGTTTCATTAAAGTTTAATTCACCTAAACCTTATGGTTTTTGAAATATCTCGTATTTTGTGAAAGTGTAGTATCAGTTCCAACGCTCAAACTATCTACTGGTGTTTTCTTGTTTTTAACCAAATTAATGATAAGGCTTTCTAACTGGACCAAACTGTATGTCGCACTTGTGAAATATTGACTAACTTAAACTTGATGTGTAAAAATAAAGGTAAAATAATTGCAATCTTCAAACGGCACTAACTTGTTTAAATTGATTGGGACACCCCGTATTTTATATCACCAATAGATGTAAAATTTTATTGTCTATCGAATACCTAATTACAATCGATATCTTTTCACGTTTTCAAAGGAAATGCACATTTTCATCTTACAAACTGATTTTAAGAAATTTATCATTTATCAAGTCGCCTATGGCATTTTGAAAAATCAGAATTGATTGAAATAAGCATCAAGATCATAATAATATATGCGTTTATCTTTCAATATCTTAAATGTTATGTACTAGTTCAAATTACGAAGGAAACAAAAATTAAGAATATGAATCAAACAATATTTTATATCAAGCGTTCAAAATGGCGACCACCAGACTCTAAACACAAACGTATCCTTTTTATAAAACTTTCAGCAACATCTAATAACATACGCGGGATAACATTTAGAAAAGCTTCTCTGAGACTCTGTTTTCATAGGTGACTTGGTAAATAAAAAATTTCTTAAAATTAGTTTGTAAAATGATAATTCTCATTTTATGTCAAAACATGGAGAGTTATCGATAGGCATGTATTCAGGTATTCGATAGACAATTAAATTTCACATCTGTTGGTGACATAAAATACGGGGCGATCTATTTAAGTTAAATAAGTAAGTGACGTTTAAAGATTGCAATAATTTCAACTTTATTTTTACAAACCAAGTATAAGTAAGTCAATATTTCACAAGTGTGGTATAATACATACCTCCAACACCAGACAATATGAAACAGCGTTTCAGAGAAGCTTTTCTAAATATATGCCTGCGTATGGTCCCAAATATCACCAAGCTAGTTAGTAGAGTATGTTAGGTACGCTGGCTAGTATTTGGGAGGTCTCGGGTTCAAACCCCGGGGCCGACTGGTCTGCCATGAGTTTTTTTCAGAGGTTTCCTCATGGTAATGTAAGTCACTGCTTGCAAACTTACAAGGCGAATGCTGGGCCAGTATTAATCCTCTGAACCCTACCCACACTTCCTATGTTCCATAAATATCCCGTCTCACCTATCCTTAATGCACTTGTACATACAAGTGTATCCTCTGATCTGGCTGTAGGAGTTAATCCCAAACTCAAGCTGCCCGCCTACCTGACACATACTTCAGGGAGGAATGAAACACGTGTGTTTCCTTTTTTTTTCCCAAATATTGCTAAAGGTTTTATAAAAAGGATACTGTTGTTTTTAGAGTCTTCATAATTTGAAATAGTACATGACATTTGAGATATTGAAAAATAAACGCATAATTATTATGATCTTGATGTTTATTTCAATCAATTCTGATTTCTCAAAACGCCATAGGTGACTTGATGAATGATAAATTTGAATGGAATTGGCATTTACTTGGTGAAAGTTCATATTCATAACTTTATAAAGAAATAAAAAACTAACTTTTCACAGGTTAAAATAAAAATCTATTGAGTAAACGCGTTTCGTCATAACATTGACTTCATCTCGTACTAAACTATGGTATTACAAAACAATCTATTTATACGAAAATTGAATATAACAGAGGGGTTCTTAGAGAAACTAAATAACAATAAGCAATTCATTCTGAGCTATTAGTAGGTACCTACATTGAACAGATTAAGGAGAGGAGAAGGGTTTACTTCAATCTGGTCGTTAACTAAATTTCCGGAATTTTTATATTTATTTATGTATAGGGATTCCCAACAGTTGGTTTTATGGAGACTATTTTCAAATTGTAATATATTATAATTGTGATTAAAGGTATGGTTTTCTTGAATAAGATGGCACGCATAATTAGAATCAGTTTTCCGCTTAAATAGCTACGTTGGTGTTCGTGTATTCGAGTTTTGAAATTTCTAATTGTACGTCCTATATAGAATTTTTCACAATCGTTATAGTCGAGTTTATAAACACCAGTACGTTCATCTCTATGAATTTTTGATTTGTTGTTTTTAATCAATTTTCCAATGCTATTATTGGTTTTATATGAAATTTTGTTTTTGAAAAAACAATTTCAGGTTTTCGGAAGTTTTGCCCAAGTATGTTAAACTGCTAAATACTCTACTTTTTTCGGATATAAGTGGGTAAATTTCTGAAATTGCCATTTTGTATTTTTTCCTCTGAATGAGGCTGTCAATCATATTAGGTGAATAACCATTATTTACTGCCATTTGTTTAATTATATGCAATTCCTTCCGAAAATTAGCTTCGGACAACGGAATTTTGAAAAGTCTATGAATCATACTATGATAAGCCGCTAATTTAAATTAGCGGCTTATCATAGTATGATTCATAGACTTTTCCTCTCCTTAATCTGTTCAATGTAGGTACCTACTAATAGCTCAGAATGAATTGCTTATTGTTATTTAGTTTCTCTAAGAACCCCTCTGTTATATTCAATTTTCGTATAAATAGATTGTTTTGTAATACCATAGTTTAGTACGAAATGAAGTCAATGTTATGACGAAACGCGTTTACTCAATAGATTTTTATTTTAACCTGTGAAAAGTTAGTTTTTTATTTCTTTATAATAAGTAATGATAAATTTCTTAAAATCAGATTGCGAGATGAAAATGTTCACTTCATTTGAAAACGCGAAGAGATATCGATTAGAATGTATTTAGGTATTCGATGGACAATTAAATTTTACATCTGTTGGTGACATAAAATACGGGGTGTCCCATTTAACTTGTTTAACACAAGTTAATGCCGTTCAAAGATTGTAGTTATTTTACCTTAATTTTTACACACCAAGTCTAAGTTAGTCAATATTTCACAAGTGCAACATAAAGTTTGTTTTATTTATTAGGCCTTATCATTAATTTGGTTAAAAACAAAGAAACACCAGTTGAGAGTTTAAGCGTTGAAACTGATACTACATTTTCACAAAATACGAAATATTTCAAAAACCATAAGGTTTAGGTGAATTAAATCATAATGAAACTGGCATTTGTTTCCACTGTAAAATCCAAAAATGAAATAATATACAGGGTATTCCATTTCAAAAATACCAACTTTGATATTTTTCGTGTTTTTGGCACACCCTGAACAAATGTAGTTCTAATAGGTGCCTATCCATCCTAAAGAAAAAACTTTCATAAAATCAAATACCTTAGCCATAACTCTTCGTGTCGAATAACGTGAATAACACAGTACCTATATATATATATATATATATATATATATATATATATATATATATATATATATATATATATCGAGAGGAAATAGTAAATGAAACAAGCAAAATTATCGGTCTAGCCCGCATATGTCGAAGCAGACCGATAATTTTGCTTGTTTCATATATATATATATATATATATATATATATATATATATATATATATATATATATATATATATATATATATATATATATATATATATATATATATATATATAGAAGGTTCCAAATGAAACTGCAGTTCTAAAACAGCTACAGATTTATTGAACTCCAAAATTTAGCATTCAAGTGAAATTTAATGAATTTTTTTTCTTCGTAGACAATAAAAACTTTTTTAAATTCATATTTGGCTTATGACGATTAGGAGGTTTGCTTATGACAAACTGAATTATCGTATTAAGAAGAGTTTAACATTTCACCCATTTACGAATATCTGATGTCAACATCTTCAGTACCTACTCAAAACATGTTGGTTGTTGACAAAAAAAAAATAGAAGAAAACAGAGTTCAGCTATTAGCTATTCAATGAACTGCCACAACCAGCAGGAAATCTAATACTTTGCAGCATAGTTTAAGAAATAATACATGTTTCATTATTTTCAGGAGGATGTTTACTTCTCATTACTGCAATTTATATAAACAATTCTTATCGAATCACCAAAATAATGATTGGGTTTGTTGTATTCACTACGGCTCATTTTATGGTGTTTATAAATTTACCAAATGAAGCTGGAGACTATGATACTGATGATATATCTATTATTGAACCGTCAGCAGGTGTGATTCTCAGCACGTCATTTTTATTGGGATTTGCTGACTCTTGTTTCAACACGCAGATCATAGAAACTTTAGCAGTATCTTTCCCAAGATTGAGCGCTATAATATTTCCAGTTTTTGAACTATTTCAAGTAAGAACTAGTATATATGTAGTATAACATTTTCGCATTCATTATTTACCCATTTTGTGTTTCCAGGTTTCCCAAACTCAATTTTATTGTGTATTATCCAATTGCTTTATTGTATCCACCAGCGTAGATAAGGAGGGGTACAGGGGGATGCTTTTTTTAAATATATATTAGATCAAAAGTATATTATTCTTGCGTTCATTTTTTAAGTTCACCAGTTATTTGACTTAATCTGGGTTAGTTAGTAACGAATGTAAACGAAAAAAAACTTCAAAGAGATGGAAAAAATAATTTCTTGGCAGAATAATACCCCAAAAAAGAAATACTACCCCAAAAAATTTCGTCTCCGTCATTTTATTTACCCGCCAGAAATTGTCGCCCAGGTGATTTTCTCCGGCGCAGTACGCCGACCCCTCCTAATACACAAACCTATCTACGCCCCTGGTTGTTTCAAAACGCAGAATCTGTTTATGCTCATCTCCTTTCAAGTTTAAAATTACAATGAAAGCAGTCCGCAATTTTGGGAAAAACTAAACATCAACTCATCATCAGTTGGTTCTTCTCTTATGTTCTTTATGACTACTTGAATTTCTAGTAATCATACCAATTTTTTTTGTATTCACTTTTCTCATTTTTCTTGGCCATGTTAGCGTGTTCGAAAGACTTGACAATTTAGTTTTTGTTCGAAATATTTCCATACTTTAGTCACTAAGGATAGTTTTCAGGCATTGGGAGTAATAGCAGCAACCTTCCTTTCGAGACACATCGCTTTTTATGGAGTGATATCACTTCTAGTAGCTCTCTCATTAACTACAATTATATGCTACATTATATCAGAAAGCATCGTAAAGGATGAAGGTAAGATACTCTACCAATTTGGACAAGATAGCTTATTGTATCCCAATAATTAAAAAGCCTCCAAAGAATATGCTTCAGATTATTCTCGAGAGAACTCTTCACGAAGAACATCAAGACCAACTACATCATCAAGTGGTACTCCAAAGACGAGAAGTTATTCTTTTAGTGAAAATACTGCAACTGTATCAGATACAAGCATTCCTACTCTTAGTTCACGCTCTACTTCAGAAGAACCAAGTACTGCTTATGTTAAGACTACACCGAAAGACTCCAAAATTTCTTTCTTAGCTACTGTTCGTCAGGGGATTGAAAATTGTTTCAGGAAACTCTTTAATTATCCAAAAGAAACTTCACCTGATCGGAGAGGTTAGTAAGGATATGCACCCGTTAATTAAATTTAGTATGCAGGAATTACTTTAATGGGGTAAATCATGAGCGCAAATGCAGATTACATAAACGAAGATAAAAAAGAAAAATATTGTTTTTGGTAACTTAAACTCTTAATGATTTTACAATTCTAGGGTACGAACAGAACAAATAAATCGCGGTGGAGGTGGAAGTCGCGGTGGATGCTACTAGTTAAGTCGCGGTTGATATCGACAGCACATAGCAAGGAGGCTACCAGTGATGCTCAGTCGAGCCAGTGTTGCCATTTTAGTGCCATTCTAGCGGTATTTCGTTTTCTACAGCATCTTGAGTTATGTGTCTAGCGACAAAAAAAAACTAGCGACTCTTCTAACGACTTCTAGAGTTTAAATGAAAAATCAATAAGTATTTTAAATATCTTCATAAAATATGGCAATATCTCAGCCCAGAAATCTATCTTCTCTATATTCGGAACAGGTTTCCGATGTCGTATATCATTCTGACGAGTCTGTCTTTTTCCCACTTGTAGTCTTTGAATGAAATAGAATGCTGAAATTAAAAGGATATTCAGTGCCATGAATATGACAAAATTAAAGCTTCGAAATCGAATGAGTCTGAAGTCATTAAACTCTATTTTAATGATTAAATACTCTTTGTGAAGAATCAACGCTGTCTTGAACGCACCAATGATTGCGGTTGTAGACGGCGCGGTAAGCATCCATGTGAAACAAACTGATTTGTTTTCAAAAGCATGGATGTAAACCTCCTGGATGTCATCGCGCTAAACCTCCACCGCGACTTACCTGCTCTGTTCTCTTCCATTCAACTCTATGTGTTTGTTTTACATAGATGTCGATATCGACCGCGATCGCGACCTCCACCGCGACTTACTTGTTCTGTACGTACCCTAATTTAAGCCTACATATACTATAATTGAGCGTAAAGCGGGACTTCTAAACTTAATGACAGTAATATGTTATGTGCGTATGGGACAAATTTAATCAAACCGAAAGTAACTCATTTGAATTTATTTTTTATAAGCTTTAATAATAATTTAAAATTTTTTCTCTAACTTTCACCTTTCTCGAGATACTTAGATCACGTGATCGACCTGAAGTTCATAGGTCATCGGAATTTTCAACTTTAAGCGTATATCGACCATCCCGGTTCAGAGTCTGATGTAGCCTACTCTATATAATCTTTCCTTGATTAATCATATTTTTGTTTGTTACTGTCTATTCAAGACCAAGTAAGTCTTAATTTTCTTTTGTATTAGTCTCATTTAAGTTCAGACACCCTCTCGGTCTCTTCATAACTATAGATTATCAACCAATGTGTAATTCTGGTGGTTCATTAGTTATCTATTCGTCTTGTCCACTGCCATTTGGTAGACTCAATCCTGAAGTATTCATCTATTACCTGAGTTTTTGATTTAATCCATACTCGAGTTATTTGTTTGAGCTATTTAACGGATACTTCGATCCATAGAATTTTGAGTAACCTGGAATATTTCTATGATTACCTTCCTCAAAAATTCAAAATTAGAATCAATTATACATACATATATATATATATATATATATATATATATATATATATATATATATATATATATATACACATATATATATATATATATATATATATATATATATATATATATATATATATATTCGCACAATAGCGTCTGATCTAGAAAGGGCGGCTATTAAAAGCGTCCGTTCCCCAGAGGCGCGGCTGAAACACAAACTCACCAACCCGCTCGGCAAGCGTGGTGTTTTAAATGCCAAAAACCTCTCTTAAATCAAATGAATAGGAACAAAAACCAAAGACCTCAGTCCCCAGTAGCCGGAAAGTTCCCTACAACGGCAGCTGTAGCCAGAATGGCACGGCGGAGGGTGCGAAGGATCACTGGAAGAGATAAGGCTGCCACACAAAGATGAACATTGCTACGTACAATATTAGATCAATGTCGATGAAAGACAGAACTGAAAAACTGGAAGCGGAACTAGAAAAAATCAAATGGGACGTGATTGGCATAAGTGAGACAAGGAAAAGTGGCGAAGGCTACACCAAGCCAAAATCAGGTCATAACCTCTACTACAAAGGACACGAAAACTCGAATGTTGGTGGTGTAGGCATACTGATACACAAGAGACTAACAGACGAAGTGAAAATGCTCAAAGCTATATCCGATCGGGGGATATACGTGACGTTACAAATAAATAAACTGGAAACTCTAAAGATAATTCATGCATATGCTCCCACAAGCACCGCCGAAAACGAGGAAGTCAGCAAATTCTACGAGGATATCTCGGAAGTTATGCACAGCAATAAAACATCACAAGTTTTAGTGATCGGCGACTTCAACTGCAAGATTGGAGGCCAAGCAGACCCAGAGGAAAAATACGTAGGCAAACATGGGCTAGGCAAATGAAATCCCAGAGGCTGAATAATGGCAGACTTTCTGGAAGAAGAACATCTCTACAACGCTTACACTTTTTTCAACAAAAAAACACAACCGTAAATGGACCTGGGCAAGTCCAGACGGCAGAACTTTCAACCAAATCGACTATATTCTAACGAAGAATATCAAAATATTACAAAACGTCGAGGTATTAAACAGATTTAATTCTGGAAGCGATCATCGTCTGGTGAGGGCAAGGATAAGCATAAACCAAAAACCAGAGCGTTGCAGAATAATCTCGGAAGTTATGCACAGCAATAAAACATCACAAGTTTTAGTGATCGGCGACTTCAACTGCAAGATTGGAGGCCAAGCAAACCCAGAGGAAAAATACATAGGCAAACATGGGCTAGGCAAATGAAATCCCAGAGGCTCAATGATGGCAGACTTTCTGGAAGAAGAACATCTCTACAACGCTTACACTTCTGCAACAAAAAAACACAACCGTAAATGGACCTGGGCAAGTCCAGACGGGAGAACTTTCAACCAAATCGACTATATTCTAACGAAGAATATCAAAATATTACAAAACGTCGAGGTATTAAACAGATTTAATTCTGGAAGCGATCATCGTCTAGTGAGGGCAAGGATAAGCATAAACCAAAAACTAGAGCGTTGCAGAAAAATCAAAAAGTCGATATACAAACAGATTGACAGAGAGGAACTCCAACACGACCCAAATAAATTCCAAATATACCTGGGAAATAGATTCAAAGAGCACAGACCGAGTACCTATGACATAAACGAAGCAAACAAAACGATCACTAGAACACTAAACCAAGCAATAAAAGCGTACACAGAAACAAAAACTAAAAAGCAAAATAAACTGAGCGCTCAAACACTAACCATGCTAGATAAAAGACGGCAACTTCTAGCAAATAACAAAAGATCATCAGCAGAATACGCCAAAACAAATAAAATCGCCAGAAAGATGGCAAAGCAGGACATCAGGAAACACAATATGCAAATCGCGAAGAAAGAACAACACAAAGGGACGAAAGTGGTCAGAAGACTAACGACGAACACAAAGAAAGAAATTGTCAGAATCAAAGACAAAACAGGACAAAAAATTGAAGGGAGACACGAAATTATAAGGACGGTACAAGAATTCTATGCAGACCTATACGATACGAAAGTAACGAGCGACATATCCGAACAAGACCAGGAAGTGGAAGTCATGAACGTCAACTCTGAAGACATACCTGAGATTCAAAAGATGAAATTAGATCAGCATTACATCATATGAAAAACGGGAAAGCAGCGGGCGAAGATGGCATACTAACGGAAATGTTGAAACAAGGCGGTGATATACTATAATAGCAACTAGAAATATTTTTCAACAAATGCCTGGAAGAGGAGGACATACCACATAACTGGACAAACGCCCTCATGATAATCATTAACAAAAAGTGAGACACCGAAAACCTAGAAAATTACAGACCGATCAGTCTGCTATCCCAGATATATAAATTATTCTCGAAAATAATAACCAACCGTCTCACACCAAAGTTTAACCATTATCAGCCAAAAGGACAGGGTGGGTTTAGGAAGGGCTACAGTACTACAGAACACCTGCAAACGATGAGAACACTAATCGAGAAGGCTGTGGAATACAATATACCTTTATGGCTAGCATTCATAGTTTTTAGAAAGGCAGAATCCCTTACCCGCATAATGAACAAAATAGGTTTTCAATAATTTCATTTAAGGAATGATTTATGAATTTCTTAAGAATTGAAAAATCAAAAAGAAAACCTACCCAAATTTCATTAAATTTTTTACGGCTGTGGCCGTATTTAGTTGCTTATTACGTGCTACTCAGTCCAATATCAGCAGTCAGGTCTGCTGATATAAGATGGTAAGGGAAACAACAAAATCCCTTACCCACGTAGTGTACAAAAGAAGTTCCTAATTATTTGATTTAAGGATATGTCTTCACAAGGACATTACACGTAATTTCCGCTATGTTACACCTCATCTAGAAAAATGTATGTTGTGGTTGTGATAGATGTTCTAAAGATGTGAATGGTTGAAGTAACTCTATTAGAGAAAGGGCTGTTTAGTTGATTAGATAAATCGTAGCATTTGGGTTGTTTGTTGGATAAGTTATAAATAATATAATATATAAATAAATGAATTCAATCTGTATATATTGTAATTAAATGTTTTATATCTTTTTGATTTTTTTCTACTTCTAGAATGTAGGTGTTAATAAAGTAGAATATCGAAATCAAATGGCTTGTTATTGCTAACAAATCAGATGAGAATTAAAACAATAAAGGCAAGAGCAATTCAAATATATGAATATATATATATATATATATATATATATATATATATATATATATATATATATATATATATATATATATATATATATAATATATATATATATATATATATATATATATATATATATATATATATATATATATATATATATATATATATATATATATAATATATATATATATATATACATATATATATATATATATATATATATATAGATAATATATATATATATATATATATATATATATATATATATATATATATATATATATATATATATTCATGTATTTGAATTGCTCTTGCCTCTATTGTTAATGCAATAACAGGTCTCTGATGTTTATATTTAAATAAACGTTTCGCACAAAATTTCATTTCTTTTGCATTGAGAATTTTGAAATAATAGATACATAACTGTTTGTTTTCCAGAATCTGTTTCAATAAGTGGCGAAAGACGCACAAGATCTCCATCCAGAGTTTCTATTGTACTACCAAACTCTGAGCCACTAACTCCTTCATCTGCTAATTGGTCAGATACCAAATTATCGCGGTCAAGAAATTCACAAATACCAGAAAGCCAGGAGCAACCAGGTTTTCTGAAGAAGTTGATGTCAATACCCTTAAAAGTGCCATGGCTAGTACCTGGAGGTATTAAGACATTATCAGTTATAATATCACAAGAGCTTCGAAAATAATCGATTATACTTCCGAGGCACGAGACGTATTTTGTGAAACACTACGAGAGCGCAGCTCGAGTGGCGTTTTAAGAAAATACGTCGAGTGACGAGGTCAGTATAATCAATTATTTTCGATTGCTCGAGTGGTAGTCGTTACGATTATATAACGAATAATAGTATATTATTCAACGAGCGGTAATGTAGGTCATAACGCACGGAGATGAAGTTTGCAGCACGAGGTGCAAGCGAGTGCTGTAATTCATCAAGTGAGTTATGACCATTACCGCAAGTTGAATACTATACTTTATCTACGACTATAACAATAAATACTAAGATACAAATACAAATTCACAATAATTAGGTAATATTAACTTAATTTGAAAACGTCAGAATTATTCAAGTGACATTAGCAGATGAGTGACAGTCGATCTTACTTGGGATCTTAGTAGACTATATAGTGAGTTATAGCAGTGAGTTATTATTACTCACGCTGTTTGGTAATAGATAGTATTAATTGCAAAACGCAGTTGGATGATGAATATATTATTCAATAGGAGTAGATAAAAAATATTAATTTTATTCGACAAACGTCAAAACACCGTTAATATGAAAACATTCACATTTTGACATGGACGAAACACCAAAACGATTATATCACGTCGTCAAGGGTATATTCACTTATCCATACTAAGTAACTATGCAAAATTCACGGATTCTATTGGCTTATGCATACATGAGTTATATAATCATGCTAATCCAACTTTTTTAACAAATACAGGTTTAATTTGGTTAATTTTTTCTCAAGAAATGGACATATTTTTCAAATTGTACTCAAAACTTAACTTGTATCATATTGTTGTGAAAGTTTGACAGAACACGTGTTCATATCGTTTTAGACCGTTCAATTTTTTCATTGAAATCTTAGAACCTGTAAATAATTGAATGAATAGATTTTTCAAACAGGATACGTTTTGAAAACCTGCTTTTCTAATGCAGCTCACTGCGATAGATTTCTGCCTATTTGTCCTATAAAACAGCTATTACACTCATTAGAACTAACCTTATAAACTCCGGATTTTTGATTAGGAATAGTTTTATCCTTGATGTTGAAAAACAATTTAGAGATTTTTTGTGAAGGTTTGAATGCTACTATCATATTACTTTTGTAGAGTAAGTTTTTTGAAAATTGAAACAAAAAGATACCACCATATTCAGAAAAGGAAACTAACTTTCGACATCTTCAGAAAACCCACCTTTATAGATAGTACTATTCCGAAATATTCCATTAACCCTCCTTCACATAAATCAGCAGCATATCGGTCAATGATACATAGAGCTTTCTCTCTTCCACTTGAAGTAGATAAGCGGAATACGGACCTCGATAAAATTAAACAATTAGCAAGGTATAATGATTATGACAAAGCTCCTTAATAAATAAAAACAAAAGCAAATAGCACTTAACCAAATATACCCACACATCAAATTATCAAAACAAACATATACAACATTAACTTATTTTGGTTCAATTTCCAACAAAATCAGTAACTTACTCTACAAAAATAATATGATGGTAGCATTCAAACCTTCACAAAAAATTTTTCAATTGTTTTTCAACGTCGAAGATAAAACTATACCTATTCAAAAATCCGGAGTTTATAAGCTTAGTTGTAATGAGTGTACTAGCTGTTATAAAGGACAAACAGGCAGAATGTTGCTACTCGATATGAAAAACATCAACAATCTGTTACATTAAATAAAGAAAATTCAAATTTCGCGAAACACTACCTAGATTCAGGTGACACATTTCCTGACATAAATAATATCAAAATTTTTCATAAAACTGCCAAAAATAAAAAACTAAATATTTTAGATTCCATAGAAATATTTAAATACAGGGTGTCTCATTCAAAAGTGTCCACCCTTAAGAACTCAACAACGAATCAGAATTTGTGAGAACACTCAGAAAGTTCGATTTTTGATTACAGGGGGACATGATCTGGGATACAAAGCTTGTTTCTACTAGCAACCCCCTGGAGAGGGTTGCAACCCCATCAGGAATTTGAATGGGGAAAGTGGGTAGTTTTGTAGCACAAATGTACGCATGGATTCAAATTTGTATGAACCTGCAGTTTGTGTTCTATAAAGTGAATATTCACAAAGTTACAGGGTGTTTTTTATGGAATTATGGTACCGATAATATCAAAAGAAACAGAGATGTTCTGATTGATCGTAATTTAATTTCTATTCAAAGAAAAATATTTTTAACTAACAGTATTAGTAAATATTTACCGCAAATGCTTAAAGTGCTCGCCATTATATTGCATGCAGCGATACAATCGTTCTTCAAAATTATTTCATACATGCTGTAGCATTTCAGGGGTAATGTTACGACATTCTGCCACAATTTGTGTTCTAAGGTCGTCTAAATCTGCAACTCTGGTTTTATAAACTTGTTATTTCAAGTGGCTCCACAGAAAAAATCTAGCGGTGTTAGATCCGGCGATCGTGCAGGCCACTCCACTGGGCCCCTTCGGCCTATCCAATGTCCAGGAAACCTACCATTCAGGTACTGTCTCACCTGATCTGAAAAGTTCTGCGGAGCTCCGTCCTGCTGAAAGCGTTACTCCTCTTCTAAAAGGTTTTCATCTGCCTCCAAAGCTTCGGTGATTATAAGATCAATCAAGTTTTCGAGCAAATCCAGATAAACATTGCCAGTGAGATTTCCAGGAATGAACACAGGACCAATCAAGTGATCTCCCAAAATACCCATCCAGACGTTGAGTTTTTGTGGGTGTTGAGAATGATACTCCCTAAAGAGGTGAGGATTTTCATTGAAGCAAAACTTACAATTATGTTTGTTGACGTTTCCGTTAAGGAAAAAGATGCATTCATCCGAAAAGCACACGTTGTACAAAAACACAGGATTTGCAATAATTTCTTGCGAAATTATTTGGCGAAATTCCATTATCCGATCACCATCATCTTCGTTCAATTCATGAACAAGAGTCATTTTATAAGGATGGAAATTAGCCAGCTTCAATATTCTGTGGACACTTTCTAACACTTCCACATTGTTCCCGTTCAGCCATTAGTTGACCAATTACGGCGACTTGATCATCTTCACCCGTAACCGTACGAGTACGATTATGTTTTTTGTTTGCAACAGATCCTGTAACCCAAATTTATGTACCAACTGAATGATAAATAAATAATAAACATTTTTATCTACTCCTATTGAATAATATATTCATTATTCAACTGCGTTTGAGCAATTAATAGTATCTATTACTAAACAGCGTGAGTAATAATAATTCACTGCTATAACTCACTATATAGTCTACTAAGATCCCAAGTATAAGATCGACCGTCACTCATCTGCTAATGTCACTTGAATAATTCTGACGTTTTCAAGTTAAGTTAATACTACCTAATCATTGTGAATTTGTACTTGTATCTTAGTATTTATTGTTATAGTCGTAGATAAACTATAGTATTCAACTTGCGGTAATGGTCATAACTCACGCAGATGAAGTTTGCAGCACGAGCTGCAAGCGAGTGCTGTAATTCATCAAGTGAATAATATACTATTATCAGGATCAGGAATAATATACTATTATCAGGATGTCGTTCATTAAAAAGCCTCGCAGTAGCTCTAGCACAGTCATTGTTCTGGAAATAAATTTTCAACATTTCCTTTCTCTCCTCCACCGTGTAAACCATTTTGTAATTTTTATTAAGAACTGATAAAACGCACCTCTAATAATTCTGCAATACAGAAACTAAAACGAAATTTTCTGAAAGCAATAATCTTTTTGCGTAATTCCTGGCAGTGCAGATTCTGATGAGCATGAAGAGAAAAAAGGCATTTAACACTTCTTAATCACCTTATTGTTTGTTTTTGCTTCGTCTTGGAACAGAAGATAATCACGGTTTTATCGCTGCATGCAATTATTAATGAAGAGAAATTTCAGAATTTGTGGTAAATTTTTACTAATACTGTTTGTTAAAAATATTTTTCTTTCAATAGAAATTATACGATCAATTAGAGCAAGGCTGCCTAACCTTTTTAACATTAGGGCAAAATGAACAATTCAAAAATCACAGGCGGGCCACTGACAGTTCGTATTTTCGTTATTTCTTATAATAATAAGCCTAACTTAAATTAAGGTATTGTGGAATGAAAGAAATGTAACATTCTGAAATACTTGTTTAATTTGATAAAGTTAAGTTTTATAAGTTCAATCAAGATAATAATATAAACTGTATATTCTGCCAATTGAAGAAATACTTACAATTAACAAAAATTAAACTCAAACTGATAAATTGGCACAATTAATGTAATTTCTGAAATTATTTCTGTTTCAATAATTTTCTTTATTGGGCGTCAAATCAGATGTTGACAGTAACAAAAAATCAGAAAAAAATGTGTTGCTCAGTTAGGGACATTTATTATTCATATAATTCGGATTTGAAAAAATCTTTTAACAAACATATGTTGAACCGAAACTACTTGAAAATTGAAAGGCCAGGTCAGTTATTGCAGGAAAATTTTCTTTTGGTACCAGTTTCCAAAAATTTACAAACTCTTTTTAAGAAGTTTCTAACTTTAAAGATATTTTTTCTGAAAAAAGGTTTTTAGTGCACAATGATATTGCAGATTTGTGAGTTTCAACTGGATATTAGCAATATTTCAATAAAACTGATCGTAAGAGGATTCACAAAAATTTGTAAATTTGTTTTTATACTTTCGAAGTCCTGGAATCTGCTCTCAAGCGACATAAATGAGCATCTTATTTTCGATTCGTACTTAGTTCAACGGATAGTGTGTAGTGTCGATATTGAGCTTCTCTTTCAAATATTTGAGTGTAGGAAAGGGGTCAATATTTTCATTGGCTTAATTCATTAAGAACAGATTTAATTCAGCTTCGAATTCACTCATCAAAGTACAGATGTAACTCTTCATATTCGCTCATAGGTATCTTCTTCAAATAAAACCCTGAATTGACGTATGTGGAGAGCTTTCGCACGTATGTAAGTTATGCAGCGTACTACTGGGTCCATAATATCATCCAACTGCATTTCTTTTTGAAAGGCAATTTTCAAACTGGCTTACGCGGGCGGCGGGCCTTTCGAAATACGTCCGTGGGCCACTTCGTGTTTCATTTAGTTTTATCGGTACCATAATTCCGTAAAAAACACCCTGTGACTTTGTGAATACTCACTTTATGAGAACACAAACTGCAGGTTCATACAAATTTGAATCCATGCATATATTTGTGCTACAAAACTACCCACTATCCCTATTCAAATCCTGATGGATTGCAAACCTCTCCAGGGGGTTGCTAGTAGAAACAAGCTTTGTATCCCATATCATGTCCCCCTGTCATCAAATTCGACCTGTCTGAGTGTTTTCACAAATTCTGATTCGTTGTTAAGTTATTGAGGGTGGACGCTTTTAAAAGGGACACCCTGTATAATAAAAATAACTCAGTCAATTCGTTAAATGACCAAACAGATGTACGGAATTCTTCAATATTTGACCCCTTCTAGAATAATTATGTTGTTAGAAAGACCTTCATTTACATAGGTTAAAATTAGAAATTATCAGCAATTATTATCTTTCACCCCTCTTCCTTTGTATACCTACCTGCCTTATAATACTAACACTGTACAATGCAAAAATGTTCATTTGCTTGAAAATGTAGTACCTACTACGAAACAATTTAATAAAAATAGTAAAAAAAAACAAAGTAAATTCTACCTCATTTATATTTGAGAATTTATATGTAAAATAAAATGAGACAAAATACTACCTTAGTGATGGAGCTCTACTTCTTGAACGTTTTTTGATAACTTACATTTTCATGAATCTTCTTATTTATGCAGGATTAAAGAATGCCGGAAAACATCCTACTAGTGATCAAAAACCTGTTAAACCAGCATATCCAAAGATTAAATCAGTGACTGCAGTATCCCTTCGAAATGATTCTTCTAGAAGCCTCCCAGCTACATCAAGTGAACAACAGATCGGAAGATTATCTCTGGGTGATATTTCTAATAAAGGAATTTTAAGATAAATTAATGTTAATAAGCCTGAATCTGAATAGATTGATTTATCATTTACCAAAACATCATCGCTGAAGAAATAGAAACATCTGGACCTGGTATAATTTGATATAAGATGAAAACTATATTCAAATAAAATATTTAGCTAGTATCCATTATGTGTGATTTATATCTCAATTCGCCATTGCATAATGTAACAGTGTTCTTTAAGTGAATAATTCTTTTATCAGTTCATGAATGCTTCTTGCTTATGTTACAACTACCAAAATCGGGATATTATTTTCATTTCTCGGTATATAGCAATAATTGACAGAATTTGATTTTATAGGGTTGTTGTGGTGACCAAACTTTGGTTTATCACATGAAGTGAAAAAATTCTTACTTATGATTTGGTTATATATATACAGGGTGTCCCAAGTTCGAGTGCCTATTAGACGTTTCTGGAGAACTGGACATATTTGAAATCTGAAAATTGGGATTATGATATTGCTCGAGATTCTCTACAGTGCTAAAATATTTTCGGCGCTCAGGCACTTCCGGTTATACAGGGAGTGAAAATAAATTTTATTAAAATTTTTTTTTTTCAAGTTTTTGGTTCCCGATATGATCAAGTATTCAATTCTGCGTACCTTTCTGTTGACGCCATCCCATTTGTTCGAATAGTTTTCGAAATTACGGGAAAACAACCCAAAAAAAGTCAAATATGTGTAGTCAGTATTATATTCATTTTTCTTATTTCCAACATCCTAAGCATGAACCGTTTTTACAACATCGAAGAGGAAGAATGTGGAAAGGTCATACATCTCATTAATTTCGGAAATATCATCACAGGGTGTTTCAAATTTTGTGTCGAAAATTGTGATCAAAAATTAGCCACAACTTCTGTTTTTCAAATTAGAACCCTATTTCTTTATGATTGCGTTGGATTCTGCGAAGAAAAAATAATGATAGTTTTTTCAAGATGATTGTGCTCCTATATTCAATAGTTTCTGAGTTATTTGAGATTTTTCGTATTTATGGTTGTACGTAGAGTCAAATTCATCGAATCCAAAAAGATTCGACGAATATTCTTATGAAACCATAGGAACATTCTGTAATCATAAGAAGATAATAATTATCTATTAATTATTTACAAGTGTCAGGTATAATTGTTATTCCTTATCTTCATTTATCGATTTAACAAATGAATCCTTATTCTAATAATGAAATTCTAGATCTATTTTTATACATGGTGAATGTGACAGAATTATTAATAGAACCTGTCGGGCTTACAACGAGAAGTATCCCCATTTACCTTCCATGACGGAGAAGATCTTCCGAAAATATGTTTCAAACTTTCAGAGTTTGGAAGTGTAAGAGCTCCTAAAGAATATAAAAGAAGTGTAGTTGATGATGAGGAGAATGAAAGCAGTGTTTTTGACTTATTTCGAAGCGAATGAAAATTGCATCTATTCGATGTGCAGCTCATGAAACCGATGTAAGCAGAAATTCAGTGAACCGAATTTTGAAGAAACACAAAATGCATGACTTAAATATGATAAAAGTTCATACATGAGAACCAGGTGACTACATGAAAAGGCTAAATTTTTGTAGAAGAATATTAGAAAAACTTGAAAAATGATGAAAATTTTTTTGGAAAAGATCATTTGGACAGACGAAAGCTAAATTCAATAATGAAGAACTAGGTATTTAATAGAAAAAATTGCCACATTTTGGAAAAGTGAGAATCCACATGAAAAAAGACAGAGAAATCCCAGAACAAATTTAGTTTTAATGTGTTCGCTCTTTTAATGAACAATGAATTGCGGTACTACATTTATGATGAAAATTTAAATACAGAAAAAATTATTTTTATCTATTTATTATCAATGATTTATTTATCATAATTTGGTGTACTGAATTACCAAAATCCATTTAATGTGGTTATCCATTGAAGAGATGAATTTTCATTCGCTTCGAAATTAATGCAAAACACTAATTTCATTATCCTCATCATCAACTATCCTTATTTTGTATTCTCTAGATGCTCTAACACTTTCAAAACTTAAAAAAGTTTGAAACATATTTTCAGAAATTGGAAATCAAATGGGGATACTTCTCAATGGATACTCGACATTCTGTGGCATTCACCAATGAATTTGAAATAATAAATGTCATTTGAAACTGTATTTGAATGTGTATTGCGTATAATTGAAAAGAATACAGTATAAGAAATAGATCCAAAATCAAATAAATAAATAGCGACGGTTCATTTTGTGAAATCGAAAAATAATTTGACCTGCCACTTGTGAATAATTAATAGATATTTTATCTTGGTTACATAATGTTCCTATGGTTTCATAAGAATATTCATCGAATCTTTTTGGATTCGATGAATTTGACTCTACGTACTCCATAAATACGGAAAATCTCAAATAACTCAGAAATTATTGAATTTAGGAGCACAATCATGTTAGAAAACTATCATTATTTTTCTTCGCAGAATCCAACGCAATTATAAAAAAATAGGATTCTAATTTGAAAAACAGAAGCTATTGCCAATTTTTGATCACAATTTTCAACACAAAATTTGAAACACCCTGTGATGATATTTCCAAAATTCATGAGGTGCATAACCATTCCCCATTCTTCCTCTTCGATGTTGTAAAAACGGTTTACGCTTAAGATGTTGGAAATAAGAATAATGAACATAATACTGACTACACATATTTGACTTTTTTTGGGTTTTTTTTCCGTTATTTTGAAAACTATTCGAACAAATGCAATGGTGTCAACAGAAAGGTACGCCGAATTGAATACTTGATCATATCAGGAACCAAAAACTTGAAAAAAAAATTTTTTAATAAAATTTATTTTCACTCCCTGTATAACCGGAAGTGCCTGAGCGCCGAAAATATTTTAGCACTGTAGAGAATCTCGAGCAATATCATAATCCCAATTTTCAGATTTCAAATATGTACAGTTCTCCAGAAACGTCTAATAGGCACTCGAACTTGGGACACCCTGTATATATATATATATATATATATATATATATATATATATATATATATATATATATATATATATATATATATATATTCTGCGTCTCGAAATAGACAATGTGGAGTCACCCCCCGACTAAACATCTTCATACTGCTGTTTCGATCTTATTAGATCTCTTCAGTGAAGCATTGTCGAATCGAAGTGGCATGTTTCTTATTGTTTCTCAATACAAATCGCGGCTGTACTATTATATGGATTACAGCCAATAGCGCCCTCCGTCAAAGATATTAGGAACCAACCAGGGCCGTAACCAGCACTGGTTTCTAGAGGGGGCTGAACAAATTCTTGAGGGGGCTTGTTTTTTACATAGTACTAAAATGAATATACGTGAAAAAAGATAGGAATATACAGCTTTTTCTGTCTTTCTACCTAGAAGTGTATACTGGAAAACGAATATTGATTGAAAAACATTTTGGATGAATAAGAAAATTCCTTCTGATAAAAATAATAAATAAAAAATCTCTCATACAAAACTCTAAATAAATGAAAGAAATAGAAATAAAAAATATTTTTAAAAAATGAAATGTACTTTCATCATTAAATATAAACAAATAAATATATCTATAGACGTTTATATCATAGAGCCACTTTTTGGAGGAAGATTATAGATTAAAAAAATGCAGCCTACAAATTCATGTTTGAAGATTTAGCTCTATTTGCATTTACTCTCCTAAGGTTACCGTCATCCAATTCATTCGTGGAGAGGATATTTTCATTCATACTAAAAATGTTAACTTCATTTGTATCTATTAGATCTCACTTGTAAATAAATGAGATTTTCTGTGAATAATTTGAGCCTAGCAAAGCTATGTATGCAAAATTTAATTCTGATATGTATCAGTAGCAGAACCAATCCACAACTTCAAGCATCAAGATGATGATGTAATGATGTCTGTAACAGAATCGTGGTTTTGATTGTAATAGTAATTTAAGTAAAAAGTCCCGAAAATACCTATTATTGTTTTTCGGACTAGTAGGCAACATGTTAGGTGCACTATTTTTTCGTGCAGTTGCGAAAAAATCATGATTGCGATTTTGGGCGATGAATTAGCAGCAAAACACGTATGAAATAACTCCTAGAATAAGTGAATTTCATATGAAAAATACTTGTTACCAATGTCGCAACCACGGTTGCGCTTTTGGGCGACAAATCAGCGTCTAAAGTGCCACACAGCTCTGAAAAAACTGGCAACCCTCATGGTAGCCGCTCGTTTGTCGCTATTTCATTTTAGGATAAAAAACGTCAACATGTTTTGCGGGTTAAAAGATGCCGCAAATAAATAATTTTAAGTCAGTTTTACAATTAGGTAGATTTTTTTGTAACTAGGCTAGTTTTATGTTTCAACGCAGATATAAACACTTTCGGTTTATAATAAATCTGGTATCTTTTCTAGAGGGGGCTTAAATAATTTCAGAGGGGGCTCAGCCCCCTCTGTCGCCCCCTGGTTACGGCCCTGGAACCAACAATTCACTGTTTATATCCAAAATGCAGAATCCCTTCTAGAGAACAAATACAATTTCTATAATTCACGGTTGCATTGCATATTATGGAATATATATATATATATATATATATATATATATATATATATATATATATATATATATATATATATATATATATATATATATATATATATATATATATATATATATATATATATATAACGAGCTCCCTTGGAAAATTATTTGTTAATTTTAAATTTTAAATTATTGAAGTATTTACGGATCGCACTCTTGTGAGTATTTCCAGAGTTTTTAACACTAAGTTGGTGTGCTCTGGAATCCCATACGCCACTGTCTGTGATGTTAGGAATTATTTTTTCTGTCAACGATTCTTCGGAATTTTTTATTCCTAATATACTTATTGTAGAACTTTATGGGTTGTTATCCACATAATAGTTCGACCGCGATTTGTATTGAGGAACAATAAGAAATATGTCACTTTGATTATACAATGCTGCACGGAAGATCGAAAAACTGCATATCTTCTGTTGGGGTCACCTGACAATTTCTATTATTCACTGTTGCATATTAAATGCAGATTTCGGGTCGCAGAATGAATATAACCAGCACCTTTGAAGAATGGTTTGATTATTTTAAATTATTGATGAATTTTTCTTCTTACTTTATTTGATTCTTATACTTTCGTTCTTTCTCAAAATTTAATTTCTTGGCATGTGAATTTGAAAAAAGATAGGGTTTTGGCTTAAATTTCCAGTTTCAGTTTATGGGGGGGCATAGTAACTCTCAGGTTGTTACCTGCTCACCCCAATAGGCCCTAAAATAACAGATTGAAAAACTCACATACACAACGATAATATTTGCTTGAAACGAAGTGAAGGATGAGAAGCTAGGCCCACCCCAGAAATATCCTATTTGCGCCAATGACTCCCATAACAATGAGTTGAGCGCCATGAAAAAAATATGTGAATTTTAGAGGAAATACTTTTCTTTCAATTATTATTACATGAGATTAGAAGTAAACTATTTTTTAAAGAAAAAAACTACCTCTAAAATAATGTTCTGATATTTTCACTAATTTTTTGGTGCATGTAGAAATTACTTATGAACATCATATCCAAAATTCATCCTTCTAGGGCTTCTTGGAGGGTGCATAGAGGACTTTTGTTTCAAGGAACCTCTTCTAAATTAAGTTGTAGGGTTAAAAATTGTACGAGTATTAAAATAATGCTAGGGAAGTGCCTTTTGGTAAAATACACTTTTTAATCTATCCGCCGCCATGTTTGTGTGGATATTTGTTGAATTTTCGTAACTTTTGAGGTTTTACGCATCTCCACAGCGTAACCAGATTTTGTAAAATAGATAACATTTCTCACTTGGATTGAGTTCATGTTATAGAAGTGCCTCCGAGAATTTGTATATAAAAAAGAACAAAAAGAGGAAAATACATCCTGAGTGACAGAGCTCTACTCCTCACGTATTTAACCCCATGAAATACATACTATTGCAGTGTATCCAAGGAAAGCAGTCAGGTGCGGGAGTATTTTTTCATGCGTTGTAGACTTCCTAGATCACTCTTTTCGAAAAAAATTTCATGTCTAATGTATATATATATATATATATATATATATATATATATATATATATATATATATATATATATATATATACAGTGTGGAACAGCCAAATGGAATAAATTCGATAACGAATAAATGAGAGCGTGTTGGGAAAAACGCTTGGACATGTCGATTTGTATTTTTAGATGCGCATTTTTTTCAAAAAAATATAATTATATACGGTGTGTCATGAGACAGTGGCCGATACCAACTTTCTTATTTTAAATACAACCCCCTGTATATTATTAGTTTTTTGAATTCTTCAGAAAATTCTAGACATAATTCATGTAAAATGTCCCATACCTATCTTCAACTGTTTCGGAAATATTAAGTGTTTTCAGATGTATTACAAAAATTAACATTAAAAAAATAAAATTATTTTATTTCACAAATAATGTAAAAAAACAAAAAAACATTAATTTCAATATAAGAGATGTTCAAAATGTTCGCCGCGAACTTCTTGGCAACATGCTAATCTGGTATAGAAATGTCTTCTAACGTTTGTAATACTGAATATTTCCGAAACAGTTGAAGATAGGTATGGGACATTGTACATGAATTATGTCTAGAATTTTCTGAAGAATCTAAAAAACTAATAATATACAGGGGGTTGTATTTAAAATAAGAAAGTTGTTATCGGCCACTGTCACATGACACACCCTATATAATTATTTTTTTTTTCAAAAAATGCGCATCTAAAAATAAAAATCGACGTGTCCAAGCGTTTTTCCCAACACGCTCTCATTTATTCGTTATGGAATTTATTCCATTGGGCTGTTCCACACTGTATATATATATATATATATATATATATATTTATATATATATATATATATATTATATAGTATATATGTATATATATATATATTATATATATATATATATATATATTATATATATATATATATATATATATATATATATATATATATATATATATATATATATATATAACTTTTTTATAATTATTAGCAATAAATGGCTTTGTGTATCTCAAAGAACTCGATTTTATCAAAAATTTGACGTTTCGCCACGACATTCGTGGCTTATATCAAAACTTTTGAAAAATCGAAATATCAATTTATCAAAATTTTTGATAAAGTCACGAGTGTCGAGGCGAAAAGTAAACTTTTTAATGAAATCGAGCTTTCGAGATTCACCAAGCCTGTTACTCAAAAAGTTAAAAATAGTTTACAGGCAACAACAATTCAAATAAATAATTATATATATATATATATATATATATATATATATATATATATATATATATAGGGTGTTTTTTTTAGAGTTTCACAACTTTGAATTGAAATAAAATTGGGAAACATATTTTCAATATCAATGAAACTGGCTTTATTGAATAGATAATTTTATGGCATTTATGTTTAAATATTATTTTGGCCATGTATCCTCCAAGCTGGCGCGTACTAGGCGCAATCTGGAACTCCAATTCTCACACACTTTTTGCAGCATTTGCGGCCGTATTTCTCCAATAACTCATCTAATATTGCTTTCCAGGTGTTCAATTGTTTCTGGTTTATCTGCGTAGACAAGTGACTTTACATAATCCTTAAAAAAATAATCTAATGGGGTTAAATCCCACATTCTTAGTGGGGTCAGTTCTTGATCATTACGTGAAATTTTTTGTTCATCAAAACTTTCTTTGAGTAAATTAATTGTAGCGCGCGCTGTGTGGCACGTAGCTCCTTCCTGTTGGAACCACATTTCAGCAAGATTAATGCCAGATATTTGAGGTACGAAAACATTTCTTATCATGTCTCTAGATCGTTCACCGTTGACAGTAATTTTTTGACCATCGTCGTTTTTGGAGAAATATGGACAACGCCGGCCCATAAAGCATACCAAACAAAAATTTTCTGTGGATGTAATGGTGTTTCGATAAAAACTAGTGCATTATCTTCACTCCAAATGCGACAATTTTGCTTATTCACGTACCCATTCAACCAAGAATGAGCTTCATCGGTGAATAAAATTTTGTGTGGAAAATCAATATCAATATCAATTTGCGCTTCAACCCATTGGCCGAATTGATGCGCATCGTTTGGCTTTAATTCCTGCAGAAGTTGAATCTCAAAAACTTTTGAACCAAGATCCTTTCGCAAAATCTTCCATAAAGTGGATGAACACAACCCCATTTGCTGAGAACGGTGACGAATTGATTGATTAAGGTCTTCTTCAATGCTTTCCTGTACGGCGGTTACAGCTTGTTCGGTGCGCACTGTTCGGCGTCTTACGGGATGCATATGATCACTCAGAGTAAACATGGAGCGAAAACGATCCATAGTTATTCGAATTAGCCGCTTAGATGGACGATTATGATAGCCATAAAATGGACGAAGTACACGATGAGTTCGATAAAGAGAACCATCATTTTGATAAAAAAATGTCAACAATTTGCAAGCCTTCTCTGATGTAAGTCTATCCATCACCTGTTATAGTTATTAACGTAACAAGGCCGATATGTAGCAAATAACGGATGAGGTTGGATATTGTAATCCGAGGCGCAGCCGAGGATTATAACTAACCGAATCCGTTATTTGCGTATCGGCCGTGTGTCGTTAAGGACTTTTCGTAATCCCGTTGAAAGATTATATTTTGATTCCGAAGAAAGAAAAAACCCCGTACCTCTCAATTCTAAAGAAAAATCCCAACGTCGTGCACTCTGATTTCATGGAACAGTTTGACAGTTTTATAAACAACGTCAGTTTTTTGTGTTCTCAAGTTCGCTTTAACGACGACCATGGATGAAATTGATGAAATTGAGGAACAAAATCAAATTCCCTTAGAAATATTGGGAGAATCATGTGCAGTGCAGCGAGTGTTGATTAACTGCCGAAAATAACTCAAGAGCGATATCAAAAAGAATATGAAAATTTCGAAATGTGGCGTAAAAGCAAGAATGTAAAGGTGGTTAATGAAGATGTATTATTAGCCTATGCGAAATGAAAATCAGAGGTTTATTCTCCCAACTCGCTGTGGACCAAAATTTCAATGTTGTTATTGTAAGCAGAATGATGTTTTGAAATAAATATTTGAACAAGTGATTTCTTAACGGCCGGCGGCCGTTAACACTGACTTTTCAATTGTCATCTGAATACCGTTAAATCCAAATAACAGTATGGGATTACGAAAAATAGATTGTCAGATAAAGCAGTACTGCCAAATCAAAGTTGTGAAACTCTTAAAAAAAACACCCTTTATATATATTTATATATATATATATATATATATATATATATATATATATTCCCGGTACATATTGACATCTCCGGCGGCTCCCATCGAGTCGAATGAACTGAAATTTGTTACCTTGGATTGTTTCCGTTGCAGAACGAAAGTACCAAAATTTAGCTAAATTTCTACAACCGACGTCATCTCAACGTAGATATTTCTAATTTTCATAGTAATATCCTTCCGGGTACATATTTACATTCCAGCGGTTCATATCACACCAAATGGACTGAAATTTGCAACCGCTACCATTTGTACGTAGATATTTCTTGTTTTTCGTGGTTTTTGAAAATTTTCCAGCTTCTGAAAATTGAGTTAGAGGGTTCAAACTTGGTAAGTAGATTGAGTTAATGTTCAGGAAGTGCCTTTGGGTAGTTTCAACCATTTTCCTCAGTCGCGCTTTCCCGCGCAGGGACTATTCCGTTGAAATCTCGACCTGCTTCGCTATCAACACACAATGCGTGACTTTTCAAAATATAATTCAATTCGAATAAACGCATCTCGACGAGATGCATTTCGCGCGAAAAATACGACTTCAGTGATGGAGCTCTACAGCTCACGAGTTTTTTCTTCATTTGTGTTTCTTTCAATTTTATTTTTCTTAAAGTTGCTATTCAACCGTTTGGGATCTAAACATGTGAAAACACGATTTGTAGTGAAATAATTTTTAAAGTTTAGGCGAGACGAATTTTTGTGCAAATCAAATAAACCTTCAAATTATAACGCAAATTTCTTCTGCTTATTTCTAATGTTTTATCAAAAAATTGTACACTTTGAAATAAAAACACAACAAAGATAAATTACATGAAACTTCTTTCAATCGTCTTCTTCATCTTCATCTTCATCTTCCTCTTCCTCCTCCTCTTCCTCTTCACCTTCTTCGGGTCCAATTGGTTTTGGTTTAGGTAAATGCGCAATTCTCCAGTCCTCTTCTTCGGTGCCGGTGGGATCAAACATTTCCATTATTTCAGGTCCAGATGGATAATCTTGCTGAATTGGTGGAAGTGGAGTAGGGGAGAAATTAGTGACAATATATTTCAGTCCATTGCCGAAATAAATGTTCTGGAATAATTTTCCTTGGGTAGCAAAACAATATGCTCCAGGCCACAAATGTGACCTGACTATTGCAAGAGCAAATTCTTCCATTATTGATGAAGAAGTCCTAGCTGACCAAGCAGGAACGCTCTCAATTTGTGCATCTTCTGACAGAGGAGTTAGTAGAGGAGGTCCAGTTTCAGGTTCAGGTCCAGCTATTTTAGGCTTCTCATCCTCATCTTCTTCGGCTAAAGCTTCAGCTTCAGCTTCATCAGGTTCCTCAAGTGCAGGCACTGGACTCCACCAACTTGTTCTTCCTTGTGGGAGAATATATTGAACATGATGAACCCAAAAAGACATTGATCCATCTGTTAAATCTTTCAAAGGAACAGGATCGTATTTTGGATTGACTTTATACGAAGTTTTTTCACCTTCTGCTTCCTCATCTGCTACTGCCTCTTCTTCCTCTCCTTCTCCACCAATTTCAGCGCCAAAGGTATAGTAACCTAAAGGAGAAATTTGAGTTCCAGCAGAAATTCTAGCAATTTGTACTCTCAATAAATTTCTCTCTTTTCCTGGAAATTCCGGATACGTGACTATTTCTTCATCCAATTTTCCTGTGAATGCTTTATGTATCTGTCTTGCTATAGAAATTTCTTCAGGCGTACAATCTGGTAGTTGTTCCCAAGCTCCTGTTAAATCTGTTGTTACATAATATACCTTAGCATTTACTCCAACACCAGAGGGCTCAGAAGGCACCTTTGGTGGAGGTTCATACAAACTAAGCGGTAATGGGGGTAAAACACGTGGAAACTTTGTGTCTTCTCCAAGCTGTTGTTCATGAGCTAACTGGTGTAGTTTCATATTCATTTCGTCTTCTCCAGTTATTTTATGTGAAATATTAACTTCTACGGGTGCAGTTGTTTCAGCGAGTTCAACTGCAGGTTCCACTTGAAAGCTTTCATTCCTACGCATGTATTCTTCTTCTTTCAGCTCTGTTTCCACAATGTAATAATTATGGTATAAGCCATATATGACACCCCAAAATCTTATTGACGCAATAGGTTCATTATGAACGAGTTTTTTCATAGCAACTATCAAAGAAAACATTTCTTTTCTAGGCAAACCAACTCCAGCTTGTTCAAAATAAAATAACAAAAGCAGCATATTATTCTGAGACATATCAGCAAGTTCAAGATCACCAGGATCAACTGTCGAAGGCTCCTCCATTGTAATAGGCTTAAATAAGGCCATTGTTTTCGTTGATAATTCATATCTTTGTTTTGGAACATATATATCTTCCAAATGATCTAAGGCAGATCTATATCTTCTCTCTTTCACTTTCCTACTGTATTCTTCGAAAAAGTCTATTATATTTTCTGGTTTTTCTGATAGAATTTTATTTAATACATCACTCAGATGATCGTACAAATTCTCCCCGGTTGCAGAACTAGCTTTCTGTAGGAATGCTTTCGCATGCGCGTATTCCTTATCAGGATTAAGAGCAGCTATTTGCTGATCATCTTCTTCTTCCCCTTCTTCAACTTCATAATCATAAATCATTTTCACCGCCGATGATATATTTTCTTGTTGAAACTGACAGCATATGTCAACTTATATGAACTGTCACTACTTGTGACTTCCAAGGATTTTATTTTAAAAATCCGGACATCCTACTGCGTAGCACTAGGAATGATAAAACCCCACGGCGCATGTGCATGTAGTAATGCCTATCTAAAAACCGCTATATTTTTTTATTCTTCGTGGGGAAAAATGGGGAAAAAAATTCCCTTATGAAATCATATGTGTTTTATCGATATCCGTTGGAATTTTTAAAATCGGACCAGATCCCAACTTTTTGTCGTGAGACTATAACCCCTTCAGCTTCGCCTCGCGGTAAAAAGAGAATAAAATAATCATTGAAAAAATTGCTTGAATAATAAAATATTTTTAAGCTTCAGATGAATTGTTTTTTCAATCCTTATATATAATATGACTCTCATCATTCTGAATACCTGTATTGGCAGGATAATATTATTTTGGCTATTTTCTCCTCATCATTTTCATCCAAATTTGAAAATAATTATCAGAATCGAGAATATTTTAAACTCCGTTATTTTCAAAGATGTTCAACAAACAGCAATAGATATAAGTCTTCAGTCGACAAAGGTTCCCAGAGGTGATTGCAAGGTTTTACACTTACAACACTTCACAAAAATTTTAAAGAAAAGAAATCAAAATTATGATTTCAGTGTTACGTGTCACCAATGTTTAACAGATGACTGTAAGTCAAACTACTTTCCTAAATCTAAAACTTGAAAAATTAAATATGATCTAATTTTTCAAGAAATTATTTTTTTTCAATGTGTTTCGATGTACTGACGAGAAAAAAAAATGTGTTACGAGAGCCCGACTACCACTCACTGCGAGATGAGATTATCTCGCGCAGTAGGTATTGCAAAGTTGTAATATACATTTCACACTTATTGTATTTAAAAGAAATTTGTTGAGAAATAGATTAGGTTATATTCAAAATTCGTTTTCAAAGGGTAAGGTTGTCGGCTTTACCTTATTGGTTCTGTTATTTTGTTGTAAATTTTACTGAATATGGTAGTATATTTCACTAACGATATTTTTGTTCTTCATGTATTGATAATGTCCCTTTCCATATTTTCAGTCACAGAATGTTTGCCAGTAATTCGAATCTATGTGAAGTTCAAGGTGTCAAACTCTTACGATTCAATTAGCACTTCTAAATATGCATTGCGCGAAAAAGAATTCATATTTACAATCGTTATATGCTGAAATAAAACCTGAAATTTTGAACAGGTGTGTCGATAGAGGTAAGAATGAAAGTCGTAATTTTTTTTTCTTAATACATTTGTTATCAGCGAGAAATTTGAGACATAGCGATCCACATGACGGCCAACCACCCTTTCAAAGATTATGTTCCCAACAACCTGGATTTATGGTTCAAAATATTGATTTTACTAGAAGAAGATGTGGTTATGGACGACAAGCATTTCATCAACTTGTAAGATGTTTACTGCTTTTATTATGAGCAGGAGTATTACCTTTGTAATTACGCCTAAAATTTGAGAATCCTTTTGACACTACTTCATTTATTTATGTTATGCGCAGAAGAGGAATCAAAAGAGCTTATAGTTCCATAGCTGTTGTCTTCTAGTCTAATTGACTGTGTTCTATTTTGGATCAATGTTCGGAAATTTGTAATTTGAGGTTTTATTAGCCTATTCTTCATTATTGTACATAACTGAATTATTACCTATACAGTAATTATTACTTATTCCGAGTTTAGTCTAGTCAGCAAGTGCTTTTTTGATCAACTTTTTTCAGCAGTCTCAGAAAAATAAGAGCAAAATGTCATTCGATTTGGAATAGAATGTAGATATTTTTTGAAAAAAATTAAGTTCCGCTCGCGAAAATTGTAGTAGTAGAAGTTATAAACAATTGACTGAAAGAAAAAACATGGTTTTGGTTTTTTGTAAATACATATCTCAAGAATGAGATTTTTTATATCTGAAAAAAGATTCGAAAAGAGAAGGAAATTTCCTAAAAAGTTTTCACTTTCGAAACTGTAGGTAGGATCAATAATTATAATTTTCTCAGAGTGGCGAAAATACGGCCGAAAACGGCTAGTCTAGCTTCTGCAAAACACGCCCATTTAGGACACTTTAATAATAAACATTATTTAACCATATTAAATACGAAAATTAAGAAATGAAAAAATGCATGCACTAACTGGATATATGAATGAATATGGTGGGAAAAAATTTTATCGCGATTCTTCAATTAGTTATACAATTAAATTAATTTATAATTTTTTGCTGCTTGAACAAGAATATCACAAGTGTGATAACTGTTGAACTGTAAATCTGAGATTTTTTTTCTTTCTTGGAGCTGGTTTTGAAAGGCTTCTGATCACCGTTAAAAATTCAAATTCGAAAAATTTTATTTTTCAGTGTTTTATTGATAATTTATGTACTTAGTTGCAAAATAAAAAATATTTATTAATCATAAAATTTTTTTCAATTCCCCTATAAACATAGCATTTGCTTACAAAAGTTTTCGTATAATAGGACACGAAAATTAAAAAAACAATTTTTATGCAGCTTCCGAATTTAACAAACGATTCTTTGAAATTAATAAAAATAAAAAAAAAATTTATTTTGCAAGTAAGTAAATTTTCAATAAAAAACGGACAAATTGAAATTTTCCAATTTTTTCAACGGTGATCTATTCTGAAGCCTTTCAAAAATAGCTCCAATAAAGGAAAAAAATCTCGGACCTTGCCACCGGATTATTGTTCATTCATCTATCCATTAAGCGCCTCAGTTTTTTCGTACATAAATTTTTGTATTTAATATGGTTAAATAATGTTTATTGTGAAAGTGGGCTTGACTTGCGCAAGCTAGATTAGCCGTTTTCGGCCGTATTTTTACCCCTCTAAGTAAATTATAATCATTAATCCTACAGTTTCAGAAGTGGAAACTTCTCAGGAAATTTTCTTCTCTTTTCGAATCTTTTTTCAGATATGAAAAATCTCATTTGGTTCTTGAGATATTTGCAGAAAACCAAACCCCGCTTTTTTCTTTCGGTCAATTGTTTATAACTTTTACAATTCCGCGAGCGAAACTTAATTTTTTTCAAAAAATATCTTTCTTTTTTTTTTTAACTCGAGGGACCTACAGTTTAACGCCGGTTCCGAACGGCCAATGGGCTTGTAAACTATGTACATTACCCAACAATTTTCAATCATAAATAACCACTAAATTCCGGACATACACAACACCCAAGAGCGAGGTGGGACTCGAACCCACAATCCTCGGTTTACAAACGGTATAAGGCGGTTCACCTTACCGCTGGTCTACCGAGGCCTCTCAAAAAATATCTACCCTCTATTCCGATCGAAGACCCTCCCCCCCCCCCACCCCCCCCCCCCCCCACCCCCCCCCCCCCCCACCCCCCCCCCCCCCCACCCCCCCCCCCCCCCACCCCCCCCCCCCCCCACCCCCCCAGACTGCACACCTGCCCTCGAACAATAGGAACAATAGACCGGCCCCAACAATAGGAACAATAGACGACTTCCTGGAACTGTCATCATCAATCAATTTTAATGGCTCTGGGTGCCGCCCACCTGTCATGTATAACAATAGACTTGTCATGATTTATGACCTTGAGCTGTCACCATCAATCATTTTTAATGGCTTCAAGTGAAGGTATTCTACTGATACTTTTAATTTCACATCACATAATGTAATCACAGAGTTAACAATAACAAAACCCCTTTCATAAATTCCACTCAGAAAGTACTCTTTATACAAATAAACAGAATATATTTGTCATTGTCGGAGTGTGATCAGCAAAAGATTCATTAAATTGAAGTATTTTATGAAAACTTGGAATGTTGGAGGTCGTAACTTGACAAAGTGTCTGAAGTAGAGGTAGATTAAATATAGTAACCTACTTTAACATTTCAAGAGTTCAATAAAATCAACAAATTAAATTAATTTGATTTATAGTATAGATGCAATATAAACGGTTTTTTGTTCGTATTCAGTTGTATATTCTCCTAGGATATGAGACTATGTATATATATATATATATATATATATATATATATATATATATATATATATATATATATATATATATATAAATAATATATATATATATATATATATATATATATATATATATATATATATATATATATATATATATATATATATATATATATAAATATATATATATATATATATATCAAGAATTTATATGTGAAAAAAAATTTGTGGAAAAAACGACTTTATTACGTAGTTCTGTTGATCCCGCTTTTTTTTTCAAATATACAGGGCTATTCAGATTCGAGTCTATGCATGGGGATTTCGATAACGGTAAGAGATAGAGGGATGGTTAAATGGGGGCAAACGTAGCACATTTCACAGGTCAATTTTATGGATAAACAAAATCTGATCTAGATTTTTTAATTCTGGAGTTCTTTTGCCTATACCTTTTTATTGTAGGAATTTCTTTTGAACAAATTCTCATTTTGTGATTGCAACTTTTTGTAGGCTTTCCAAATATCTAAATGAAAATTATAAACAGGGTATCGTATAAATTGGGCAACCCTCAACTTGCAATTTTCAAATACGGACCTGTATTTTTTATTGCATTTTTTTCAATGCCAAGAGTCTTGTTTCTTCATCTTTCATATTGTCGTAGTACTTTCATCTGAATTACAGAGTGTTTTGGAAATATTGACCTATAACCAGTAAATTTCAAATTCTTTTTTAAATTCCAGATGTAATTAAAAAAAAAATAAAAAAAAAATAAAAAAAAATATATATATATATATATATATATATATATATATATATATATATATATATATATATATATATATATATATATATATACTAGCGGGACCCGTCGCGGCTTCGCCCGCGTATCCATATATGTATACGTATGAATTTATTAAGATATAGTTCATATTCGTAATTCGTAATAATACCAAAAATTTATTCCACCCCCGTTCAACCCCTGAATGATCGAATTTTAAAAAATGGAGAAAGTGGTTTTTCAAGATAATTATAAGGAACATTTTAGTGGCCGAATGAAATCGCTAAGTCGATTATTTGGCCAGAAATAGCCAATAAAAAAAACAGACTCACTACTTTTTCACCCCTAAATGATGGGATTTCAAAAAACTGAGAAATTACTTTCTAAAGTTAATTTTACTTAATATTTTCGTGAAAGAGGGGGATCACTAAGTCCATTATTTTGCGAGATTCAGCCAAAAATAGCCAATATACGAATAACACATTTCACCCTCTTTCAACCCCTAAATGATACAACATCAAAAAATGCAGAAAATGGTTTTTTAATAAAATTATAAGGAACATTGTAGTGGAAGAACGGAATCGCTAAGTCGATTATTTTGCCGGAAATAGCCAATATAAAAAAAACAGACTTACCCCTTTTGCACCCCTAAATGATGGAATTTCAAAAAACTGAGAAACTACTTTCTAGAGTTAATTTTACTTAACATTTTCGTGAAAGAGCGGGATCGCTAAGTCCATTATTTTGCGAGAATCAGCCAAAAATAGCCAATATACGAAAAACACATTTCACCCTCTTTCAACCCCTAAATGATACAACATCAAAAAATGCAGAAAATGGTTTTTTAATAAAATTATAAGGAACATTGTAGTGGAAGAACGGAATCGCTAAGTCGATTATTTTGCCGGAAATAGCCAATATAAAAAAAAACTTACCCCATTTGCACCCCTAAATGATGGACTTTCAACAAACTGCGAAACTACTTTCTAGAGTTCATTTTAACTTAACATTTAGTGGAAGAACGGGATCGCTAAGTCCATTATTTTTTGCGAGAAACATCAAAAAACACGTTTTACCCTCTTTCAACCCCTTAACGGCGGAATTTTAAAAAACCCCGTCTTAGTGGGAATCTACATGATCAGACTTAACTTCCCACCAAATTTCAGAAATTTAAAAAATATGGTTTTTGCTGTAGACTGGATTCAATTTTTCGGCTTGTATTATATATATATATATAATAAAGATATATATATATATATATATATATATATATATATATATATATATATATATATATATATAGAATATATCGTTTAAATATTGTTTAAATCAAGAGAGGCATTCCGTAAAAACTGCTTTCATAACTAAATTTTATCACACACCCACCAGAGCTATGGAATGTAATACTGAAGTAGCTAGAATAACAGTAAGAAGGATTTGTGTTTAAGAGATAAAAATGCATTTATAAACATTGAAATGGGTGATATTCTGCGACAGTGAGGTCAAATTGAAAAAGTAGGACAGCAAAATATAAAGATCAAAGAGCCCTTTAAAATGATATATCAGTGATATATCAAAAATTTTGGGTTGGTAGCTCTGGGGCTTAGGGTATTGAAGGGGTGGAGCCCAGTTTTACGTAAAAAACATTTTCCTTTAATAAAAGTGTTTCGGCGATTTTCACATATCTGTTTCTTCACGAAGATAATGTGGGTGGCAACTTTCGAAATGAAAGCCCGGTACATATTATATGCATATGTAGGTGAAAATATCGAAGAAAAGAATTTTGATCGGTAGTAAATTAAAGGTTATAGCAATCACCTGAGAAATTACCTGTATCTCGAACTACATCTTAAAACTACATTCGTAAAGCCACCAATTTCGTGACAAAACTTCTAGTTATTAGTAAAATCGGTCATTCATACCTGAATGACCTGTGACATCAGTGGTCCCCAACCCTGTGCCTACGGTTTTACTTGTGCCCGCCACATGGTCTATTATAGACTAGAACTGATGCCTGTGCGGTATGAAAACTTAGAACGAGTAGCACAGTGGTCTCAACTGACGGTCACCGCCTGCTTCTCGACTACCGCGCTCTTCCAACATGGTGCGAAGAAGAAAAATCCTTTCCAGAATGGTGAGTTGTTAAAAAAAGGCTGTTTGATTGACACCGATTACTTATTTGAGGGAATTTGTAACAAACTTGAGATTATGTTAGCAATACAAAACCGCCAGTTGTCAGCCAGCACGGTCACAAGATGAAAATACGATATTTCAAAAGACGTGCAAGCTCAGTTAAAGTGTGATTTGGAAGTATGTGAATGGTTCTCATTACAACTTGAAGAGTTTACAGACATAGCACAGTTAGCAGTTATGGTAAGAAAAGTATTTTGTGGTGGGATATCTATATTATATATAGAACATATGCAAAGTCAATTGATATCAATTAATATCAAAAGATTCATTGTCCAAGAAAGATAAATCATTTGCAAACTTCATGTCGTAGGAAGTTTTGTGTGTTAGAATACTACCCTTTGGGCACGTCATGAAAATGGTTACAAAATAGTCAAATTTATTCGAGCAGTCCCCATGCAACATAACGCCTTTTCAAGGCACTATTACATGAAATATAAAAACCAATGTTATGTTTTTGCAATTAAATATTTTTTGTACATTCTGTGTTTTATTAAACATCTCCAACTATAAATTCACCATAAAAATTTTAATTTTAAATGGTGCCTGCCCCCAACTGGAATATTAGAATGTGCTCTTAGGTGGAAAAAGGTTGGGGATCCCTGTGTTACATGGATGAGTATACATATATATATATATATATATATATATATATATATATATATATATATATATATATATATATATATATATATATATATATATATATATATTTATATATATATATATATATATATATATATATATATATATATATATATATATATATACAGCGTATTCGGCACATAAGGCACCAACATTTTTTGGAGTTTTGTTGGGGTCATTTGCTACCTTTTCTCTTTGGACTCTGGGTTCTAAGACTCACGCTTGAGAAGATATAATTTTTATAATTTTTTTTCTCAAATTTCCTTAAATTTCGCTTTCAGCCCTAATAGGTTTTTCAATAATACCTTTAAAAGCCCAATTTTTTCAACTGAATATTTTGTAATGTGTGCTTGTTCAAATAGTCAATAGTTTATATTACAACCGTTGGTACCAAAGGCGCATACGAGGATTTTTATTCAATCACAAAATTTGTGATTTTGTGAAAATGAATCAACTTAAAAATTCAATGTTTAAAAAGTATAAATAATTGAGAGCTTCCTCTCCTGTCAAAACTTCTTTACTAAATAAACTTTTTAACGGTATGCTACACATTGATAAGAAAATTCATTTCTGCTTCAAATTGCGGATATTCCTTCAGAAAGACAGAAAATTTTCGGACTAAGTGAGAAAAACAATATTATTTTTGTGACCGTTCATTTGAACAAAAGTTAAACTACTAACAACAATTTAATATATAACTGTTCTATAGTTATAAATTTTGTTCGAACTGTTCTCCCTTGTTTCTAATGCACGTCTGGCACCTCTTTTTTACTTGAGCCGTTACAGTAGCTAATTTTTTGCTGAAGCAGGAATATTTCTCTTTTTGCTCGAACAAAATGTGATTTTAATATAGTTTATTAATAAATTCGGTTTTAGAGGCCTCGGTAGACCAGGCGGTAAGGTTTACCGTTTGTAAACCGAGGATTGTGGGTTCGAGTCCCACCTTGCTCTTGGGTGTTGTATATGTCCGGAATTTAGTGGTTATAGATTTAAGAGAAATTGTTGGGTAATGTGCATCGTTCACAAGCCCATTGGCCGTTCGGAACCGGCGTTAAACTGTAGAAAAATGCAGAAAATGGTTTTTTAATAAAATTATAAGGAACATTGTAGTGGAAGAACGGAATCGCTAAGTCGATTATTTTGCCGGAAATAGCCAATATAAAAAAAAAACTTACCCCTTTTGCACCCCTAAATGATGGAATTTCAAAAAACTGAGAAACTACTTTCTAGAGTTCATTTTACTTAACATATTAGTGGAAGAACGGGATCGCTAAGTCCATTATTTTGCGAGAAACATCAAAAAACACGTTTTACCCTTTTTCAACCCCTTAACGGCGGAATTTTAAAAAACCCCGTCTTAGTGGGAATCTACATGATCAGACTTAACTTCCCACCAAATTTCAGAAATTTAAAAAATATGGTTTTTGCTGTAGACTGGATTCAATTTTTCGGCTTGTATTATATATATATATATATAATAAAGATATATATATATATATATATATATATATATATATATATATATATATATAGAATAAGGTAGAATGACTAGTATTAGTTCAATATTTCCAAAACACTTTATGCTTTAGATAAAAATAAAACGCAAATATGATGCATTACTTTTGGCATTTGAAAGAATGCAATTAAAATACAGGTCCGTATTTGAAAATGAAAAGTTGAAGGTGGCACAATGTGTAAGATACCCTGTATATACATTTTATTCAGATATTTGGAAAGGCAGATTTTTCGAATTAATTTAATTAACCTCTGAAATAGGCTACTTTGCCCTCATTTAACCAACTCTCTATCTCATACCGTTATCGAAATCCCCATGCATAGACTCGAATTTGAATAGCCCTGTATATAATTACCATAGTGTTCAGATAATCAAGACAGTTAAGCATAAATTAGGGTCTTATAATTTTCTCCAATACAGTCACGTATTTTTTCTTCAAGGTGCCGACGAGTTAGTAGATCACGGTTTCATTCATACATTTATTGACATTCTGGTCAGGGAGAGTGACGATGTTATTGTTCTATTCCTATCTACCTTGAAAAACCTTCTATATGGTAACGGCAGTTACATAGCTATGGAATATGGGGCTTTTCAAGTCGTGGTAATTTTTAAATAGATATCACTGTATTTTCTTATGAATTTGTACGAATTCGTTCTTACAGATGGTTTTACTCGACAGTAAAGATGAACGAGTTCAAATAGGAGCTTTAAACTGTCTCATGAGAATGGCGTCGACGCCATTAGGAAAAAGGCTCGCACTTGATAGTGACTTGCTTCAAACCCTGACACGTATGCTTTGGCAATCAGAGGTTCGTTTCATGAAATTAAGTAACTATAACATGCCAAAGTAAGTCCTTAGGCGAACAATGATTCGGGGTCCAATTGAGAAGTAAAAAAAGTTAATAACAAGAAAAAACATTCTTCATATGATTTTATAGAAATATATACACAGTGGGACCCATTAAAAATGGAACCACCCCTGTAGAATATGCATTTTTCAATCAATTTCAATTGTATTTTTTTTTCAATATTAAGAGCGTCAAAAACTGTATTTTGGCTCAAATTTAATCTTCATAACTTCAGTTTCATTCCCAATGCACGCTTTATTTTTTTTGTCAAAACAGGAAAAAATATATTAGGCAATTTCGGTTTTCAAATTTGGCTACACCACTGGATTCGTAGTCGTTATAAATAAAAACCATCACAATATTATAATTTCCGTTTATTTTCAGAACCCTCTACTGGATACCGCAATCACTTCTGTTATGATGTTTTGTACAGTTATTTCTGAGGCTAAACATCGCGCCAGTCAAATAAAGGGAATTATTCCCAGATTGATAAAAATATGTCGCAATCCTGCATACCCCACAGTTCAGATGTTCTCTATGATGGTAAATCTAATTTAATGACTACCACACATTATATTATATATATATATATATATATATATATATATATATATATATATATATATATATATATATATATATATACCAACGAATTAATGACGCTCGGAACCGTCGTAAAACTGTAGGTCCCTTCTATTCGTATATCACTGTATCACACACAACACGAATAGTTTTAGAGAGGTCACCTCCACCCGAAACCTGGTAAGGCACTTGAAGTAGAAGAATATATATATATATATATATATATATATATATATATATATATATATATATATATATATATATATATATATATATATATTGCTATGAATTCTATAATTTGCTCACTATTTATGAAAGCCAATTATTATGAATTGCTATATTTTATATAATTTTATCAATTTAATTTTAATTTTGTATTGATATTTCTCTATAATCTCAGGGAAGGTTCTCTTTAATTTTTAAATTGATTCTATATTTTTATTATTTTATAAAAAAAAACTTTGACTCTAATAATTGAAAACTTCAATAAATTCAAAAAATTTAAAAATTTAACAAATTTATTAACACAAATTATCAAATACAAATTCAGTTCTAATACTAACAATAACAATTACTCTTTCAAATTTTATTATGGTACCTTTTTATTTTATATTAATTAATTCCCCTTTTAAAGTTAATATTTGCAAATATTTATGCACTCTATTGGCCAATTTGAAATTTTGTAAAAACTCACGATTGTTTATTTCACCGCTGGTTGATCTTCTTTCTTCAGATGTTCAATGAATTCCAAATGTTCTTTCTTCTCTCTTCTATACTTGTTCTCCAAAACAGCAACTCGCTCTCTATGGTCTCAGCCAATCTTTTAGTAACCTCACTTAATTTCTATATTGTTAGAAATTAATTTCACAATTCACAATTTTTTTACTTAACTTGATATTATTTCACATACAGGTATTATGAGCTTTTATTTTGTTTATATCGATGATTTATTATGACTTTTTACTTTCAGCTATTATTATACTTTTAATTATTCAACATGGATGACAAAAAACAAAAGAATCAGATCTTAAACTGACGATGTTTGTCTCTTGAATGAAAATTTAGAACTGCCCGAAGCCGGATGTTATACCTCTATATATAACCTTCTATTAATTTTTCAATATCAAGGAATCTGATGGTTTTTTCTAGAATAATCTCAATATCCTTTTTATAATTTCTTTCATATTTAAAATATTATACTAACAGGTATTGTGAATGTTTCTCTATCATATAATTTAATTAAATATACAATAATTTTGGAAATTACTTATTTCAATAATAACAGCTTCTTTATGATAATTTAAAATTTTTCAATCTCAGTACTTCAATTTGATTATTTTAAATAATTAAATGACATTTGATTTGATTTTTAACAAATTTATAATATAAACCTAATTTTGGACTGAAAATATCTATTTAAACTCATCTACAGAATATTCTGAAAATTCTGTACTAAAAATTTCCATATTCTGTTCATTAATTAAATTCTTATTTCCCAATGAAAATTTTGACATTTCGTTATATATAATTTCTGATTCTAACTTGAAATTATACTTTCTTACTTTATTCTACAATAATTTTATATATAAAACAGTTATCTAATCTCTTCTAATGCCTTTATATATGATTAACTACCTTCAATAACTTGAAATTAACTTATTATCTGATATACAAATTTCTCCAATTCTACGATACATAAAATTTCCACAATTATATGTATTCTACATAATTAAGTCTGTTATATTGAATTAATTTGTTCTAATTACTCTTTACAACGATTTTATTACTTGTATTCTACTATATTTTTAATATTTCATGAATTTCTATTCAATTACTTGATATTTACCTTCAACGATTAATGACATTTTAAGTTTCTGACATTCTACAAGGTTTATCATATATTATTAATTCTAAAATCTATTCTTGATCATTTATAATTCATATATTTACACTTGTCATCATTTTGATTCCATTTCAATCATTTAAATTCACATTTATTGATTTATTATTTACTAATTCCTATTTTAATTCATTGAAGTTTTCCTTTTCTTGATCTTATCTCATTTACTATTGTACCATATATTTTAATTTTAATATTGCAAATAAATTAAACCATAGCAATATATATATATATATATATATGTGGCTCCGTAGTTCAGTGGTCAGTGCGTTGGGCTACAGAACAGAAGGTCGGTGGATCGAATCCCGGCCGAACCAACGAATTTATGCGGAGCCACCTCTCGGAAGGCAATGGCAACCAAGCCTCTCTGTAAAGACATTCGGAACCGTCGTAAAACTGTAGGTCCCTTCTATTCGTGTATCACGCACAACACGAATAGTTGTAGAGAGGTCGCCTACACCTTAACCGGGTATGGCACCACAAGAAGAAGATATATATATATATATATATATATATATATATATATATATATATATATATATATATATATATATATATATATATATATATATATATATATATATATATTTATATATATATATATATTTATATATTATATACCTATATACCGGGTGTAAATGAGTGATGGGCCACCCTTGTAACTTTTTAATGGATTCTTCGATTTTATTGAAATTTGATTGGTTTATCTCAGACATAATTTTGTGTTTTTTCACATACCAGATCAATATGGCTGATTTCCGGTTTCACAGAAAACGATATAAAAATTGAAAATTTAAATGGAACACCCTATATATTTTTACATATTTTAAAATTTAAAATTTTTCATATTTCTTAAACAGGGTCGGTCTCAGGAGCAAGGGAACTAATAAGAATAAGATTTTTAATAATTAATTCGTTATTTAGGAATTGAGAAAACTTATGTGTGAATCATTTTGAAGGCATTTGAAGAAGCTTTTTGATATACAGGGTGGCCCATGTATGTTTCTATTTAAAAAACTGAGTTTTGGTTCGAAAAAGAATTTAATCGTTAACAAACGTTGCTAAAATGAATTTTTTTAAAAATTATTACTTTGGACGATATTTTAAATCAATTATTATGTAACCCAATGCATCATAGATCCTGTGTCAGTGGCCACTAGATGCCGAGACACGTTAATTGCCAATAATTATATCTGATCTAGCTTCTTTAGTTCTGGAGTTTTACAGGAAAAATCGAAAATGTCGAAATTCTTCTTTTGCTTATATCTTTTTACTTTAGGAATTTTTCTAAAACAGATTGTCACTTTGCCATTGTAACTTTTTGTAGGCTATCCAAATATCTGAATAAAAATTATATACAGGGTATCGTATAAATTGGGCCACTCTCAACTTTTATCTCAATTTAAATACGGACCTGTATTTTTTATTGAATTTTTCTGAATGCCAAGAGTCATGTTTCATATTGTCATAGTATTTCCATCTGAATTACAGAGTGTTTTGGAAATATTGAACTATTAACAGTAAAATTCAAACTTTTTTTGTCAAATTCCAGCTGTAATTGAAACAAATATGATTTTTTTCAAATTTTGCCAGTTTTCCATAGCAACTTTTTGTGGCATTTCCAAATATCTGAATGATATATATACATATACAGGGTATCGTACACATTGGGCTACCCTAATCTTCTCATTTTCAAATAGGGACCTGTATTTTTATTGCATTTCTTCAAATGCCAAGAGTCATGTTTCATATAGGCGTTTTATTTTTATCGAAATCATGAAGTGTTTTGGAAATATTGAACTAATACTAGGCATTCTATACCTTATTCTATGATTTTTTTTCAAATTACAGCTGAAATTTGAAAAAAATGTTGAAATTTCACTGGTAGTTGTTCAATACTTCCAAAATACTCTGTAAATCAGATGAAAATACTATTACAATATGAAACATGACTCTTGGCATTCGAAAATATGCAATTGAAAATACAGGTCCGTATTTGAAAATTGAAAGTTGAGGATGGCCCAATTTGTACGATACCCTGAATATAATTTTTATACAGATATTTGGATAGCCTACAAAAAGATGTAATGGCAAAGTGACAATTTGTTTTTAAAAAATTCCTAAAATAAAAAGATATAGACAAAAGAAGAATTTCGACATTTTCGATTTTTCCTGTATAACTCCAAAACTAAAGTAGCTACATCAGATTTTTTTAAATCCATATAATTGACCTCTGAAATATGCAAATTTGCCTCCATTCAACCAACCCTGTATCTCTTACCGTTATCGAAATCCCCATGCATAGACTTGAATTTGAATAGCCCTGTATATATATATATATATATATATATATATATATATATATATATATATATATATATATATATATATATATATATATATAGATATATATATATATATATATATATATATATATATATATATATATGTATTATAAAATTTTGAAGAACTTGGATTTGTTCGTTAAGATATTCTTTCAACAACTATTACGTTCTTTCAGACTCTTTTGAACTTGGCTGTCAATTACAAACTACGTGAAATAATTGAAAATAAATATATCCCACTGATAAGAAAAACAAAATGTGCAAATTCAATGGTCGATAGGATTCGAGAAAATCTTTTACAGGAAGTATCTACTCATTGATGATTATAACTGCTTTATATTAAGAGAAATGTTGAACTTAGAACAAATGTTGAACTTAGAACATATTGTATGACAAGTTTTTTGACAACATGTAATCTAATTTACTAATTTTTTGTAATTTAATATACTATTTTATAATATTCTATATATATAGACCACTATTTATAGAAACAATCTTTATTTATTTGATAAAATGACATAGTGTTGATTTATGTTATATACTCATTAAAGAAATGAAAATTATGCTATATTCTGTAAGTATCAATTGAATACTGAACACTTTATTGAAAATATACATATTTACTTTCTTTATAAATATCATTTGTGTGTTGTTATTCCTTTATACTCATAATAAATATTATTACAATTTGCCAGTAAATTCGAAATGATTCGAAGGAACGCTGGAATTATGGTATATTTCATTTTGGTATTCATTTTATGAAGTTAATATAATTTATGTTAACAATATTCCACAATACGGAGTAAATATTTTTGAATAATCATAGTGAAATCATATTCCTCGCGCACCTTTTTCTTGTTGGCCTTTTCACAAAAGCTATGCAAAAATGAAATAACAGTACCTTCATTTTACTCCAATAGAACGAAATTCTGAAACTTGAAATACTAATAAACTTAAACCTGCTTTTAAAAATTGATACCTCAATTGATTCTATGAGATGTAATCTCATAGAATTCAGTAATCTCCATTATTTCTAATATGTCCAATTTCACTTTGTTGCCTACGTGTTCGGTTTAATTTATCTCTATTTACGAAATTGTTTTTATCTGAACAATGGTCAGAGGTATCGGTGAACATTCTGATGGAGATAGAATTCATGCTTTGGAAAAGGAAAAAGGAAACACACGTGTTTCATTCCTCCCTGAAGTATGTGTCAGGGAGGCGGGCAGCTTGAGTTTGGGATTAACTCCTTCAGCCAGATCAGAGGATACACTTGTATGTACAAGTGCTTTAAGGATAGGTGAGACGAGATATTTATGGAACATAGGAAGTGTGGGTAGGGTTCAGAGGATTGATACTGGCCCAGCATTCGCCTTGTAAGTATGCAAGCAGTGACTTACATTACCATGAGGAAACCTCTGAAAAAAACTCATGGCAGACCAGTCGGCCCCGGGGTTTGAACCCGAGACCTCCCAAATACTAGCCAGCGTACCTAACATACTCGACTAACTAGCTTGGTATTCATGCTTTTATCTATTCTTTTCTTTATGCAATCTCTTACCTACAGTTTAACGCCGGTTCCGAACGGCCAATGGGCTTGTAAACTATGTACATTACCCAACAATTTTTAATCATATATATTATATAATATATAAATATTCGTTTTAGATCTCCTGGACCGTGAATTTCGAATTTTTTTTGATGTTATGTATATATATATATATATATAATATATATATATATATATATATATATATATATATATTATATATATATATATATATATATATATATATATATATATATATAGTTATATATATATACATATATATATATATATATATATATATATATATATCATAACAGGACACAACTCTACAACAGCTCATTGTTTTTGGAGTAAAAATTTCTATTAATTTAATAATTTTTTAAGCGAGGAACCACACATAACCTCCTGAGGTGATATATATATATATACATAACCTCAGGAGGTTATGTTTGGTTCCTCGCTTAAAAATTATTAAATTAATAGAAATTTTTACTCCAAAAACAATGAGATGTTGTAGAGTTGTGTCCTGTTATGATCCTTACAACCTAACTGTTTGTAAGTACTTGATTAGATTTTGGCATTTGTTTTTTGAGTTTCAGTCAGATTTTTATACCATTTAGTTGATATTTCGAGCCCCTTTATTTCTGTATTTTAGCTTAATTCACGTTATTTTAACATGTTTTCGGTTTTGAATGAGTTGTTGTTGTATATTCCTTGTAAATTGCAGCTCATGAAACTGGAGTTCAAAGAAACTGTTGTATACATATAATTTTGTTGTTTTTTATATATAAGACGAACTGTTTCGGTGTTACATTCTTTGTCATTCTTTTTAAATTGTAGATGTCCTGAGGAAGACTCAATAAAGAGTCGAAAAGTCGACTGAGACAAATTTGGTTGTTTAGATCATAAATCCTTGCCGAATACCCAGCTATAATTAATTTATTTTTTAAAAACTATCGGCAGTTACGTACTTAATTGAATATATATATATATATATATATATATATATATATATATATATATATATATATATATATATATATATATATATATATATATATATATGTATGTATATATATATATATATATACAGGATGCTCGTTTTTCGAGCTTCACCATGTGGATCTCAGTTGTTATACAAGATATGAGGTCAGTTAAACTAGGGCGAAATTGCATGTTTCCATGCTAAACAATTATCTCAAAGAAAATTTTTTGTGTCATTTTTAGTTTCTGAATTATTGAAAAAAATGGAAATTTGTAATATTCGTTTCTAATTTTTCAAGCGAAAACCAAGAGTTCTAGACCGTTCCAACTAGGAAGTACTTGAGGCCCTGTTTTAATGTAAATTTGAATCGGTCATTGTATTTTCCTAGGCGTTCTTCATGCCGGAGTTAGGACACTCAACTTTGGTTTTTCTCAAGGGCGCCATATTGGATTTTTGCATTTTTGAAAAGTATTTTTTTCCTTATTGCGACAATGTATCACAGGATATGATCAAATCTCACATACTGTTAACACTCAAACTCCAATCCGAGGGTCTAGAGCGACAAATCATATTGGTTTGGCAGTCCGGGACTTCTCAAGGGACTCTTTCTTCGAAATCTTGAATGATGGTACGCCAACAAGAACACCGCCTAACATAAGTGTTAGCGCACTCGACAGGTCACTATGTTCCGCAGAATTAGGAATGAGATGTGACTGGTCTGTACTGGAAGGAAGGGGATCTAGTGGTAGATAGATAAGTATTATGGGATGACGAGATAGCACAGCACATTCCAGAAAAGAAAAGGGCGTTCGTTATTTATTAAAATGTTCATTCTGTTAACAATTTCTGCTACTTCAAAGAACAAACGGCGAAGATAGACATTTGATACATTTAAAAAAAGTTCTTTACATACATTCTGTGAGAACTTTACCAACATTGACACTGAAAGAACGTGGAACTCCATAAAAAAAGTCTGACAACTGTACGAATCAACAAAGTACTCCAATATCTGATAGCGTGCTTATAGCAATATTGAAAAACCCCTATCACATTCTATCACTTCCAACAACCCAATGAATGCAAAAGAAACAATAAATTAATTTCATTTCTAGAACTGCACCAGGTAGTGTAGATTTAGCTTTTTACATCAATTTGCCAAATTCATTATATTACCTACTCTCACTCTAGACTGAAAACAGGGCATTGCTTTTTCCGAAACACCTTCTCAGTATTGAAATGAAATAGAAGTCACCCCTTTATGCTCATGCGGAATGACTGCTGAACATATATTCTTTGAATGTCCCATAAACGCAGTGAATTCAAATATTCTATAAGTATAATAAATATAAAATATGAAATTTCACGAACCAATAAACATCTATGATACTTTTTTCTGTGATAATCTAGCGGTGCATGATATAATCATACAATGATGCTTATAGCATGCTCTATATAGTTGTCAAATATTCATTTTTCCTTTGCTTAAATGATCAGTGTTTATAAATTATCCTGTCAGCATGTAACATTACCATTTTCCTACCAAAAAAAATGACTTCAAATATCTAATAAATTTCGAAAAACTGACAATAGCGTTCAAGATAAATAGTAAGTGGTATGGTGGTATGCCGTTCCCAAGGAATAACTTCAAAGTTTCAATAACAATAACGCAGTTTGGATGCATAGCCCATGCGGCTGAGTCCATCAAGAATTTCTTCCCCAGGTGGAAATCTGCTACTCGAGGCCACAAATCACTATTGAGAAGAAGAAGAAATCTGTGGATGTACCAACAAATCTGAAATCTCTAGTCATTGTTGTTCTGTTCGGTCTAAAATTAATGAATTGTAAAAGAAAATCGGGAGTACATACTTCATAACATAGTTAGCTTGAAAAATTAAAGACGATGTCAAATACTGAAGTTGCAGCTTTATACAAAAAACTCAATGCAGAATGGAATACTACAAACCCTAATTTGAGTAAATGTGAAGAGTTACTTTCAAAACTAAAGGTAATTTCAACTTTAAAGGTTATATGGCTTATTAAAAATTTTTTCGACCGTTCATATTTTGCAGATTGAGCTCACTAGTGTGATGTTTTTACCAACATCGAATGCTATAGCCTCTAAACAAGAACTTCTAATTGCCAGAGACATTCTTGAAATAGGAGTTCAATGGAGTATTATGAGCAATGATATTCCATCCTTTGAGAGATATATGGCACAATTGAAATGTTATTATTTTGATTATAAGAGTGATCTTCCTGAGTCTGCTTTCAAGTATCAATTGCTTGGTTTGAACTTGCTATTCCTACTTTCTCAGAACCGAGTGGCAGAATTTCACACTGAACTTGAACTGTTACCTGCAGATCATTTACAGAATGATGTTTATATAAGGCATCCACTGTCTATTGAACAATATTTAATGGAAGGTAGTTACAATAAGGTATGTTAAAGATAAACTATAACTTCAAGTTATTGAACCTCATTACGAAAAATCTTTTCTTTTATAGATATTTTTAGCCAAAGGAAATGTTCCAGCCAAAAGTTATAACTTTTTTATGGATATTTTATTGGATACGATAAGAAATGAAATTGCCAACTGTGTGGAGAAAGCCTATGAAAAAATTTCTTTGAAAATGACTTCACGAATGTTGTATCTCTCTAATGAGGAAGCTGCCAAATCTTTTGGTGTTAAGGTTCTTATTTTTCATTTCTGATTATTCTTAAAATAACATTTTGTTTTGCAGAAAGGTTGGAAACTGGTGAATAATTTCTTTTATTTTGTTCCTGAAGTAGAAAATACCACAGAACTGATTCCATCTGTAGAATTAGCACAACAAGCAATTGAGTATGCAAAAGAATTAGAAATGATTGTTTAAAAGTTATTGAACTTTTGGATGAAAAATTAATAAGGCTAAATTGAAGATAAATAAAATTATAATTTATAAAAAATAAAGTTTTCAATTAATATTGTATTTAATGACAAAAATAACTACAAGTTTAATGATGAAATTAATGTTTAGTACATAAATATGATTATTTCAATATTGTTCACCAAAGTTAATATAGTTATCACAGTTTTTTTAATACATACATATGCATAGACAGAAATAATGAGAAATCTTATATAACTTCGATAAACAATGATATTGCAGCATTTTACTTAAAAAATATAAAAGATAAATAATATTAATTTCATTTTATTGCAAGGTTCCTGTATATGTGACCACCATCTATGTCTTCTTTCATGTTTTAATTAGGTTCAATTTTTTGAAAATGGCGTCAATTTTTATTTAAAAGTAAAAATCTTATAAAATTTTTATCTGTCATTGGAACAGATCTAAAAATTTAAAATGATATTGAACAATATTTTGTAAATTAATTTGTTTAAAAGCAATTGTTACAATTATAGTTTAAACGAAAAAACTAACCAAATAACATAAACCACATTGAATATACAATTTAAACATATAAACTAACTTCAACATATACTTAATGTATGCCTTGGCTTTCTTAGAAGATTGTCCTCGATATCCATATTAATGTGTAATTAATTACAAAAATGCAATTATAATTCACAATAAGCAAAAGTATTGAATAGTTTGTCTAATTATAAATTGAAGGATGAATTACAAATTTAAACCTGAATTACATAATTAAAGATTTTGGACCAACTTTCAAAGAAAATAAATATATGCCAACTTGGAATAATATACAGTATACATCTCTCTATATTTAATTTCAAAATTTTCCACAATTTTACCTTGGCAGTATACATTATTTTCTGGTTTTTTAATTATAAACTGAAACTAGTTAGCATTCATATCTGCACAATTTTGTTAATCTTACATTAGGTATATCTATAGCAAACTTATAAACTACTTCACCTAACTAATTACCTTATTCATCACAAATATGTATGCTTGACATCCAAAATCTGTGGGTGCTTACTTGCAGTTGAATTCATAATTCTTAGCATATCAAATGCTTGCTTTTTATTCTCTTCTGTCCACGCAATAGGCAAGCAATCCATATTCCGCTCATTTTCATCCTGAACTTTTGTACTGACCATTGATGTTCTTTTTCTATAATCTTCTTTAATCGTTAAAGATGGCGTTTTTATGTTCGAAATATCTCTCAATTTCTGAGATTCATTTTTCAATTTTTCACTTTCGATGTACTGATCTTTGAATAATCCTAAATTTGCTTTTGATTTGCGTACAGACTTTCCTTTATGAAAATCCATCTCTTTCAATGGGCTGTGGCCCTTGAACTTTACTCTCCTTTCGGAAAATGTTCTAGTGAATGTTGATTTTTCAAGTTTATCCATGTTTATCTTTTTACTTGTTTCTATTTTAGAAAAATCCAATTCTTCACGCTCCACAGAATTAATAATTTCATATTTGTTATCAAAAGTTTTACTCTGTTTACATCTTTTTAAATACAATTCAGCTTGTGTTAATTTACTTTTGATTTCTTTTTCACAGATAATTAATTTTTTTTCTTTCAGATTCAAAGCATGTTCTATGTTTTCAATTTTCTTTTCTTTAGCCTTCAATATAGCTTCTTTTTTACGAAGGTTTTCAAGTCTTGTCCTATAGTTCAATATTTCAAAACATCCATTTATCTTCATACCACAGTTAAGTTCAAAAGAATTCATCAAAATAACAGGATGACAAAGCATTTTATCTATATTAATTTTAACATTCTGAGTGTCATTCAACATTATTTCAGTTAAATCAATAAATTGTGTTGAATAATAGTCACTGTTCACAATGTATTTATCACACATTTTTGAAGTATTTAAAGTACATAACTGTATTACTATGGTACCTATATCACACATCTTGATATCACATTTTGTTGGATTACTGGTCATTGAAAAATTCAAGGCTTTCACATTGAAATATTCATCAAAATAGAGTGTTTTTGAAGTGATATAGTTGTCTATATCAGTACTTTTTAATAATATCAGCAACTGGAACAAAACCTTCATTATAACTTCTTCATTTATATGTGTTACATTTGACTTTCTAAGTTTCTTCAGAAAATCTGCAATATTTCCAGAAGGAAAATATTCCACAGGGATATATAATTTTTTCTTCTCATCATCTTCAATAATTGAATAAAATTCCACTAGTAAAGGATGCTTGTGTTGTATCCTCTTACGAACCTTCTTGCATAAAATTTCTTTTTTTTCTTCACCTATGTTTTGGATAAGAACAGTTCTCCAGACAAATAATTCCTTTGTAAATGTGTGCTTAACCAAGATTATATCTGATTTAGTTTTGGCATTTAGTACATCCAGTATTTGAAAATTACCAGTTGTATTCATCTAGAAAACAAAAAAAATCAATTTAATAAAATACATACATATAATATATATATAGAGGTATATATATACATAGAGGTATATATATATATATATATATATATATATATATATATATATATATATATATATATATATATATATATATATATATATATATATATATATATATACATAGATATATTATATGAATATAAAAGATTACCTTTCATTGAGTTTTGGAAATAAAAAGAAGAAATTTTCTCCAAATGTTATCAAAGAATATGTTTATTATTTTTGTATTCACTATTTTCATATGAACTCGTTTATGTAAACTCTCTACTCTCTAGAACGCCGTTATATGTCATATTCAAATTTAAAAAATATCTATAGTCACAGAGAACAGAAAAATTTGCTTTGCATAGAGTGTAGATACTTTCACCCAGTGAAATAAACGAACTACTTGGAATAATATGTCATAGAAATCCTAATGTAATATAGTATATATCTATGTCTTAGACTAGGAAAGAGAGATCCATATGGCCTAGTAGCCAGGTCATAAAACGAGACAGCCATCCATCCAAATCTTAATATATACTAGTATGTATGATAGTATATAATATCTATGAATATTTATCACAATTTACAAAAGCTAACATAAAAAGGATGAATCTTTCTTATCAAACGACAGGAATGTTTGGAAACAAACATTCCCGAGTGTCCACTTCTGTAAGGAAATCTGTCAAATTTTTGTCGCTACTGATGGCTGGAATGTGAACCTTACGAGTGGGTTGATCCCTAAAGAGAACAGTGCTTTGTACTAGTTAAATACCGGGCACATGTAATTTCCTAATATACCAAATTGAACAAGAAAAAGTATATTATTTTTCATCAAATGCAAATTTCAAAAGGAATTGAATATATGAGGTTAAGGAATCTTCGACATAGTAGAGTTTACAACCCATGTCCTATGGTACTCGTGAACTATCTTCAAAAAAATATCCATAGCAATTTAATTTTGTAGAGGGCAACGTCATGTTAAACACTACATTCATATTCGTACATAATATTGCTTTGAGTATAAATCATTTTTATTCTAAAACTAGGGCTGACATTTATATTCTTCAAGCAAATATAGCCTATTTCTTGTTGAATGTAAGACAAAAAGTACATTACATCAAGATAGTCACTAATTTTTCATAAATATTGCGGTTAAATATATATTTTATTTTTTTTATAACAAATAGATTGCTAAATAGTTTTACAGTACCATGTCCAATCTTCTATAATTTTATACTTCTGCAATCGATTTGTTCTCTGTACCGCTATATCGATCTTTTTGACGTATTTTTACGGTACAAAATATTCACCGTTTCATTCACCCATTTCACGATTAAGATTATATTCTATAGTTCTACAGGGAGTACTCAGTTTTCTAAAGTAGCCTTTATCTTGTATCCACCTCCCAGAAAACAAACACACACAAATAACCTTAACTTTATCATTCGAAGTTAGATTGTGTTCCAAAAAGATTAATCGAAAATCTACTTTCATTTTAGCTCATAAACATAGTTAGTTCTTCCATGCTAGAACATTGCAACATAAAGCTTCCTGGTGAATAATGCAATGAAAAAACAATGGGATATCGCATTCTATCTCTGCCATTTTAGTTTTTATTTTACCCACCTTGTTTTGTGTACTCATGTTTCTGCCTCCGTCAGTTGTTACACTAACCAATTTTTTCCATGGTAATTTCATCGATACTAACGCTTTTTCTAATCGGCGAAATAAATCTTCCCCTGTAGTCGTTCCTTTCAGACTACATAACTGTAATAGTTCCTCAGATACATTAATGTTCGCATCGATTCCACGAATAAATATTAGAAGATGGGCAGTATCTGTAACGTCATTACTTTCATCGGTAGCTAATGAGAATCACTCAAATAATTGTGCCTTTTCCTGAAGTTGTTCGCATAAATTATCACCCAAATCTTCAATGCACCGTGCACACGTTCTGCCAGTTAAACTTATATTTTCAAATTTCTTTTTCTGATCTGGGCACACCTCCTCAGCCATAACTACACATTGTTTGATTAGCTCATTGTTGGAAAACGGTCGAACTGACTTCGCGTGTATTTCCGCTACCCTTATACTCCCACCTACATTCGACTCGTTATTTTGAATTTGAACCTTAAAATCATTTTGTTGGTTCGTTATTGAAGATTTGGAAGAATTGATTCTGATTTTCTGTGCGTTATATTCTTTTTGAATAGCAATAGTTTTTTGGCATATTAAGCATAGCGGTTTTCCATTACAATTAATAAAAAAGTACAAATATGTCCATGAATCATTAAACATTCTGTTTTCTTCGAAGCCATAACTCCAACCTGGATTAAATGCTGAAACAACAGAAGTATTTTGTGTTGAAAACATGATACTCAGCTGTATTAATTCGATTGTGTCAAAAAAAATCTCTCACTTACCGAATTTTAAAAAAAAATTGTAGGTATTTGTAAGCCGGGCACAGCGCTGCGTGGTGCAAAGGAAAGTAGGTACTTTTTTGCAAGAATCAACCGGCACGAACGGAACGCGGTGGGTGTCCACCATAGAAATCTTTATATATATATATATATATATACATATATATATATAAATAAATATATATAAATATATATATATATATATATATATATATATATATATATATATATATATATATATATATATATGTGTGTGTGTGTGTGTGTGTGTAGTAAGTATATATAGTATATATCTATGGTGTCCACACTTAACTGTCGTCGCGGGCGCTTCGTCCGTCGGCGTTCTTCCCGCCCGTGCTCACTGGTTCACAACGCTGACCACAGATCGGGCGTGCTTTTTATTACTATGCACTCCTTTTTTATATTTTGCGCGGGTAATTATAAATTAATTTAGATCACGGGCCGCAAGGTAAAAGGTCGCGGTTTGCCGACCGCTGGTGGACAATAGAGGTATATAGCCTTCTACTAGTTCTACTTGAAGGCGAGATACTGGCACATTGCCTTGGTAACCAGAATGCGATTGTTTACTTGCGCATAATGAAAAAATATACCAACGGATAAATTAGTTCTAGAGTAAATGAAAATAACAGACTATATACTAAAACTGAGACCGTACCTGAACGGCGTGACGGTACCATGATACCACTGGTTATAAATTGTTCGTAATATATTCACATATTTGGCAATATCAAATTTGAAAACAATCGTATTGAATATCAATCTATTCCGGATAATTTTCAAATTTCTTGAAATATTTCATGCCACTTAGTATGACAATCTGTGTATCTCATCTTGGATAATGAATTCCGTAACTCATCACCGAGTATTTCCAGTATTAGTATTCATCTTTGGAAAGATATATAAAGTAGTCTTAATAAGAAAGTTTTTTCTCTCAAAATAACTAAGTAAATTCGGTGTCTATTGAATTTAGATAGTATTTTAGGAGTGACATTCAGTAGATAGACCAAGTGATTCTTATGAAACATTTATATCTATAATACATGCAGTTTGAAATTGTCAAAATAAAATTACTTTAGTTACGAATCGTTATAATTAAATTATTATTTTTTTACATTTTATCTTCAGATAACAGCTACTCTTTTTATCTGATGAAGACTATACGGTGTACCGAAACGCGTTGTAAATAATTATTGGGTTGAATTAGTGTTTATTATTTTTTATCAAGTATCGACCATCACAATTTAAATTATTCCCTTAATTTTCAGCGAAGTCCGAGAAATTTTTTAATTATTGCAACATCAAATTATACATTTTTTTGTATCAATTAACTCACTTCTTTTGAGTTACAAAAATTTGTTATCACTTTCTTTGGAAAATTATGAAATATATGGATAAGCAATATTTATTCATAGTTGATGGAATCCGTCGTTACTACGTGATAATTTAACATGACGAACAAAAACTAAAATTGAATTTACTACGTTTATTATCACAAAAATATTTTGAAAAATATAACTCAATCTACCCGATGATGGTCTAGTAAACGAAATTGCAATCGCAGTGTTATATTTTTCAAAATATTTTTGTGATAATAAACGTAGTAAATTCAAATTTAGTTTTTGTTCACAATATTTATTCCTCTATTTTAACACTCTAGTCATTCACCACCGATGATCTTAACCATTTCTTTTCAGTTTTTCATTCATTATGCTGCTCACTGGAAACAGGAGATTTGAAGTAATCTTCAGAAAACTCCCAACTCATTAAAAATTATTGCAGTTCATTCAAATGTCATATTTTTCTTACAGAATAACATCTTCATTCCTACCTAATGTTCATTTTCATTGAAACTGGATTTTTCAATAAAATGCATGTTTACATATTTTCAATATTTTACTTATAGACAAAACTAAAAAAAAATAAAATAGGTAAATTCCATTAAAAAAATTCAAATCAGTAAGATTATTCCTCTCATGACAGTTTAAAACTAACTACTAATGACAGTAAATGCATACATAAATATTATTACTCTCAATACAAAACAAGGCACCTCTGGAGTATTTTTATATGTCATGAAGTCTTTGATAGAGTTGATATATCCTGGACTCTTAACATTTTTGTACAGATTATCAAACACTAGTATCCTATATCTATACAATGTTGAAGAGTAGGATGCTCATATTTGGATTCATCTCAACCACTAATCATATCCAACTAAAACTTCATCATTCACAGAAATTGTACCAGGTACTACGACTTCTAAATTTACACCCATGATTGCACTTTTCATAGGACCTTTGCTGATTCTATAACTGTAATTGAAAAAAAAATTATGAATAGATTGAATAAATAATTATGACATTCATCAAGTTTTCAGACAGTAATAGTTTAAAATTAGACAGATAGGTTTCACTTTATTTTTCTGCTACGACTGTCTTCAGTTGCTAATTAAGTTCTATTCAATATATCAGCAGTCTAATCCACATAATTATATAATAAGATGCTATTAGTTATTCGATTTTAAAAATTAAAAATTAAGTATTTTAGTCATATTCGATGGAGTTTTCTGAGACTATTTTTTATGAACCACGTTTTTTTTACATCATATAAGCGACGTATTATTAAGCAATAATAAAATTGTTTTATTAATAAGCTAAATCAAGGTGAATTACTTGAAACACGTGGTCATCTACATTATCTGAAAGTAACTAATAAGTAGTATCAAATTTTATCTACTGAAATCAGCAAAAACCCTCAATATAAACTACTTCTATATTTATTCACATAAAATTTATTTCTCACGTTGATAATGTTTTTAAAGGTTCTCTATTTGTATCTAGCACTCCAGTTTCAGGATCTATCGTAGTTAATACACATCTTGTGCACTCCTTGACGTTTCTAACAACAACATCTCCAATTTTCATCCATAAGCAGTCATCTTCATCAAAAGGGGCAAGGTCTGGACCATCTATCACTATATTTGGTCGAAAACGTTCACATCTTACTTTGTTCTCCAACTTTTCATTCAAGTTATCCAGACTTTTTTCATTCAATAGGTGTATAGCTGAGAGATCGGAATACAATCCCTAAAGATAATAATACTAATTATTATTTCAATTAAATTAAAAAATTTTAAATTTCAACACTAGAAATGAAAAAAGATGAAATATTAGTTGAAATATAAATCTTCCATTTTCTGGAGGCGTTAATATTTTGATATACATTCATCAACGCAAACAGACATTTAATTTTAAAAATATGCGACGGAACTCCAACAACTTTTCTGATGTTAAAATTATAAAAATTTCCTGGAGAGTAATATTTGTTTAAAAAAATATATATCATTATATATATATATATATATATATATATATATATATATATATATATATATATAATATCTATATAAATATATATATATATATATATATATATACTAAGTGACAAAGAAAGGTAAACACCTAGATGTATTTAATCATATTTATTAATATTTTGCTTACATGTTTAACTAATAATAATAAATAAATGATTAGAGTTTCAGCCACTTTGGTTATCATCGAACCGAGTTACAGTTAATAATGTGTCACACATTTGTACGTCGGGGCATTGTTCTGATGAGGTGGTCAATGTCCTCCTGAGGTATCTCATTCCACCCTACCACCAACTCATGTCTAAGAGCTGCTAGAGTCTGAGGGGGATGGGGTAAGTTAAGCAACCTTCGGCCGAGCATGTCCCACACATTTTCAATTGGAGAAAGATCGGGCGATCTTGGAGGCCATGGTAAACGATTGATATGGTGTTGATCCATGAAGGCTAACGTTACTCTAGCAACATGCGGCCTGGCGTTGTCTTGTTGGAAAATGGCATTTTCAACTCTTTGAACATATGGAAGAACATGTGGTTCCACTACTTCCTGAATGTAACGAAGGGCGGTCATGTTGCCTTGGATAAAAACTAGAGGTGACCTGCTACCAATGGATATGGCACCCCATACCATAACACCCACGGTTTGGTGGATATGCCTTTCAACATCAAATTGTGGATTTCTTCTTTCACCACGTCTCCTTCTCACCCTTGCTCGGCCGTCATGCATACCCAAACAAAAAGCGCAATTCATCGCTAAAGATCACGTGATTCCATTCTTGATCCCAATTTAATTTCTCTTGGCACCATTGCAGGCGGTTTCGTCTATGCTCAGGAGTCAATGTAACACCCAATGGGGCCGGCAAGAAAAAAAGCCCAAAACTTCTTATTCTCCTGTAAACTGTACGCATCCCAACCATCCTTCCATGTTCTTCAAACCATTGATCTGCAATCGCTCGAGTAGATCTAAACCGATCTCTCAGGGCTAAAAGTCTTAGTCGCCGATCTTGACGCCCTGTTGTGCCCCTACGGACGTCCAGTGCCTATAGCTCTATGCTGCCGGCCTTCTTGAGTCCATGCCTGATAACATCTCACTTTGGTACGCAATGAATGATTTGTTCTTCTCTGAATTCCTCTAAATGAAAATCCGGCTTCGCGTAAGCCTACAATTCGACCCCTTTCAAAGTCATTTAACTGGGATACACGAGCTAGTCTTCGCGCACGGGGCATCTTGGTCGTTAAAGTAAAGCACTTTGCTATCAATTTTCTAACGATAGATTCACAAAATGTGAATAAAAATCGTAAAATATGCAAATTCCAAAAAAAAAAGAAGTTATAAAAAACGGGTCTGATACGCCGCAGATTAGGCTGAAAATTTAATCATTTTTTGTTCGACTTAAAGCAAGTTTACCTGCAAAGAATTATTAAAATAAAGTACAGTATACTGGGTGTTTACCTTTCTTTGTCACTTAGTATATATATATATATATATATATATATATATATATATATATATATATATATATATATATATAATATATATAAATATATATATATATATATATATATATATATATATATAATATATATATATATATATATATATATATATATATATATATATATATATATATATATCATATATATATATATAAATATATATCCATCCATAAGTATCTTCCTCTGGTGTTGTCAGATTAAATCTTCTTGATTTAAAAAATACAATATTAGTTTTTCTCTCTTAAGCTCTAGCTTGTTTTTTAAGAACAAGTTTATTGAATTATCTATTGTATTTTTATGGCTATTTAAGAATTCATCAAATTTTTTTATTCTTATGACTAAATTTGTATCATCAGCAAAATTTATTATTCATCCAGATGGACTATTGGTGCAATTTCTTTTATGTAGATGGTAAACAATCGATTCTTACTAATTCCGAAACTCCACTTGAATTCCCTTTGTTCAACACAACTCTCCGAGTTCTTCTACCACTTTCTTTAGCCTTGTTTGCGAAGAATTAATTTTATTTTTCTATTTCAGTTGCGTGTCTGGGCATTTGATTCTTACATTTTCTTCCTTGGCCTCATTGATCTTTAGCAACATTGCTTGATGGTATACTTTTATTATCCGAAGAGTTAATTTTAGTGGAATATAATTTTTATCTAAAATTGATTAAAAGCTGGTTGTGGTCACACTTAACGCTATTATACTATTATATTGAGAAATATATCTGCCGTTACAGCAGCATATAAAAGTATTAAGTTTTTTATGATAGGTAAAATTAAAATGATCATAACTTCAATACATTCGTAGACAAACAGATTCCTTACACTCATTAATTGAATTTCAAGAGAAACGATTCAAGAATTAATGACTATTATTCTAAAATATATATCAAATACTTACAAACACTGCATTTGATAGGTATTTATAAAACTTAAGACTCTCTTTATCTTTGAAAGAATCTAAGCTTCGAGACAAAGAAACATCGTAGTAGCACAGGCGCAAGCCAGAATCACTCTCTCGAAGAAATTGAGAAAACCATTTTGCAGCTTCGTCACCTAGGTCTATGACGGACATATATTCATCGCTGAAGCTCTGAAATCTGTATTAAACTATGGTTACAAATTTACACATTTTTCCATTACCTCACCTAACAGTTTTTATATTATCATGAGTTTTTAGCAGAATTCGAACACAAAGTGCATCTTTTCCTGGTGCTTCAAAGACTATATGTTCTTTACCTTTGGTTGAAATAGATATTAAAACCATTTTGGGGTATATTCTTGCCGATTTACCTGTCAAATCACCTCCATAAACCATGAACAATCTATCGAGAAAGTTTATTAATAATTATTCAGATATTCTTCATTAGCAATAATTGGCTATTTAAGTTTCAAAATGGATTTTATGAACAAGTTAAATGGAATGTTATTGCTAATAAAAAATAAATAAGTAAAAATACAGAACATATATATATATATATATATATATATATATATATATATATACATATATATATATATATATATATATATATATATATATATATATAAAATATATATATATATATATATATATATATATATATATATATATATATATATATATATATATATATATATATATATATATATATATATATATATATATATATATATATATATATATATATATATATATATATATATATTTGATTTCTTAGAGCATATGTTCATCTCAGTTCAAAGAACATATCATCACATAAAAATTACAAATTTTTAAACATATTGAAAATACCAATCATCAAATATCTATAGATAATCTTAAATTTATCCATATATGTGAAAAAGGTATGAAAATGAATCAGTTAGAACGTTTGGAAATTAATAAACCATCTCAAGATTTTAATTTACCAAGGCTCAACTGGAAATCTTCCACACTATTAGACTTAGTAGTATTAATATGAATTTCCATAATATATAAATCATCAATACCTTTCAACACATATTTATTATTATGTTGGTATAAGTAACATTAATATCACTTTGAATGGGCTATTAGCCCATGATACTTGATGACAAAATCCTTAGCTCTGAAGAATGGTAGTCATGGAAATATCAGTTAGTTATTAATTTGGAATTATGTTTCTAAACAAAATAGAATGGTACATACAGGAACGACAAGTATCTTGATATCAAATAAGGATTTTATTCATGTGCAGTAGTAGATCAAACAATGGAATGGACTATATAAAGGATACTGAACGTGTTTTATAATGTAAATTGTTTATACGGAATCTCATTTATTTTAAAATTTGAAATATTACTTAATTCATTGTTCAATATTTTCAGAGATATTTAATTTGAGTATCAATCCCTCTAAGAAGAAATATTTCAAATTGAAGTTTAAATATTGAAATAATATAGTATACCTACCCTCTGAGAATTAACTTTTCAGTTATGTTACTATCTAAAATCGATACTCACCTATCCCTCAATTGAAAGTTTCCAATTTCTGTGGGAACTGCAAATCCAAATTTTGTACATTCTACTCTTTTCAAATCAATATATCTTCCACTTTTCAAAGGATAAATATAAAGTTTCTTAACACTTGCCCATTTGCGCCAATTTTTCGGTAAACTTCTACTTTTCAATTTTTTATAGATGAAATAACATCCAGTTATACCGACTGAAGCTATAAGACTAATGCCTAAAGTAAATTTTGTAACAGCTGAAATCATTTTCATATGTAGGATAAACGAAATAAAACATTCAAATGCTAATATTTTTTGTAAATTGGAAGTACGACCAATACATCATAAGAACTTTCCTTCTTAATTTAGTTCAACAAATTTATCCTGCGAACCTGCGATTAGGAAAGTGATATCACAAAAACTAATGAGTTGCGTTTAATTTAATTTGAATAGCAAGAGAGACCTTATTTATTATTTAATAACCAGCCAGGGTAAACAAATAGAGATGGTACGAAATACCTGTCACAGGTATCTTGGAACAGGTATGGACTAGGAACAACTTGTAACAGGTACGAATCGTACTCGTACTCGATTACTGGCGTAGACGAGTATATTATATTTGAGGGAACGAGAAGTGAGCGTGGCCGATTTCCGATTGAAACCGCGTGCGTACGACGCTAACGTAGTCGGTCCGCTCCGGTCCAACAACGTCTTGAGTATACTGCGCGTACGCATGGCACGGCGGCGCGCTGTTCCGACAAAGAGTATCTTTGTGGTTCCGAGTCCGAAAAGAAAAGTACGATACTAGAGTACGAGACGAGTCAGGCGTTGTTGGTCAGGCGGGAGTGAATCGTCCGTCTCGTTCATGGAACAGGTATTCTTGGAACAGGTATCTGTCACAGGTATGACTTAGTAACTGGAACGGAACGTACCTGTTACTAGAAAATACTGGTTTTTAACATCTCTATAAACAAATAACAAAAGCAAAACAAACCAGTTCCTGTTCTCGGTGTGTTCTCGACTTCTCGATATTCCGAATTCTAACGAACATGAAAAATATTACCGCGACGATTCAAAATTACCTGTTTTATTCCTGCAGACACGGACAATATAAATTGCTCTACCTTTTTGAAAATGAGAAATTTTTTCTGCAGCCGTCTTGAAATTAAAATTTTCGGTATGATTTATTAAATCGAAAGTACCATTTTACACAAATTGTATCGAAAGTAACTATTTTCGGGACGATTTTTTTCACTTTCGAAACGATTTCTTTACTTAGGAACAATTCTTGTTACTTTCGGGACAATTTTGAAATCTGCGTAGGCGGCATTGAAAAAAGGAAAGGAAAGGAAACACACGTGTTTCATTCCTCCCTGAAGTATGTGTCAGGGAGGCGGGCAGCTTGAGTTTGGGATTAACTCCTTCAGCCAGATCAGAGGATACACTTGTATGTACAAGTGCATTAAGGATAGGTGAGACGGGATATTTATGGAACATAGGAAGTGTGGGTAGGGTTCAGAGGATTAATACTGGCCCAGCATTCGCCTTGTAAGTTTGCAAGCAGTGACTTACATTACCATGAGGAAACCTCTGAAAAAACTCATGGCAGATCAGTCGGCCCCGGGGTTTGAACCCGAGACCTCCTTAATACTAGCCAGCGTACCTAACATACTCGACTAACTAGCTTGGTGGCGGCATTGACAAAATAAAATATAAATAGATGTTTTTGGCGGCATTGACAAAAACATCTATTTATATTTTATTATGACAGGACAGCGCTTGTCATTTAACATTAGTGTATGTTTCTTCGTTTTTCAAATCCAAGAAATGGAAATCAGTACCTAGTGAAAGTGAGGTTGAAATGATTCCACATGAGATTAGTGAAACTGCTAAAGCAGCTACTTATGAGTTATTGACGGTAATGTCAAGAGAGTTATTTCAAAAATAGAGCAATGATAAAAATGTGCATGCTTTAAATGAAACAGCTGCAGAATAGTTATTCATGTGCGCTATATAGATCCTAACGCCCGGAGGGTAACATTCGGCACGAGGGATGAATGTTGCCCGATGGGCGTTAGGATCTAGTAACGCTCGTGGTGCATACAAAATTTCATTTTTCACGAAAAAATTATTTTATTATAATGAAAAATCGATTTTAAAATCGGTGCATTGCTCCTAGCATTTTATTTCCATTTTTCTTCTCATAGCAGGCATGTCATTTGTTGATATTTTGACGTTTGTTGAATCTTCTTGTCATCATTATAGGTATTTAGTTTTTCTTTGTGTAGTCTTATAGAAATAATGGAAATGAATATAAATTTACCCATAATCCAGGAACATTAGGCAAAAAATGGGCTCATCTTCGGAAAAAGTCCAACCAAGCTGAAAATTGGTATATACTTCCCTTTAAGCTCTCCAAATGAGGTTTGAAAAATCCCCAGTATTCGGTTGTACGCATAATAACTTGTGAAAGCCGAAGAACGGTGAAAAAAATATTTTTTTTGGTTTTTTACAAATATCTTCGTTCCTGTCGGGCTTACGGCTATGTAATATATATTATATAAATATAATATGTATTACAAAAAAAAAGAGCAAGAAATTCTCTACAGAAAAGGTAGAATAAAATTTATTGATAGAACTAGTAATTGCTACCGAAAAAAGGCGTGGAACATCAGATTGAGTTTTCTAGTTGCCGCAGCGTTGCGTCCTGCGTTCTGTATGGGCACATTCGTTCAGATGGCTGCTCTAGCGACCATCATCGTTCTGTATTCGTCTAATAGATTGGATAGAAAGAGACAGAACGATGGTTCCTGCAGAGCCACTGCGTGATCCATTTTTTTTTTAAGGGGATGATGGGACACATGCGACTGTTCGCCTGTGTTCCATCATCTACCCTTCATGGGTTCGTAAACTTAGTACATATACCCAGAAACACGTAGAATCTTCGTCAAATTGTGATGGGACAATCACAAACACCCAAGGACACGGTGGGAATCGAACCCACCAACTCCGCCAACGAAGACGGCATAGCGTTATACCTATGCCTCTCCGCCACGGAGCCTCCTGCGTGATCCATTATTACTGTTCCAGATTATCAGTGCCATGAAAAGATGGATGGAGAGCTCCGTACTTTATATGCGATATGAATTAGCTCCGTTCACGCTGTCAATTTTTCTTGAAGGGTATGTACCTGCTTAATAGTCCAAGATCCCAGAGCCGCCAGACCTACCTTATTTTCTCAGTAATAAAATTTGTGGGATGAAGTAGTGCTCGTATGTACTTTGAATGAATGTATACTGGTTATCTTTTGCCGACGGCTAATTTCCAGGTATCAGGTGCTAAAGATGGAAAAAAACTCGACCTACTTACCTTATTTTCTCACACTTGATTTTTATATATGATACTCAAGGAACTATTTCAATACCTTATGCAAGCTGCCAGACCGATCATATGGGCCAAACATCCCGCGAGACACACTTTAAGTGTGAGTATGACAGTATGAACAAAATGTCATGACAGTAAGTATAGAAAGGAGATCGACGCGCATAGATAATCACTATCGCGCTTAAAATGGGCGAATCATGACATTTCGCTCATACTGTCATGCTCACACTTTATTTGTGTCTGGCGGGATGTTTGGCCCATAGGATCGGCCTGGCAGTTTGCATGAGGTATTGAAATAGTTCCCTTCCCTGAGTATTATATATAAAAATCAAGTGTGAGAAAATAAGGTAAGTAGGTCGAGTTTTTTTCCATCTTTAGAACATGATACCTGGAAATTGGCCGTCGGCACAAGATAACGAGTATCCATTCATTGAAAGTACATACGAGCACTACTTCATCCCACAAATTTTATTACTGAGAAAATAAGGTAGGTCTGGCGGCTTTGGGATCTCGCTCTATAAGGGAAAAAAGTCAGACTTGTTGACGTCTTCAAGCTATCGGTATCTGAACTTGATTTTAAAAGTTACATACGTCATCGACGGAGGATTTCTCTTACATCGGGTTGTATGACATCAGAATGAATCTTTGGATTCGATTTGTTCAAAGTATATAGGTTATGTACGAAGGCATTCCGGTTCGAACGCTGTCATAGTTTTCGATGGTTACAACGATATAACATCAACAGCATGAAAGCTATGGAACAACGTCGTCCAGGCGCAAAATCTTCATCTGCTGACACTTACTTCGACGAGACGATGAATATCACAGTGAGCCAAAAAAAATTCCTTTCCAACCGTAACAATAAGCGCAGATTGATTTCGATGTTGTCTGATAAGTTTGAAATTAACAACTTTGTTGTTCAACGCGCTCAAGATGATGCTGACGTTGGAATGTTCACGCATAAATAAAAAGTTTGTTGTTGGAGAAGACGTGGATCTCTTGGTGATTTTAGTTGCCCACACTCCGATTTATGAAGAGAACTTCTTCCTCAAAGAGACAAGTCGAGCGAAAACTTCTCGAAGATTCAATGATCACAAAGAAATCAGGGACGATCTTCTTCTTCTACACGCTTTCGCTGGATGTGACACAACGTCTGCGCTTTTGCATAAAGGGAAAACTGCAGCTCTGCAACTTTTCTCAAAACGTCAAGACCTACGTGCTGCAGCACAAATTTTCAACCAGAAAGATGCTGCTCGAGAATCAATTTCTTCGAACGGAATTCGAATCTTTCTAGTTGCACAAGATAACTTGAACGCATACCTTTATCTGTGCTTTATGAAAGCTATAGGCAGAAACAAGTCAGTAAATTTGAGTTTATTACCCCCAACAGCAGACGCAGCTAAAGAGAACACCTATATCGTGTGTACTACCAGGTACAGTATTGGTTAGGAAATCAGTTGAACCCGCAAGAATGGGGATGGATATTCAAAAACGGCATATTAGAGCCCATCATAAGAAAATCGCAACCTCCTGCCCCGGAGCGTCTTTTGAACATGATTTTTTGTGATTTTTCGAAAGACTATGGCGCATTGTGCGGCTGTCGAAAGTTGGGACTCCAATGTGTAGACAATTATGAAATAAATGAATGAGTATTATTTATTTCTTACTAGAATTTTATCAACAGCCAGCTTGATTAATCATTTTCGGTTTTGTTCATTTGCTGTTTCAAGTTAGAAACAGAGATCATAATGAGTCCCGACATCTGAGACGTGTATTAGTGGAAGCTTGGAAGCTGTACGTAGCCGGAAAAACAATCTTCAGAAAACTGATTGTTCACACACTTTTATGGTTGGTGCATTAAAATGTAGTAATCTTTCAGATTAACTTCTTCATAACCTACCTTAATATCTTACTATACCATTTTCTATGAAACTGAATTTTCCAATGACACGCATGGTGTGTTTATATTTTCAATAATATGGGATATTAGAAAAAATTAAAATATAGATTTGAGTAATGTTTATTATCCCCTTGAAGATTAACTTGTTCCTGACCTACCTAAATCTCTGAATTTTCCAAGGAGATGCATGTTATATATATATATATATATATATATATATATATATATATATATATATATATATATATATATATATATATATATATTTATATATATATATATATTATATATATTATATATATATATATATATATATATATATATATATATATATATATATATATATATATATATATATATATATATATATATATATATATATATTTTCTTTTTCAATAATATGGGATATTAGAAAAATTAGAGATATATATTTAAGTAATGTGGTAATCTCCTTGCAGATTAATGTATTCATAACCTACCTAAATCTTTTACAATAGGTCATTTTCTTCGAAACTGAATTTTCCAATAACATGCATGTTCATTTTGTATATATATTTTCAATAATATGGGACATTAGAAAAAATTTAAATATAGACTTGAGAAATGTAGTTATCTCCTTGAAGATAAACGTGTTCCTGACCTACCTAAATCTGTTACAATTAGTCATTTTCTTTGAAACTCAATTTTCCAATGACATGCATGTTGTATGTATATATATATATATATATATATATATATATATATATATATATATATATATATATATATATATATATATATATATATATATATATATATATATATATATATATATATATATATATATATATATATATATATATATATATTCAATAATAGGGGACATAAATTAAGTTTCATAAAATCGATCAAGTATCTAGATCACTTGAGAATTTCAATTCAATTAAATTATTTTTATATTGACAGTTTAAAATTAAAAATACTAATGATAGTAAATGCATACATAATTATTATTATTCTGAATACAAAAACAGGCTTCTGTTGAGTAGTTTCATATAGGTATCTTATTCTTATTTTATAGCACTAGAATTGGTTGATAGAGTTTATATATTCTGCAGTCTCCTTTTTTCTTCAGATTATTAAAAACAATTATCCTTTACAATTTTGAAGAGTAAAATACTCATATTTATATAAATCTCAATCACTAATCATATCCAATTGAAACTTCATCATTCAAAGAAATTGTACCAGGTACTATGACTTCTAAGTAAACACCCATGATTGTTCCTTTGGCAGGACTTTTGCTGATTCTGTACCTATAATTGAAAAAAATTAGGAATTGGTTGAAAAAGATATTTTAATATTTAACATTTTAATGCCAAAGAATAGTTAACTATGTTTCACTTATCTATATATTTTTGTGTGACTGTGGCTGTCTTCAGTTACCTACTAATTACGTGTTATTCATTACGTCTGCTCATGTTATATGGTGAATGAAACTACAGAAAACCTTACCAAATAATGTAATAAGATGTTCTTGATTATTTGATTCATTGATTTGTCTTAACGAGGAATTCAGTCTTTTATTCATATTTGGATGTATCTGCATTATGGATGTCACACTTTCTAATCAATCGAAGCAGTTTATGGAAGAGTTTTCTCAACCTTTTTTCTATGATCCACGTTACTAGTGAGTTAATAAATAATAGCAAAGTAACACATCGGAATGGTGACTAAATAATGTCACTGCCATCTAAGTACTAATCTTAATTTGGAGGGTAATTTGCTTGAAACAAGTGGGTAAATGCATTATTCTAAAAGCAACTAACAAGTAGTATAAAGACCCGAATAAATATCACGAATTAAATTATTCTTTACATCTACTGAAATCACCTACAACCCTAAATTCAAACAATTTGTATACTACTTCTTAATAAACAGATAAAATTTCTTACGTTGATAATGTTTTTACAGGTTCTCTACTTCTATTTCGCACTCCAGTTACAGGATCTACCGACGTTAATACACATCTTGCGCAGTCCATGACGTTTCTAACAATAACATCTCCAATTTTCATCCATAGGCAGCTATCTTCATCAAAAGGGGCAAGCTCTGGACCATCCATCACTATATTAGGTCGAAACCATAAACTTGTAACTTTTTCCTCCAATTTTTCATTCAAATTAATCAGAGTTTTTTCATTCAATAGGTGTATAGCAGAGAGATCGGTATACAATCCCTAAAGATAATGACATATCAGTTGAATAAATCGTTTTACATCTGGAAGCGTTAATATTTCTTAATACATTTATGGACTCACGAAGCCAAATAGACAATTAATTTTCCGAAGATGAGCATATAACAAACCCTGTTTTTCTGAAGATACAATTTACAATTTTTGTTGGGAATTATAACGGACAGTCATTTTTAGTCGTATTTTATTCCATAAAATAGGTATATACTATTGCAGTATATCGAAGGAAAGCGGGACTAGTTTTTCTATCCGTTTTAGACCTCCTAGACTACAGGTACGAACAGAACAAGTAAGTCGCGGTGGAGGTGTAGGTCGCGGTGTAGGTCGCGGTGGATGCCACTAGTTAAGTCGCGGTCGATGTCGACCGCACATAGCAAGGAGGTAGACAGCTATGCTCAGTCGAGCCAGTAGCGACAAAAAAATCTAGCGACTAAGTATTTTTACTATCTTCATAAAATATGTCAAGGTTATGATGTTGTCCGTGGGTTTTGTCCCACAATACGCGAGTGATCTGCACAATTGCTATGAGAAATTATTAAAAAATAAATTTAATACCCAGTCTTCTATGCGAGCTGCTGTTGAGGGCGATGACAACACTGCCTTGAACACACCAATCACAGCGAAGAATCCTTGCGGGCCGCTCGGTAAGCATCCATGTAAAACAAACTGATGGCATCGCGCTAAGCCTCCACCGCGGCTTACTCGCTCTGTTCGCTCCCATTCAACTCAATGTGCTTGTTTTACAAAGATGTCGACATCGACCGCGACCTATACCTTTACCGCGACTTATGTTCGTACCCTACGATTTTCGAAAAAACTTTTATGTCTGATAAAATATATATATATATATATATATATATATATATATATATATATATATATATATAATGTATATATATATATAATATATATAATATATATATATAATATATATATATATATATATATATAATATTATATATATATATATATATATATATATATATATATATATATATATATATATATATATATATATATATAATATATATATATATATATATATATATATATATATATATATAATATATATATATATATATATATATATATATATATATATATATATATATATATATATATATATACTTTCTTTTCCCGGTACATCTTGGTATCTCCAGCGGCTTCCATCGAGGCAAATGAGCTCAGATTTGGTAACTGGGATTGTTTCCGTTGCAGAACGAAATTATCGAAATTTGGGTAAATTTCAGCAACCGCCGCCATTTTTATGTAGATATTTCTTGTTTCGTTGTTTTTGATTGAATCCACAACTTCTGCAAATTGAGTTAGAGGGTTCAAACTTGGTACGGAGATTGAGTTAAATTTGAGGAAATGCCTTTGGGTAGTTTCTACCATTTTCCTCAGTCGCGCTTCACGGCGCGGGAACTATTCCGTTCAAATCGCTTCTCAACCTGCTTCGCTATCAGTACGTTGGTTCTATGTATTGAGTTGATGTTGAGGACGTTAAGGTACGTTCCTTCGTTGGTTTCAATTTTTTTCCTCAACCACGATGCACTTCGCAAATTTTTTGTTATAAAATAAATTATTTCGAACTTCTTAATTCGGTTTGCTGTTTATGTGTGATTTTTCAAAATATAATTAAATTCGTTAGAATCGACACACATCGACGCGATGCACTTCGCGCGCAAAATACGACCATAGTGATGGAGCTCTGCTGCTCACGTTTTTTTATTGATGTGCCACATTTCAATGATTAATCGACTTTCATAATTCTTCTTCTGTTCCAGTATTTTTACGTTAAAATAATTAAAATAGTGGCAGTTTGCAGGCAGTGTTCGACAACATGAATTTATTTCAATACGACAGTCGGTTTTATGCTGTGTTAAACGCTGCTTCAGTCACTTTGAAGTTTGTCCCACATAGCACCTACGATAACCCTCAAATAGAAGTTCATAAACAATGTCACTATAATATAACTTGGGTGTTTCATCTTTAGGATTAGAGAACAGATCAGAATTCCTCGAGACATATATTACACATAGCAACCCTTAGGTTACGAACAGAACAAGTGGGTCGCGGTCGAGGTGGAGGTCGCGGTGGAGGTTGCGGTGGAGGGTTAGCGCGATGCCATCCCGGATGTTCACATCGATGCTCTTAAAAATCAAATCAGTTTGGTTTACATAGATGTTTACTGCGCGGTCTATAACGATGCTTCCCTGTGATTGGTGCGTTCAAGGCCAAGTTGACATCCCCCTCAACAGTAGCTCGCATAGAAGACGTGTGGCGTCTGTCATTTTGTGCGCTAGGATACTCCAGTTGCCTGCTTTTTTCTCTTGCGTATCAAGTTTATTTTTGAATAATTTCAAGTGCTAAATATGAATGAAGACCTCACAGCAATTGTGCAGTTTACTCCCGTATTGTGGGACAAGACCCACAGACAACATCATAATAAAACGTCTGTTGGGTATATTACCTATCAGACACCACTTGGTGACAGCTGACATGTCATCACTATCATCACTTGACTCACACAGCATCGCAAAAGTAAATATTTTTTTCATTCGCGACTTAACTAGTGGCATCCACCGTGACCTCCACCTCCACCGCGGCCCACTTGTTCTGTTCGTATCCTTAGGCGGGGTTTGTACACAGTCAAGCTCGATCGCGATCCGGGATCAAAATAAATGCTCACGATCCAGATTGATAATGTATGAGTTAGATTGATGGATTGATGCATTTGATCTCAAAATATCTAGATTATTTTGAAATCCGCGATCATTGATTTCGATCGCGGATGGCGATCGGGATTGACTGTGTACTTATGAGGAAAATTCTTAAATATCTCATTTCTTTCGTTGGATAGTTTGTCTTAAAATAAGGAGCTTCCATACACAGAGAAACTATCCGACTAAAGTTAAGATATTTAAGAATTTTCCTCAAATAGAAGTTGCTAAGTATAACGTCTTGAGTGTGTAACTTTAGGATTTGTAAGTTTTTATGAGATTTGTCGTTGATTGTCAGTTTAGTAATTATGTCCATTTTTATTATTTAGCTTTCTCCTGAGGTAGTCAATAAAGATTTAACGAAATACAAAACGAATGACCTATATAAAACTACACATTGTTCAAACACACACACACATATATGTATATTTATATGTATATATATATATATATATATATATATATATATATATATATATATATATATATATATATATATATATATTTATATATATATATATATATATATATATATAATATATATATATATATATATATATATATATATATATATATATATATATATATATATATATATGTGTGTGTGTGTGTGTGTGTGTGTGTGTGTGTGTGTGTGTATGTGTGTAGTGTGTTAAATTTTTTTCATTGTAATGATTTTAATTCCAAAATATTAATCTTGGCTTTGTCCACTATGTATTTTTTGTATTATTTCATCATATTCAAAATTTGTTTGTTATGATAATATTGGAATGATCACATATTTAATTCGTTCATATACTGACGGATCCATGAATCTATTAATGGAAATTCAAGTGCAACAAACCTTGAAATAATGACTACTAATCAAAATTCATACCGAATACTTACGAACGCTTCATTTGTTAGATATTTATAAAACTTCAGATTCTTTTGATTTTTGAAGGAATCTAAGCTTCTGGAGCAAGAATTATCATAGTAGCACAGGCGCAAGCCAGAATCACTCTCTCGAAGATATTGAGAAAACCATTTTGCAGCTTCGTCACCTAGGTCTATGGCGGACAAATATTCATCGCTGAAGCTCTGAAATCTGAATTAAACTATGGTTACAAGTTTACACATTTTTTCAATCATCTCACCTAACTGTTTTCATATTATCATAAGTTTTTGGCAGAATTCGAACACAAAGTGCATCTTTTCCTGGTGCTTCGAAGACTATATGTTCCTTATCTTTGGTTGAAACAGATATTAAAACCATTTGGGGGTATATTCTTGCAGATTTACCTGTCAAATCATCTTCTCCATAAACCATGAACAATCTAAAGAGAAAGTTTATCACTAATAATCATTCACACTAAATACTATTCAAATAATTTATTGTCCTTTCGCTGTCTGGAGGTCAACATCCACATCGCAAAAGACGTATTATAGAGATCCGTCCAAAGTAACCAAAATAAATTTTCTGATTCTTTATAATCTAGGAGTGAATAATCCCAATGTTAACTCATATTACGGATGATATAACTCATGTATGAATAAGCCAATAGAATCCGTGAATTTTGCATAACTACTGCGTATTGATAGGTGAATATACCCTTGACGGGAGAGGCCTCGGTAGACCAGCGGTAAGGTATACCGCTTGTAAGCCGAGGATGTGGGTTCGAGTCCCACCTTGCTCTTGGGTGTTGTGTATGTCAGGAATTTAGTGATTCTATTTATAAAGATAAATTGTTGGGTAATGTACTTCGTTTACAAGCCTATTGGCCGTTCGGAACCGGCGTTAAACTGTAGGTCCCTCGAAATAAAATAAAAAAAATACCCTTGACGACGTGATATAATCGTTTTGGTGTTTCGCCTCGTATCAAAATGTGAATGTTTTCATATTGACGGTGTTTTGAAGTTTGTCAAAAAAAATTAATATTTTTATTCGCTATATAATCGTAACGAATACCACTCGAGCAATCGAAAATAATCGATTATACTGACCTCGTCAGTCGACGTATTTTCTTAAAACACGTGTTTCGCAAAATACGTCTCGTGGCTCGGAAGTATAATCGATTATTTTCGATGCTCTTGTGATATTATAACTGAATAATTACTATATAGTAATCATGACATGCTTAGCAAATACCAAGGGGATACCATGTTCAAGGAACATTTTCACAAATAAGTGCTCATAAGTCCGAAACTTGACTAGTTAGGTATAGGTATGATATACATTGATAAAAAGGAAATTCTAGCAGCTTTCCGAATTTTCAATAATATACAGGGTATCCGATTTGAAATAACCAACTTATAGTCACTTTTTCAAGCTAACGAAATAACTGTATTTTTTTACCACCCTGTATTGAAATAACGGAGATTAGGCTGAAGTGTAGGAAGCCCCCAAGTATCAACAAACTTAAACCGAAATTTCGATATCATTGTATTTATCAGCTCAAAGATATCAGAGTTTCTAGAGGTCTTGATTTCCGACGAAAAAAAATGAAAATAATTTTTATTTCGAAAACGGTAACAGATAGTATATATATAGAGAAATATTATGAAAAGTTGTTGGGGAATTGTTGAATATTCTAAAAATAATATAATATATAGGTAGTTCCATTTGAAAAATCAAAGTTGCTACGGCTTTCTAATAGAAGTGGCAACACTGCATTACCGAAAATATTTTAGTTGGGTAGAGAATGTCCGACTATGCCCCCCATTGAATTTTCAAAGTGATCCGTTGTATGGCTCACCAGCAACGTCTAATGTGCCATCCACCGTGAATCACCCTATATATATATATATATATATATATATATATATATATATATATATATATATATATATATATATATATATATATATATATATATATATATATATATATATATATATATATATATATATATATATATATATATATATATATATATATATATATATATATATATATATAAATATATATATATATATATATATATATATATATATATATATATATATATATATATATATATATATATATATAAATATATATATATATATATATATATATATATGTAATAATGGATTTCGACGAAAAAATGCAAAACGTTCACTCTCAAAATAAACGGAAGCGTAGTTTCAGACTTTGTTTAATGAAGGATAATAAATAAACAAAAATTTTTTTCTCAAAAATAATAAAACTGTATTTTGGTTAGACCAAAATTAAATAAATGAGAATTATATTCCATAAATTGATAAAATTGTTGGTATGATTTATTAAATTCAAAATAGCTACCACTTTATACACATATGTTACCAAAAGTAACTATTCTCGGGATGATTTTTTCACTTTCTAAACGATTCCTTCACTTTCGGGACGATTTTGGGCATCTATGTAGGCGGCTACAATAAGATGTAGTTTATATTTTATGACAGCGCTTGTCATGTAACATTGGTGTGTTTTTTCGCTTTTCAAGTCCAAGAAATGGAAATCAGTAGTGAAAGTGAGGCTTAAATGATTCCACATGAGATTAGTGAAATTGTAAAACAGCTACTTATTTATTATTGCCTGTATAGTCAAGAGAGAGTTATGCATTGGTTTACAATCATATGCCATACGTTATTAATCATAGATATCCGTTTTAACATACAAAACGGATATAGAAAAAGTATTGTACTTAACACGATCCAAAAGTGCTTTTAAGGGACTCGTGGGATCCCAGCACTCGTCTACGACTCATCTCGTAAAATATAACTTTATTACATATACGTAATTACTATTAGGTATCTTCAACTGTGTGGTGACTTTGATTTGACACTTTTGTGAATGTCATGATATTTATTACCGCACTGTTGATTTTTTCAATATATTACCGCAATCATAATTTTCGTTACAGAATTGCCGTCAAATTGATGTTTCTTTATAGTGCAGTCACGTCAGCATGGAAAATTGGTCAACCTCGGAATGAGAAGCTGAATTATGGTATATAATTTCATGTTTGCGTTCTAAAAGTTTTCTCAAAAGTCTCAAATGATCTCGTGTTTGCGTTATTCATGGTCAAATGTCAAAAAAAATGTTCTTTGCGATTATCTCGGTTTCTATTGCTCGAATCATATTTACACCTATTATAAAAATTATAGCGCTTAACATTTGTGACATATTTTATTTCAATAATTTTTTCATGCGTTCAACCGTTTTCGGGATAGAGGGCGGTGAGCTCGCAGTGCTCACCAATACGTAATGTAATGCAAGGTCAACCGTGAATATCTGTGAACACTTTACATTTTGAATAATTGGCATTATATATTATTCATTCCAACAAGTGCATCAGCCCATAATCATATAAACAGGGACTATTACCAATAGAGCAAGATCCCAGAGCCGCCAGACGATACTTATTTTCTCAGCAATAATATTTGTGGGATGAAGTAGTGCTCGTATGTACTTTCAGTGTATGCTAGAGTGCTAAAGATGGGAAAAAAACTCAACTCACTTATTTTCTCAGTCTTGATTTTTATATATGGTACTCAGGGAACTATTTCAATACCTTATGCAAGCAGCCAGACCGATCGTATGGGCCAAACATCCCGCCAGACATAAATAAAGTGTCCCTATGAGCGACAGTATGAGCGAAATGTCATGAGTTGCTCATTCAAGCGCGATAGTGATTATCTATGCGCGTCGATCTCCCTTCTATACTTACTGTCATGACATTTCGGTCATACTGTCATACTCATAGGGACACTTTATTTGTGTCTGGTGGGATGTTTGGCCCATACGATTGGTCTGGCTGCTTGCATAAGGTATTGAAATAGTTCCATAAGTATCATATGTAAAAATTAAGACTGAGAAAATGAGAAGAGTGAGTTGAGTTTTTTGCCATCTTCAGCACCTGATACCTGGAAATTGGCCGTCGGCACAAGGTAGCAGGTACCTATCAATACACTGAAAGTACATACGAGCACTACTTCATCCCATGCATATTATTGCTGAGAAAATAAGCAACGTCTGGCGGCTCTGGGATCTTGAACAGCAAGTTTAAAAATGGTTAGGCATGATTAAGAAACCCAGGAATGGAGTTGAATACTCCAAAATGAATTCCAGGAGCCAGTGACAACAATATTACCACCAGCTCCAGATGAATAAATAACTTAATAATATATTTTGCAATTGTAAGAAGGGATGTCGTTCACGGTGCGGGTGTAGACAAACGGGGTTGCAATGCACTTTAGCTTGTGGCCAGTGTAATGGCCAAGCTTGCCTTAATGCTGTTTCATGGCAAAGTGACTGCAAATTATTCAAAAATCAAGGTAGTATTCACCACAGATATTCACCGTTGACCTATCATAACAGTAAGTATGGCTGCGCGCTCATCCCCTCTATCGCGAAAACGCATGAAAAAATGTTTGAGATAAAATTTGTCACAAATTTTATGGTCCATAAATTTTTGATATATGTAATCATAATCGGAGCAATAGAGACTGAGATACTAAATAAAAACTGTTTTTTTTTTACATTTGACCATAAATCATTTACGACGCAGACACGCGATTATATGAGAATTAGAACGCCATAATGAAGGTAGGTATATACAAAAATTCAGCTTATTTGTCATTCCGACGTTGATCGCTAAAGTCACTACACTTTTATATCGACATTTTGGTTATAATTAAAAATTCTGTCTGACATTGAATTATAGCAGCAAAGAGAAGAAGGCCTCTGTAATATGCTTATTTCATTAAACTAACACTAACAACCCATTTTCGTTTGTCATGTTAACATCTTATACTAGAGCTAGACGGTATTTTTCTCTGGCACAAGATAAAAATTTACACTTGTCGCCGCATTTTCAATATCGGATTGTAGATCATCACTCGACAAAATAATTGAATTTTTCTGGAGATCGATCTAACTTATATATTCAACATATATGAACGGCTTTCCTTTATATCCCTATTGCTGCTCCAAAAAGAATCACAAGCAACTCCAAAAATCAGAAAACTCATGAGTAAGTACGTCGAAGTCAAATAATAATAATAGACCGGGAGATGGTGACACAAAATATTAGGTCATTTGTACCAGTATGGCGGTTCTTCAGGGGTCTAATTACGTGAAGGCAAAAAGGCAGAAATAAATAACGAATGTCGAATGATTTGTTCCATATAAATGCTTGTATTTTCAGATAGTCGAAAAAAAAGAAGTAGGCGGTAGCGTAATGTCATACTTCTCGGATGTGACCTACAGCCCGCCATACCGATGCGAATACATTAATTTAAATAAAACAATTCAACCATTTGTACCAGGCTAATGTTTTCGTAGCTAATCATCGTCGAGTAGCCATTCACGAAAATCACCTTGCCATACTTTTCCGACAGTTCCCAATGGCCGCCATGCCACTGCAAAGGAGTAATTTGTTTTTTCGCCGAACGATTTGTACCAGTATTGCATTTGAATTTTTGGAAAGTATTTGACAAAATGTGACCGTTATTATTTTTCCCATACTTCTAATAGGGGGAAAAAGTGCTGCTATACTTGAAATACTTATTTATTTGACACGTTTTAAAAATACGACTGTAAAATCATTTTTTACATCATGGCATCATTGTATTCTCTTCGTTTGGATGCAATTGTACCTAAAAAAATGATTGCAGATTGTAATCATCGGGCGGACGACTGTCGGACTTGAGCTAAAAGGTGAAAAAAAAATTTTAAGATTTGTACCAGTATGGCATTTGGATTTTTGGAAATTATACAATACAATGCGACCATTATTATATTTGCCATACTTCTAGTAGAGGGAAAAAGTGGGACTATACCTGAAAAACCTGAGTTTTCGACACGTTTTCAAGGTACAAGACATAAAATCATTTGTTACAGTATGGCATCATTGTATTCGGTTCATTTGGATAAAATTCAACCTAAAAAAATATTACACACTCGGTGAAAGCTGCAGAATATTATACAACATAACATCTGCTTATAAGACAAGATTGCCGCCACCTAGGTGTTTGAAACTTTGTATTTATATTCGTTAAACCTCAAACTTACAGGAAAAATTAGTGCAATACTGGTACAAATCGTTCGAATTACGAATAAAATCTTAGGATTTTGAAAAAATATTGTTCACATTCGCCACCTCCCACAGGTATGGTATTATCAGACTTATATTTATGATCATACAGAGAACTGTTAAAAAAGGTTTCAGGGTGGTACAAATCGTTTGGCGAAAAAAGAAAAAATTACTCCTTTGCAGTGGTATGGCGGCCATTGGGAACTGTCGGAAAAGTATGGCAAGGTGATTTTCGTGAATGGCTACTCGACGATGATTTGCTATGCAAACATTAGCATGGTACAAATGGTTGAATTGTTTTATTTAAATTAATGTATTCGCGTCGGTATGGCGGGCTGTAAGTCACACCCGAGAAGTATGGCATTACGCTACCGCCTATTTCTTTTTTTTTCGACTATCTGAAAATACGAGCATTTTTGTGGAACGAATCGTTCTACTCTTGTTATTTATCCGACGCGTTCGATTAACGCCGACGCGATTGGGCCGCTGGTACCAGCGCTATGACCATCATTTTCCATTTTGCCTTTACGTAATTAGACCCCTGAAGAACCGCATACTGGTACAAATGACCTAATATTTTGTGTCACCATCTCCCGGTCTATAATGAGATATTTTTATAGATTGTAATGTAAACCTTGACAGCTGTAGGTCAAATTTTGTGCGAAACACGTGGGATTCGACAATATTGACGCACTTTCGCACTTAAAATACTTATTGATTACATAACTTTGTCTGTCTACCTACGGCCTCATCCCCCCTAATCGTCCAATTCTTATATGCCTGCATTAATAATGTATATATCCCACTTGTCACGTTCATAACTATTAATGAATAATTATTTAGTTTCTTACGTTATGTTAGTACCAAGGTTTATTTCCGCTGCATACTGAGACTGTGTTTCTCACGGCATCCTAATAGACAAGCTAAAATTCTATGGCTTGACTTTCGGCAGCAGTCAGTTGATTCGGAGTTATCTCACGGATAGACGTCAGGTGACTTATTGTAGGGGACTATTTTCCAGGGAAAGGGTTATGACGCATGGAGTTTCTCAGGGCTCTATATTGGGACCGTTGCTGTTTCTCATATATATATATATATATATATATATATATATATATATATATATCAACGATATAACGTCCTCCCTGCAGCACTGTAAGGTCACATTGTACGCGGATGATACGAGCTTTCTGCTGAGGGCCAGAGAGTATGAGGATCTGAATGAAAGGGTGGTTAAGTGTGGTGAGAGTGTTATGTTCTCCCTGCGGCATAATAATAGTCAGGATAATCATGAATACGTGAAATTCCTTGGTATTACTCTTGACCCCAAGCTAACTTTTGAACAACATGTAGATAACATCTCCAAGAAAGCAGCTTCCGGAGGTTTTGTACTCAGAAACCTGGCAAAGATTGTTGATCCTAAGGTTTGCCTCACTGCTTACCACGCTCTTGTGCACTCTGTTTGTGTCTATCTATTTATATATCTATCTAACTATCTATCTATCTACCTAATATACCGACCATAATAACGTCTTTTATTGACAATAAACTTATATTTCTAAAATAAGGAAAGAAAGCGACAAAATCGGAGTTCATATTCGGCTTTTCCAGTCCAAAATATTAAAGAAACGTAAATTTTATTATCCAATTATTAAAATAATATAAACTCTCTAAGAATTAACTTTTCAGTTATATTACTATCTGAAATCGATACTCACCTATCTCTCAATTGAAACTTGTTGTTTTCTGCGGGAATTCTAAATCCAAATTTTGTACATTCTGCTTTTTCCAATTCAATGTGTCGTCCACTTTTCAAAGGATATATATAAAGTTCCTTAACATTTGCAATTTTGCGCCACTTTTTCGGTGGTCTCATTATTTTTTTATATATGAAATAACAGTATCCAGAGATACCCACAGAAGCTACAAGGGTAATGCCCAAAGTTAATTTTGCAACAGGTGAAATCATTTTAATATGTACGAAAAATCAATTAAAATAGTCAAATAATGCTATTATTCTTTGTAAATTAGAAGTATAACGAATACATAAGAACTTAACTTCTATAAGTTTATCGCACTATCAAGTAACGTTATATCATAATCATAAAAGCGTGGAAATTAAATGTAGTGGCAGTGGAGATTGTAGACCCAATTATTCAATATTTAACCGGTTAACCCTAGATTTACTAGATTAAACAAACGCGTTCTACAGGCCCGTAGCCAGAAATTTGGTTTGGGGGGCCCAAAACGTAGTTATAATTTTTGGGGGGAGGGGAAAGGCGGAAATGGTTGATGGGTGTATTGCATGGATATTTGTTATTAATTTAAAGTTGGACTCATTAGTGAAAAACTGCTTTAATGTTATTAATTTCATCACTGTATTTTAATTGTCAGTCACGCACCTGATATTGCGCGTTCGAGTGGAAGATTTTGTTGTTTGTTCTGTTTCGGATCGATATAAAATATCTCAAATTAGATCATGAAAAATTGTGTGAAAACCAACATCTCTCTAGTATGAGCGTATTTTATATTTCACACGCAATTTTTAATGATCGGATTCGAGATAATCGATCCAGATCAGAAAGTAATCTTCTGTTCAAATGTGCTAACAGAGATATTATATATGTCTCACAGGCATGACGTTGTCATAAAAAATATGGCCTGTTATCGATAGACATATTTTTAAAACATGATTGATATCTTTAGGAAAATTTTAGGATTCACGGAGTTTAGGGGGGGGGGGCGTCGGGCTCTAAGGCGAATACGAATAAATTAGCGCGTCTTTTGAAATGACTTTATTATTGCGGACACGCAAAATTTATGCAGTTCATTTTTTTTTAGAGAAATATAGGTTTTTACCTGATAAGCTACATGATATGGATACTTCCACATGCATATCTATAGAGCACAAAATAAAAAGGACAAATTTTAAAGAGTTTTAAAAACACATAATTTTATTACCTTCAACATATAGTTAATATTTACATATTTTGTTCTATTATTTTTGTGAGGATATTATTTATTATTATTGAATATATGTGTGATTACTTTTGACTATTTCAACCCTGTTGCGTCAAAATAACAGCATTTAAGGTGTAAACAAGGTTTGTTTCCTCCCCGGGGGGTCAACCCCCAACCAATTCGTACCAAAAGTAATACCATTCAAGATATCACACGAAACGACCTACTTAAAAACTTTCAACTCTCTTGCTCCAAAATTCCGCCCTTTACCGTGTAAACAAGATTTATTTACTGCTCCGGGAGGTCAAACCCCCAACCAATTCGTACATAATCTCATCCAAGATATCATACGAAACTACCTGCTTACAGACTTTCAACCATATTGCTTCTAAATTGCGCCCTTTATTATCGTGTAAACAAGATTTATATCCTTCTCCGGGGAGTCAAGCCCCCACCCAATTCGTACCAAAAGCGATCCCATCTAAGATATCATACGAAATTACCTACTTACAAACTTTCAACACTTTTGCTCCAAAATTGCTGTTTCAATCGTGTAAACAAGATTTATTTCCTACCCCCAGGAGCCAACCACCCAACCAATTCTCATACCAAAACCAATCCCATCCAAGACATCATACGAGACTACCTACTTACAAACTTTCTACACAATTGCTCCAAAATTGCGTGTAAACAAAATACATAAGCTCTTACATACATTTATATATATATATATATATATATATATATATATATATATATATATATATAATATATATAAATGTATGTAAGAGCCTATGTATTTTGTTTACACGCAATTTTGCATATATATATATATATATATATATATATATATATATATATGTTCAGAAAGATTTCCGCGGTCGGAAGTATTTGAAAAACTTGGTTCTCGGAATGAACCGCGTAAAAGATTTTAAAAATCTCGACGTTTCGGCTCCTTTTGCGAAGCCATCTTCAGGAGAATTAGAAGGGGAATTATTCAGATACGTGGCCTCAATCTGCCTACTCCACGAATCGAATTAGGAGGAATCGGAAATAATACGATTGCGTGGTCTCAACCTGCCTACTCAACCAACCGTACTGCTTCCTGTCAACTCTGAAGTCAGGATCTCGCGGATGGCATTAATCGCCTCCGTGGTCAGAGTTTGACCAAATCTCCCAAACCCGAGAGTTCGAACAATGTACCACAAATGTGTGATTGTCTTCCGAAGCAAGGGATTCTGCTTGTTGTTGCTGTTTCATTTCCAGGTTTTTCATCGCATACTTGGCTACGCCGTTCTGATGAGGATCAAAGAGTCCGAAACACGTGTCAACGGCTGCTTCGACATATGCGGGCTAGACCGATAATATTGCTTGTTTCATATACTATATATATATATATATATATATATATATATATATATATTTATATTTATTTATTTATATATATATATATATATTTATTATATATATATAATATATATATATATATAAATATATATATATTATATATATATATATATATATATATATTTATTTATATATATATATATATATATATATATATATATATATATATATATATATATATATATATATATATATATATATATATATATATATATATATATATATATATATATAGTATATGAAACAAGAAATATTATAGGTCTAGCTCGCATATATCTAAACAGCCGTTGACACGTGTGTCTGACTCTTTTGTCCTCATCAGAAAGACGTAGCCAAGTATGCGATGGAAAACCTGGATAAGAAACAGAAAAAACAAGACAAATACCTCGTTTGGGAAGACAATCACACATTTTTGTTACATTGTTCGAACATATATATATATATATATATATATATATATATATATATATATATATATATATATATATATATATATATAGATATATGATGGTGCATGATAAAAAGTCAGTGGTATTGAATTTTCCAATAAAATTCATGTTCACATATTTTCAATATGTGAACATGAATGACATGAATAGACATTGAATTGAATTGGCATTTACTTGGTGAAAGTTCATATTCATAACTTTATAAAGAAATAAAAACAAACTTTTCACAGGTTGAAATAAAAATCTATTGAGTAAACGCGTTTCGTCATAACAGCAGGAGATGAAGTCATTGTTATGACGAAACGCGTTTACTCAATAGATTTTTATTTCAACTTGTGAAAAGTTAGTTTTTTTTAAATTCATTTATAAAGTTATGAATATGTGAGATATTAGAGAAAACTCAAATATAGATTTATGTAAATTAAATTAAAGAAAATCAAGCAAGTAGATCACTTTAGAATTTTAATTCAATAAAATTATTTTAATCATGACAGTTTAAAACTAAATATTAAGATGATTCCATCACTAATCATATCCAAGTGAAACTTCATCATTCACTGAAATCATACCAGGTACTATGACTTCTAAATAGACACCCATGATTCCACTTTTCAAAGGACCTTTGCTCATTCTGTACCTATAATTTCGAATTTTCAAAAATTAAATATTTAAAAACAAACGACCATGTTTAAAAAACTGAAGTGATTCCGCAGTTACTACTTGATAGGTAATCATAATAAAACTCAGTGACTACATTTCCTAGGTAGTAACATATAATGACATTCATAAAGTTTTTGAAGAATTCAATGTTTAAAAATAGGAAGCTATGATTGAAAAACTGACATTCATTCCTCTTCAGCAGCTTGTTAAGACAAAGTAACATCGGTTTTATCCAAACTATCATTGAAGAGACTTTAACAAACGTACACATTTTCAACTCTTTGGAGGGCGTATGTCGTTTAAGATGCAAAAACCACGCTCCACGCACCTTCCAAAAAGCCCTAGAAGACTGAAATTCGGATATGTTGTTTCTAATTAATTTCCACCTCATTTACCATCGGTTTGAAAATTTTCGCTTATGCATGAATCAAATAATTCATTTCATCTACTGAAATCACCAACAAACCTCAATACAAACTACTTTTATATTACTCAATACAGGTACACATAATTAGTATATTGTACAACGAGCATGGAATGACATGCATTTCCTACGAGTATGACGTTTGCAGCACGAGCCGCAGGTGAGTGCTGCAAATCATACGAGTAGGAAATGGTCACTCCATGCAAGTGTTACACTATACTTTTTCTACGAATGTTACTGTTACATAAAATGGGATAAGTAATATTTTTCCTTTTAAGATTTAAAAAAATGTCAATCTGACGTTCCACAAAAAAACACGCGGTGCCGGTTAACGCCACCTTTGTAAAATTACCCGTGCACAATGTGAACTTTGTAGTTCACTCATAGTCCAAGATCCCAGAGCCGCCAGACGTCCCTTATTTTCTCAGTATCAAAATTTGTGGGATGAAGTAGTGCTCGTATGTACTTTCAATGTATGGATACTAGCTATCTTGTGGCGACGGCCAATTTCCAGGTATCAGGTGCTAAAGATGGAAAAAAATTCGACCTACTTTTTAAAATTAAAATAATAATATCGAAAGTATGTATACTCAAACATAGAGCATGCTTGACTAGACAGTAATTCGATTTATATTGAAAATTCTAGAATGTACGATAACAGAGGAAATTACATTTGAATAATAGTTATTTAATAAACTAGTTTATTAATGACAGCGATTAATGGTTGAGATATTTTAACGCGCTCGCTCCGCTCACGCGTTAATAGTTCGAGACCATTAATCGCTACATTAATAAACGAGTTTATTACAAGATTTTTCCGTCGACCTCATCATGAATTGAGTATAAATTCTTGCTTGAAATAAATTTTTATTTTGCATGACAAATACACTTGACACAATATAAATTTCTATGTTCATTTCGATATATTTATATTTATGCTCCCGTTGGAACAATTTGAGAAATTTATAGATGGAATATTAGACATGTGACATTCTGAATAGTTAATATTGCCTACAATATCCGATAAGGAATATGTGAAACAGGTGGAAGCTGAAGTGTTATTTACTTTCGAACGATTATCGCATAAAATTTTTTCCGCAGTTTCTACTTTATTTTGTATAGAGTTAAATTTTTCCATTTGAATTATGAATTCCTTTTCTCTGTGGAATAACAGTACAGACACAGAATAATTCAACTATTCCGTGATGAATACTTCTGTGTTTGGTTGCCCATGACAATCATACATTAAAATAGGAGAAATTGCACTATAAAATGGGTGATTAATGATCAATTTCGTGTACGTTAAAGTAAGCTTTTATTTAGAAGTCGACGGAATAGTATATTCTGTAACAAGGTTAGAATGAAAATTCGATGCGAGTGGAAAAGTTCCGAACGCGAGTCGAAGACGAGCGTGAGGAACCACGAGCATCACGAATTTTCATTCTAACCGAGTAGCAGACTATACTTTCTCCACGATCAGAAATTTCAAATATATCACTGAATAAATTCATGCTACTTATTATATTATCGAATGAAAACGTGACAGCAATAATTTTGACACTTACTTAAATTTGCCACTACGATGACAGTCAACTGCGTCAAGGCTAATGTTATTATTGCTAGCCAGTGTGAGAATATTATTCTATAACAAGGGAGAGAATGTAAATACATTTAAATTGCATGAGGGCAGAGGTGTTGCAGAATATTTCTTCTATATCTCAAGAGATAGAATTCCAGCATTCTGTAATCAAATTTGATATCAGAATTGGCGAATTCTGTGATGATCGTGGAGAAAAATATATTATGTCATTCTAAGTTGATCGACGCGCATAGATAACCACTATCGCGCTTAAAATGGGCGAATCATGACATTTCGCTCATACTGTCATACTCACACTTTATTTGTGTCTGGCGGGATGTTTGGCCCATAGGATCGGCCTTAGGTATTGAAATAGTTCCCTTCCCTGAGTATCATATATAAAAATCAAGTGTGAGAAAATAAGGTAAGTAGGTCGAGTTTTTTTCCATCTTTAGCACCTGATACCTGAAAATTGGCCGTCGCCACAAGATAGCGAGTATCCATACATTGAAAGTACATACGAGCACTACTTCATCCCACAAATTTGATTACTGAGAAAATAAGGGATGTCTGGCGGATCTGGGATCTTGCTCTATCACCATGGTGATAGAAGCGCAATGAAAATGCGTATAAAACAATGCACTAGATTCCGCAATTACTTTTGAACATAGAATGATGGTTTTTATTGACATTCGTAGAAAAAATTTATTTCTTACATTGATAATGTTTTCAAAGGTTCTCTGCTTGTATCTCGCACTCCTGTTTCAGGATCGACAGTCGATATTACACATCTTGGGCTCTCCATGACGTTTTTAACAATTACATCTCCAATTTTTATCCATAACCAGTTATCTTCATCAAAAGGTGCAAGGTCTGGACCATCCATCACTATATTTGTCCGAAAATGTTTACTTGTAACTTTCTTCTCCAACTTTTCATTCAAGTTAACTAAATTTTTTTCATTCAATAGGTGTACAGCTGCGATATCGCAATAGAATCCCTAAAAATAATGGCCTAAATATATTGAAATACGTTTATATAATAACAAATCCAAACGCACATTTAGTTTTAAGAATATGTGCCACAACTTCAAGGTAGGAATACCCAGAATATGTGTTTATGTGATGTCTGTGACATCAAGACTGTTTCATTTTTTTCTTATGTTATTATACGGATACATTAACCCTTTCACTGCGGGAACCGGATATCTACGTAAAATAATTTCGTGGCCGTATGGCGGGAACCGTATAAATACGCAGGATGTTTTACTGCATCAACTGCGTGAACCGACTAAATCCAATATTCTTTGCTTAATTTGGGATGCCTATTGAATGTGATTTTTTCTTCCCAGGTTTTTTGAACGATGTTTTGAAATCTCCATCGCTTCACTGCGAGAACCGTATATATCAGCGCTTTTTTATCAAGATGGTACTTACTTGTTTTATGTTTCATCGTGCATAAATTTATTCCTAATTTTTTTCGTCGATCGTAGTCTTTTCTTTAAATCCGAATTGAATGTCAATAGGGCTCATAACCTTTTATATATATATATATATATATATATATATATATATATATATATATATATATATATATATATATATGTATATATATATATATATATAAATATATAAATATATAAATATATAAATATATAAATATGTAAATATATAAATATATATGTATATAACAGAATATTTATTTGGGATCGCAGCAATAAGGAAAATGAAATTACCCTTTTTCTTAATTCTCGAGATTTCGGAAATGTCTCATTGCTTTCATCAGGAGACCTGAAAGACATTGTTTTATCGATAACAGTTTCTGTACATTTTTTTAGGTGCTTCGACCACTGAGCTTATGGTACAGTCTGGATATATATAATAATAATAATAGCTTTATTGCGAAGAAAAACATTCGGAAAGAAACGCGCTACACATGTATTAACTGTAATGTGCCTTTATGCGTAGTACCTTGTTTTGAAAGATATCACACCATCACAAATTTCTAATTTTTATTCCTACTTTATATTTTATTACCAAAAAATTTTTTTTTCAGAGTTTTATTTCAATAGCAAATTCGCAAAATGTTATTTTGATTTAATACTTTTATTAATTTCATTATGTAAATAAAAATAAATTTTTAATTGTAGTTATTTTTTTGGAGACGGTTCTGGAAACAATATATCGACACACTGCGGGAACCGTAATTATACGTGATCTTACTTCGCATTTAACTGCGGCAACCGTGTTAATCAGCATTCACTCAAAACAGCCGCACAGCAGGCACGAATTTTCAGATCACTAGCCGCAGTGAAAGGGTTAATGGAATTTCAAGTACAAAAAACCAATAAATAATGACTATTATTCAAAATATAAGTGGAATACTTACAAACATTGTATTTGTTAGATGTTTATAAAACTTCAGACCCATTTTATTTCTAAGATAATCTAAGCTTCGAGAGCAAGAAACATCATAGCAGCACAGGCGCAAGCCAGAATCACTCTCTCGAAGATATTGAGAAAACCATTTTGCAGCTTCGTCACCTAGGTCTATGACGGATAAATATTCCTTGGTGTAGCTCTGAAATCTGAATTGACAACGGTTGAAAAATAATATATTTTTTAAATACCTATAACTCACTTGACCGCTTTTGTATTAACATGAGTTTTTGTAGGAATTCGAACAGAAAGTGCATCTTTGCCTGGTGCTTCGAAGACTACATGTTGTTCATCTCTGGTTGAAATAGATATTAAAACTATTTTGGGGTATACCTTTATAGATTTCCCAGTCAAATCCTTTTCTCCATAAATCATGAACATTCTAAAGAAAAAGTTATTAATAATAATTATATATATATATATATATATATATATATATATATATATATATATATATATATATATATATATATATATATATATATATATATATATATATATATATATATATATATATATATATATATAAGCATGTATTTTCATTTATTAATGTTTAGTTAGCAATAAGAGGCCGGCAAATGATGTCTGAAACCTGACTTTGTTGATGACTTAAGATTTCGACACAAAATTCAGGACTTTATCATAATTTTTGAAAGGGCAAAACTACTGAGACATGCATGAATTATAAAAAAACCGATAACTATGTGTTATCTGTATTTTATGGTTGTGGCTGTCTTCAGTAGCTAATTAAGTGCTATTGAGGACTTCAGTCCTCAGTGAATTGTGACAGTTCAGTAGTCAACACACGAAAATATGAATCAAATTCTATTGATATTAAACTATGATTCTGATCATATAATACTAATTTAAGGATAATAAATTATTGACAGACTTTATTAATATATTTTTATTAATTGTCTTATTTATGACATTCTAAATTTCATCAATATAACCTTGATTAAACTATAAAATGAATACTAAGGAGACTAGAAAAAACACTAGCTCCAACACCTTTCCTCATTTGATAGTTTGACTAAACCCATACCTACTATCTCGAAGCTTTTCTAAACGTGGTCAAAATATAGGTTTCGTCAAAGCATCAGCTACTTGCAATGTAGTGGATATCTTCTTGATATCTAGCATCTCATTACACACCATTTCTCGCTCGAAGAAGTGTCTAGTTCTAATGTGCTTCGTTCTTCGATGGAATTCTGGATTCTGAGCTAGCTTGATTGCGGCTTCATTATCTACCATCACTGTTGGAATCTGATTTAGCTCGAGGACTTTTTCATAGAGTCTCCTTAACCACACAACTTCTTTTGTGGCTTCGCTCGCAGCAACTATCTCATCCTCAGTCGTTGATATGGCTACAGAAGGTTGACGTTGACTCATCCAAGATACAGCAGAAGAAGCGTACATGCAGATAACTCCAGTAGTAGAACGACCGGTTGTTAAATCACCAGCATGATCTGCATCGTTAAAGGCTTCAAAAAATCCAGTCGCTGCCACATACTTCAGTCCAAAATGTAGGGTTCCTTTAATGTATCGGAAAATCCTTTTCACTCTGATAACATCTTCTTTCGTGGGGTTTTCAAGATTTCTTGAAGCTATGCCTAATGTATAAGCCAAGTCGGGTGTTGTTCCTGTCATTAGGTATAGAAGAGCACCAACTGCTTCCCTGTATGGAAAATTTTCAGTTGATACTTTTTCGTTTTCCTTCCCTAACTGGATATTTTCCCTTATGATTGGAGTAGAGACAGGTTTGCAGTTTTCCATGTTAAATCTTTCAAGCAGCTTGGTTGCATATCTTACTTGACCAACACATACTAAACCATTTTTCTCTTGATCGATTTCCAATTCCAAAAAATAACTTGCAGGTTTTACAGAAATTTTGAATGCTTGTCCAAACGCTTCAAAAAAATGTTTTCCTATTTTCTTGTCATTTGATGCGATGAGACCATCGTCTACGTAGAGTGCCATGAGGAGTAAACTTTTGCCTTCCTTCTTGATGAAAAAACATGGATCTGCTTCACTTCTTGTAAATCCATATTTTAGGATAAAGTCTACAATCCCCTTGTTACAGCACCTTGGTGACTGCTTGAGTCCATACAGGCTTCTTTGAAGACGACACACACGATTGGTGCTATCGCTGAAGCCTTCAGGTTGTTTCATAAAGACTTCCTCTTTCAGTTCTCCGTAAAGAAAAGCCGTTGAGACATCAAATTGCGTTAGTTTTAGATTTTCACTTCCAGCAATGCTCAAAAGAGCTCAGATCGTACCAGATTTTGCCACGGGGCTGAAGGTTTGATTATAATCTTCTCCTTTCCTCTTTGAGAATCCTCGAACTACGAGTCTGGCTTTAAATTTATCGATTGAACCATCTCTATTTCTTTTTACTTTGTAGACCCATTTGCACGAAATTGCTTTCTTTCCTTTTGGCAGATCTTCTAGTGACCAAGTTTTGTTTTCTTTCAGAGAATTAATTTCACTCTCCATAGCTTCTAACCAGTCTTGCTTATATTCACTGTTCATTACTTCTTGAAAACTCTGTGGTTCTTGAAAATCTTCTATACTTTCTGCTGCACTCATTACGTAATCGACTAGTCGTTTTGGTTTGTTGATATTAGTTTTGTTTCTTAAAAGTCTTGATCCTACTTCTTCATCGCTAACATCATCATTTTCTTCTGTATCGATACCTTCTCTAACATTCTCAATAACAACTTTTTCGCTTTGCTCTTCACCCTCAGAATTCAGTTCTTCTTCTTCAAATTGGGTAAAACGATTGTGTGTTATTGCTGGTTGAGATTGATCTGGTTGATTTTAAGGCAATATTAGTTCATTTGAAACTCGTGGTCTTTCTTGAATAATAATATCACGGGAACGTATGAGTCTTCTGGTTTCTCGTGACCAGATACGATATCCCTCATCATTTTCATAACCGACTAAAATACCTCTTGTCGCTTTTCTGTCCATTTACTTCCTGTTTGCTTTGGGTATATGAGCGTAACATATAGATCCTACGATCCTCAAGTGCTTTAAGCCTAGCTTCTTGTTCATCCAAGCCTCGTACGGACTCTTGTCTACAACACTTGAATTTCCTGATCTATTTAATATGTATACTTTTTTGAAATGTCACATATTCGAATAAAAAGAAAGCGTCATTAAATAAAGCTTTTTAATGCAATAGGTATATACAGATATAATGTTTGTAACAGAAAATATGCATCACAACATAACGATTAACTCTAATAACCCAAGTACAAGTACAGATTTAATTATTTAACTCAACACCATCCGCATCTTTCTTACATCCAACCAACTATAAATCAAAGAACATACTATGTACCTACTCCTTCGTAAATTACGAGGGAAAGGGTTTCTGTTACCATCTACATGATAAAATCAGTTTCCAAACATATATATATATATATATATATATATATATATATATATATATATATATATATATATATATATATATATATATATATGCGTTTATGCCCCCTATAATAGGGGCCATAAACGCACCCGAATTTTGACAGTATTACACTCGGTATTACATTTAAAATGCATTAAAACTGTCAAAATTCAGGTGCGTTTAATTTTTTAGATTATCCCAGTTTTTTTGCTCTCGACCGTACATAATCGAATCCTATTCAAGATGACAAACGCAAACCAGACTGATATTCCCATCGCCGGCCTGGCGCTACTCCCTGATACCATCCTGATACCGTTTCATTGAAAGGGGATATGCGACAACGTCGCTTACTTAGGATACACCAAGACACAGCGCAAATTTTTGTTCATATTTGGTCCTGATCGGTCCTGCTGGAATGCTATATATATATAAATATACACACAAATATATGTACCGTATTTCTACTTATTTATTTATTTTTAGCAGATACATGCCATTCAAGTTTGAAAACTCGATTTGATTAATAAATCGACATTTTGTCACGAAATTCGACTTACCTACTCACTTTTTTCAAAACGTTCCGCGAAAGTTACGAATTTCGTGACGTCAATTTCTCAATAATATCGGTTTTTCAAACTCAAATGGCCTATTTTCAATGTTACCATCCAACTATAACTTTAGACAATCGATTTTAAATTTCGTTACTGCCGCGTACACTTGCTTTTATAACGTAGGCTTTATATCAAATGAAATAACTACTTCATAGAGTTATAAGTACTATTATTCTGATGTATGTTGTAAAACATCGTTATCCTATAATAATTTACCATGGTTTTGGAGCCTAATATCGAATTTGCAATAGAAAAGAATGCTATCTCTCGATAATTCACCAAATGTACATATATCGAAATAATAAGCAATATTACACTTAATGATAATTTAAATTTATTTTACTTCCACGGAAAGGGTCACAAGATTATCGAAAGATCTTGTAACCTCTTCAACGAATTTAAATTAGAACTCTGCTAAAATTAATGAAACTGTATTCAGAAGAATGGCATAATTTTTATAATTTAGAATTACAACAAAAATACTACCAGAAAATAGTAACTTGCGATGAAATAAATTATAGTTTGAAAAAACTAAAAAACACACCTTAATAGTAAACCTAAATAAACAGTAGAAAATAATTAATTTAATTGTTAAAAAAAAAACAGGTGTTTATCACTAGGTATATTTTGCTAATAACTCTACTTTTAGTTACTACCAATGAAGTATTTTCAACATTCGATATCAAGCATCTCACGCTTTTTTAAAATAAAATAAATTATATTCTACTTTTTAGTTTCTGTAGGCTACTAGCGCGTTTTTTAGGGTTCCGTATCCAGAGGCAGGGCCGGCGAGAGTGTGGGGCAGGAGGGCCCAGAGCCCTGGGGCCCGGCACGGCCAAATGTAAAATTCCTTTCTGTACATGTTATCTGCTCAACTCAAAAAAGTTAGTCTTGATTTTCCAGTTCACTAAGTATTAATTCAATTTTAGCCATGAATAAAGTCGCAACTGTGAGTGAGCGAATTAATCAAGCTATCAAGCATTTTAGTAATGTATTGTTACAGAACATCGCAGGAAAAACGTGGGGCTGTAACCCATCAATACTGCGATGGATGTACACCATGATAGTGAGACCTATGATCACCTACGGAGCAGTAGTGTGGTATGGCAGAACCGAACTCACCACAGCAAAGAAAACCTTGGAGAAAGTGCAAAGACTAGCATGTCTTTGTATAACAGGAGCAATGAGATCGACTCCAACAGCAGCACTAGAGGTCATTCTGGACCTCACTCCTCTCCACATCACGGTGAGGAGAACTGCTTGGGGAGCAAACCTCAGGTTGGCTAAAGTTGGACTCAAAGGTGCTGCATACGGTACAAGGGACTCAACCCTTATCGGAAGTGCACACCTTGCTGACCTCCCAACTGATGAAATTACCAGGAAATTTAGTTTCAAGAAATTATTTCGAACGGAACTAAATACCAAGAAGGAATGGAGCATAGAATCCATTCGAGCACTGGAGAAGAATACCATAATATGGTATACGGACGGGTCTAAAACTCCCGAAGGAACTGGAGCAGGAGTCGTTGGGCCTCGTACCAAATACTCAGAACCCATGGGCCAGTTCCCCAGTATTTTTCAAGCGGAAATTCACGCCATAGAAAGGTGCATTCAGTTCAACCTCGATAGGAAATATCGGAACAAGGAAATTGCGATCCTCTCCGATAGCCAAGCAGCCATCAAAGCGTTGAGCTCTTATAACATCAACTCAAAGATGGTTTGTGAATGCCTAGACAAACTAAACGATCTGGGCAGGAACAACAAAGTGATACTCCTCTGGGTGCCGGGGCACGCCGGAGTGAAAGGTAATGAACAAGCAGACACCCTGGCACGAAAGGGTGCGTCAACGCCACTGATCGGGCCAGAACCTTTCTGCGGACTTGGAAAATCTTACTTCCAAGTAGAACTCAATAAAGCTGAAGAAGCAATGAGAGCAACATACTGGCAAAGACTTCCAGGACTGAGGCAGGCTAAAGATCTTCTCGGAAAGTTCAACCGAGCAAGATCGAAGACACTGATCAACCTCAGCAAAACTAGTCTAAAGACAATAACAGGATTTCTTACGGGGCATTGCAGACTCAAAGAACACCTAAGGAAGCTAGGTTTAGAGGGGGACAGCACCTGCAGATTCTGCAAGGAACGTCCAGAAACACCCCACCATATACTAATGGAGTGCTATGCTGTGCACCATGAAAGACTTAACACACTGGGATCATACCAGCTGACTGTAGAAGAAATACCACGAATAGACCCCCTTAAAATCCTCAAATTCCTGAAGGTATTGAGGCTTGAGGGGCTGCTGTAAAACGAGAAAACATCGAGAAGCAGAAGAAGATGGGGCACAATAGATCTAATAAGGTCGCAGCGCATCGGTCACCATCCGCACTCACCAATACCAATACCAATGTATTGTTATTAGTGTAACAAAACGGCGTGATGGCGGCTGGAACACGACCGCGGCTGACACACAACTACTGATAGACGATCAATTTTTGGAAACGTTCAAAAATTGTACAATGTTTTTGGCTCTAGCCCCCAAAGATGAGAAATCCTCATATAATACCAAGCTCTCTTCATTCAATGTATGAAACTCGCTGGTCAGCCAGAGTAGATAGCGTCAACCCAGTTGCTGAACATCTGCCAGGGAGCGTAAAGGCCCTTGATGAACTAAGTTAAATTTAACTGCAGAAAATCGTCGAGACATAGATAGGCTGAAAACATAATTCAAAACATTTAACTACCTCCTTCTTGCATCTACTCGGTTCAAGAATTTGAAGTGAATAGACAATGTAATTAGAGTGCTGCTGTGCCGTGAAGGAACGTTGGATGTTGCATCAAAAAACTTGAGTTCTTTGATAGATAATTTGAAGAATCTTCGCTTTGAAGGATGGGGTCGAATATTTAGTAAAGCTCAGAGAGTGACTGAAAACATTGGTTGGCCCCAGCAACTTCAAGAGGAACAAAAAATAGGAAAGAAATGAAAGAGACCAGCTGGTGAAGACTGCGAGGATAATGCAGAGGACGAGTATAATTATAAGGCTGTTTTCGAGCGTGACGTTTTCAACGTTATCCTGGACAATGTCATTGGAGATATAACTGTATGAAACCTTCTCTGTGTTATGGACCTTTCAAGAAATTAAAAATGATGACCTTATTGGAAACAAAGCAGCAGATCTAGTTCAGAAGTACCCAGTAAGAGATTTAAGAACTGAACTTGCTGATTAACCTGAAGTTAATATATTCAGCCAACTTTAGTGGCTGAAGCCTACCACCATTTGAACTCCTAAACAAAATCAGAACTTTGAATTTGGAAAATTTGTTTTCAAATATCTCAGTAGGTAGTATATTTGCAACAGTCCAGTTGCTAGCGCAGAGCGCTCATTTTCTACTCTGAATAGAGTAAAAAATGTGTTACGCTCAACAATGTATCGTGACAGACTGTCAAGCTTGGGTTTTTCAGCAGTGGAGACGGACCTTGCAAGAGAAGCCAACCTAGACATCATCATTGATGAGTTTGCCATGAGGAAGGCCAGAAAGGGGACTTTATTGTGAATAAGGATATTTAGGTTATTGTAATGAAGGATTTTAGCCTATCAAAATTGTTAACGTAAACCAAAGAATGACTATGGGTAATTTATAATGTCTATTATGACTATAGAGTAATTCTTTATAAATAATATCATGTATTTCTTTGACAATAAATAATTTTTCTTTAACTTCTACAAAAACTCTAAAAAATAAATTTAGACCTATGCTTACAAAAAAAAGTTTAGAATTAGAGAAACTAAAGTTTGTATCTATTATAAAAAATGATAATTTTCTTGATGCAGCTTATAAGGTAGCCATATTTCAATGTTCTATTCACGTCAATGTTCATGTCAAGGTTAACAGTGATAAATAAAAACAAATCTAAATTATTCTTACAGTTCGTTTTTAAGTCCCGACTTGCATATGGTGTACTTATAAAAACTTAGTAAGAAATCAGGAAAATAGAGGGCCCGAGATCGCTCAGCCGAGGGGCCCGTGATGGCTCTCGACGGCCCTGTCCAGAGGGTAAAAACAGAACTCTATTACTAAGACTTCGCTGTCTGTCCGACCGTCTGCGATAGCTAGATAGTCGAAATTTTCACAAATTATGTATTTTTGTTGCCGCTATAAAAACAAACTGAAATAAATATTTAAGGGGGGCTCCCATACAAAAAACGCCAATTTCTGCCTATTTTTGCTCGATATCAATAAAAGATAACAGATAGGCACTCGAAATATTCATAAAATACTCAGTTGTATTTTTACTTTAATAATAAACAATAAAATTAAAATAAAATAAATATTTAAGGGGGGCATAGTCAATGGTACGGAACCCTTCGTGCGTGAGTCCGACTCACCCTTAGCCGGTTTTATTTAGTTTTTTTGAAACTATCATCTATTTTCTTATGTTTCAGTCTCAAAACGATTTTTGGTACCTATATTATAGTAGTATATGTGTGAGAATAGACCTAAAATGGACTCTTTTCAGTCGTATTTTATATATGGGGCTGGATTGGGGCGTAAAAGTCAGGATTCTGTACGAACATTACGAGAAATATTATATGTTAGAAAGTTTTATTCAAAGCTAATGTGATATTGCATCTGAGATATATTTCAAACGAAAAATACAACCTTATAAAGCTATTTTCAAGAGATTAAAAGAAAATCTTATTAATACTGATAGTATAATTGCTGAAAATGTACTCAGGAATAAAAGTCGCTTGCTGGATTCTTCACTTAAAAATATAAAAATTAGGGATGATAAAGCCCCTCGTCAGATGAGATATCTGGATGATTTAAGGAATGTATTGAATGAGCGTACTCGGGGTGGTGAACGTGATCTAACAATTAAGTATGTAAGGGGAATGCCTAGAATCGTACAGAGTGAATCAAAAAACTAATGTCAGCAACAATCGAATGGACAGTAATCTATACAAACATTGCGTCTCTACCGGCTAAATTTACGGATTTTGTCACTTTGGTTGATTTTGAAAAACCTTCTATAGTAATTATTACAGAAACCTGGCTCAATAAAAATATTGTTGATCCTATGATTTCGCTCCGTGGGTACTCTCTATATCGCACCGACAGGGAAATTAGGAAAGGTGGAGGCGTCTGCGTATATCTTCATGATCTCATTACCGAAAATTATACTGTCTCTATTATACCTTTAAATTGTCCAGCTAGCATTGAAATTCTTTGTTTGCAATTGAAACACACTGTTATTTCTCTTACAATCTGTGTCGTTTATAGACCAGTTGATATATCTATTCAGGATAATCTTTCATTATTCAATATCCTCACACAGCTATCTTCTGACTATGCTGATTTGATTATCACTGGGGATTTCAACATGCCAGACATTGCGTGGCCAAATTTTTGTTCCAGTGGTGTTTCCAGTGCATCTCAATCTCTCATTGATCTTTTGGAGGGTACTCACCTTCAGCAGCTGATTGACCAACACACTCGATTTAGACAAGGTAATAATCCTTCGACTCTTGACCTTATAGCCGTTTCTAGCCAGGATCTTGTAGGGAATATAGAATATCATCCTCCGATAGGAAAATCAGATCATTCTGTTATTAAGTTTAGTATACAAGCTGTTGTTCCTCCGAATAATCGAAAGATCAGTCAGTATAAGGCATTTACAAACTTTCAGGGATTGAATCAGGATCTTCAAGGTGTGAACTGGGATGTGCTCTCTCTACAAAACAGCGTTCAAGTAAACTGGGACTTGTTTTTCAACATTTTGAATAAACTAACAGAAAAAAATACTACCACTAAAATAAGTATCACTTTCCCTCTAAAGCCATGGATAAACAGTGACCTTCAAAGATTAGTAAGAAGGAAAAAGGCACTATGGCAGAGGTATAGACGCTCTAACTCTCCTGAGGACTTTGCTATTCACCGAGCTTTTTCTAAACAGCTAACTAAAAATATATATCTGGCAAAAAAAAACCTATGAAAAAGATATTGCAGGTAGCAAAAATTCTAAATCTTTATATAAATATATTCGCACTAACATGACAGACAAGGTTGGCACGCCACAAATTCGCACGACGAACGGCGATATTACCATCAATAATAAGGTTATTGCATCGGCCTTCGCAAATACATTTTCTGGTGCATTTACTCTGGAGCCCGATACTCCTTTACCCGACATCGTACATCAGCCCATGTTAAATCAGCATCTTACTCAAATACACTTTACCGAACAGTTGATAAGTGAGAAACTACAAAACCTTAATGTTAATAAATCTCCTGGGCTTGATAACATCTCCCCAAGGTTACTTGTGCAGGAGTTCTTAGTAAACCTCTCTGTTTTATTATGCGGCAATCATTCGGTTCGGCTTCTTTGCCTGCGGTTTGGAAAATTGCATCAGTTAAGCCTATTTTCAAAAAAGGCGATAAGTTCGACACTAAAAACTATAGACCTATAAGTCTCACTCCAATTATTGCAAAAGTGATGGAGTCAATAATAGTAGACGGAATGTGGAATTTTTTAACGGACCATAAAGTTATCACGTGGCAACAACATGGCTTTTCTCCAAAAAAATCTGTCATAACAAATCTGTTGTGCTGCCTATCGGATTGGACGGATATGCTGGATGCGGGAAAGGCGGTTGACGTCGTGTATTTGGACTTTAAAAGTGCGTTCGATAAAGTGCCAAAACATCGCTTAATAAAGAAGTTGAATCATGTCGGTATCCGTGGTCAATTATTGGACTGGATCTTTTCCTTCCTGACTGATCGTGCTTTCACAGTTAAAAATGGTGATGTTTATAGCGGTATGAATCCATTATTAAGCGGTGTGCCACAGGGATCGGTCCTTGGTCCCCTCCTGTTTGTTATTTTTATATCAGACCTTCCTCCCATGGTAAACTCGGTTTGCTCACTCTACGCGGACGATTCCAAAATTTATATTATATAAACAATGTTGCTTTGTCACATACGGACAGATATAATGACCTTGGTATGATAATTACTTCGGATTTATCATGGAGTGAACATTCGACTACTCAAGTGAAAAAAGCCAACTCAAGAATTTATCTTCTCTCTCGTACTTTTACTAACCCAGATCCTGATACGGTGGCCAAACTATATAAGTCTTATGTACGCCCAATATTGGAGTTTGGAAATAATGTATGGCATCCTATACTACTGCGAGACCAACATATGTTGGAGAATACCCAGAGACGAGCCACTAGACTTCCATATGGGCGAGCAAGACCAACGTATGAAGAACGACTACAAACAATGAAGCTTCCTACTCTCTTGCATCGGCATGAGAGAGGTGACCTTATTACAACTTTCACGGCACTACACGATGATAACTCTCCTATTAGACACCTATTTCACCTCAATGAGGATCGTCGTCTACGCGGACACCCGTATAAGTTGATGCGGGGAACTTTTAGGGGCTCGTCGAAGATGTTCTTCCTTCCTAACCGAGTATTTCATCGATGGAACTCGTTACCAGCTGACGTTGTTACGGCGCCTACTTTAAATACTTTCAAAGCTCGGTTAGATGCATATTTTGCTGCACGTGTGCACTAATGTTATATTGTATCTATTTTTTTTTTCTATTTAGAGTTTTATGGGGTTTTGTTACCCTCTACTCTTAACCTTTGTAATAATAATAATAATAATTGCGGATAATTCAACAAATGATAGCAAATTTTGGTTTTCGCCAGTGAATTTGACACGAAAAAATTATCGAGAATGCGCCCTCCATTTTTTTGTATCTCCTACAGTTCTGATATATCCCATACACACATAGAAATTTGCCCACCCTGTAAGTTTAAGTTTAGTTTCGTTTTATTTAGTGAGAAGCAGGATATAACACAAGGAAAAAGGACAGGTTTAGACTTATCTATTATTAGTTATAAGTGTCTGAGAGTTAAAAAGCCTATTTCAGAAGGATTTTTCTAGAAATTCTTCCTCTCACAATTAGGTACATCTTTAAAGATCTCCCCTCCCCACAGAACTTCATCAATCCGCCACTGCACATACATATTACGCTCAATTTGTTTTGGACATAATCTGTGTCTAATTTGGCCAATGTTAGAATGAGGCAGAAGTAGTGCATCATTATTTACTGTTACTTTTCAGTCAAAATACCGGCCAGTTGAACTATGACATTGACTTTGGCACATGCAAAAATAATTACATCAAATTTGTTAAGATAATCGTCGTAAAAAAAATCTATCGAAAGAAAATTGCTTTAAAGAAAAATGGGCATTCTGAAAAGAAACGAGTAAGTGTTCAGTCTGAAAGTGTTACATTTTATAGGCCTAGTATTGCCATCAGTGTTGCCGTTTTGGCATTTTTAATGCTAAATCTAGCATTTTTTTGTCTCAGTTAGCATGTTAAATTTGAGTTTAGCATATTGCATGTTTTTAGCATTTTTTGGCCTCCTACCAATAATAGAAAATTTTCAATCTGCTATGGATATTAGCACTTGAATGACTTTTCCTATGGAATAAATGCATATCAAGATAAAGTCTATTGGCATTTCTGAAACTCAACATAATTATCTAATAGGGGAATTCATCATTATTCGAAAAACGATTAGAGAAATCGCTCAGTCAGCACCCGAAGCGAGTTAGCGATGATTAAGACGATTTTTTTTGTGATATTAACGTTTAAGTGAGACCGTAAGTGAGCACACTTGCAATTCTTTTGTGAACATACCGCAATTTCAAGGGTCTATTACCTATCAGAAATATGCAAGACAACAGTTTCTGACAGTAGAAGTACGGACAACATGAAGTTACATAGAACAAAATGTTCCTACATTATATATTTGTTTGATTTTGCTTAAAATCAATTAATTATCAATCAAAATAAAAATTAAATTTATATAATTGTATTAAAAATACTTTTAAACTGTTTGGCATTTTTTTCAGCATATCAATAATTTCATTTGGCATTTTTTAGCATTTTTCCCGAGAGATTTCAGCATATTTCTCAAAAACGAAACGGCAACACTGATTGCCATCCGTCCGGGATTCCCCGGATTTGTCCTAGTTTAGGGGGTTGTCCAGGAGTCGTCCGGGGGGGGGGGCGGATTACATCGCCACACTACAGTACAGCCACAAGGTCGGTGTTGCCACGTTTTAATACGAATATAAATGCCGTACTGAAAAGATGCATAATTATGAATTTCACAAAGACGTTTGGTTTTGACATAAGTTAGGTTATATTATTGATTCACGATTTCTAAATGCAAATTGCTGTACTGAATAAGATACAACTGGGGAAAAATATTAATATGGAAATAAAAACCCTAATTCATGGAAAATCATAGCCAATGACTAATACAGATAAATGTAACAACGAGGCCTAAAAACTTTCAAGTGCTCCTGATAAAAAAACACGAAGTATTGTCAAGTCCTCTTGATAAAAAAACACGAAGTATTGTTGTCGACATAATAAACCGAATGAATTAATGCAAGTTGAGAAGTAGTGTGCAGCACGGAACCAGAATATGTGTTCAAAAACTGGGGTACTACAATCTCTTCATGTAATAAGTAATCGAAATATGAAAGAAAACTTAAAAATAATCATATAATGATATTGTTAACTGGAAATCACCATATAAACTTTACAACTTCTAAGTAATCCTGAGAAAAAGCACCATGTATTGTTGTCCTAATAATAAATAGAATGAATAAAAAATATAATGACTAATAGAAATATGAAGGAAAATATAAATTAAATCTAATAATGGATACTAGAAGCCAATATTGTAAACTGGAAATTGCCATATAAACTTAACAAGCAAAATGAAATTTCCAGTATTGGAATGAATAAAAGCAAATAGTGTAAAGCACGGAATTAGAATATGTGTTCATAATTTGAATTCATAGTTTTGAATTTTGATCTAAGTGTTCAGTTATAAGTTATAATGGAAACGAAAGGCCAATATTGTTAACTGGAAACTACCATTTTAAATATAATCAAAGGACAATTCTGAATCAATATATAAGAATTATCTACCGAATGTATTGTTGCAGTAGAGTAAATGAATAAAAGCAAGTAGTTTAAATTACTAAAACTATTCTAACTTCCCACTCTTAGGAATTATCACCAATAATACTTATAAGGATAATCTAATATTTTTTGTATCATTATAAATGCCTTCTTGAAACATTGGATCAATCATAGAGGTTATAATATTCAGTATATCAAAAGAAAGAAATATGAAAGATGAGCAATATATTAAAACAAATCTTAGTTTGAAATTAATTTATAATCGTAAGCCGCCTACAAGCTGAATCCAGAAAGAAACTTGCTAAATACACAGACGGTTTCTCCTCTGACCAAAATAAAATATAATTTAAAAAATTTTAATGCTCTCACACAAAATTCCTGATGGAAAAAAGTAGATATTTTATTCGTTTTTTTGTTTATATCGCAGTCAAGCGGTTTAAATAAATGAAAAAATAAAGGATGTTTTATTTAATTCGAAAAAAATATATTTTACGGGGTGTCCGGGAAAGAACTAAATTCCACCCAAATGTCCGGGGGTTTTAAAGTTTTTGTCCGGCGTCAGCAATTTAGATGATGGCAACCCTATATGGCCTAACGCCTACTGACCAATTTATTAATAAGTACTTACTTCATGATTTCCTGGATGTGATTCTATTTTTTTTATATTTTCTTACATTTTAATTATATAAATACATTCATGGGTTTAAAGTTTATATTTTAAATCATTTTAAATATTGTAGCTACATAATCGGAATGGAAAAGGAAATACAACTATTCAAGTGTGAAAAACATATCTAGGAGCAGTATCGGATACAGCTATATAAAAGATAGTGAAGATTTTTTATAATTCAAATTGTTGAAAATTTTTTCTTCAGATTAATGAGAACCCGAATTTAATTTATTTGAAAATTTAAAATATGTATTGCACTGAATTGTTGAAATTTTTTTCTTCAGATTAATGAGAACCCGAATTCAATTTATTTGAAAATTTATAATATTGCACTGCTCAATAGCATAAAAGTACATTCAATTCAAGTGTAATGATGTCTATTGCTCAAAGAGGTAAAATTATGGAGGGTAGAGGTACCTCTGGCTTCCATAGGTAAAATGAAGTTTAATTATTGAACTTTTCATTTATATGACTATCTGAAATCGATACTCACCTATCTCTCAATTGAAACTTTTTATTTTCTGTGGGAACAGCAAATCCAAATTTTGTACATTCTACTCTTTCTAAATCAATACCTCGTCCACTTTTCAAAGGATACATATATAGAGTCTTAACATTTGCCAATTTGCGCCATTTTTTCGGTAGTCTTCCACTTTTAATTTTTTTATAGATGAAATAACAGCATCCAGAGATACCCACCGAAGCTATGAGGGTCATGCCCAAAGTTAATTTTGCAACAGGTGTAATCATTTTCGTTTGTACGAAAATCTATTAAAATAGTGAAATAATGCTATTATTTTTTGTAAATTGAAAGAACACCAAATTATTCATAAGGACTTTCCTTTTTCATTTATTACCATAAGTTTATGGCGCTATCATAAACAGACGAGTAGAAGAGCAAACTAAGAACAAACTTGATTCAAACGGTGGAGAGGGAGACAGGAGAGGCGAGAGGAGATTCAGTTATTTAAGCTGATAAGCTCAGACAGGCGTTCTGTTTTCGGCATTTGTCGGTACTCCGATCTATAACGAATATGAAGAAATAGCGCGACGTTTTAAAATTATTTTATCATAGCGGATGACAATTATCTATATGCAGTGCTTTTTTTTAATGAGAAATATAGGGTTAGTTCCTACGTGGTAAATTTTGAACTGAATTCTATGCATACTTCTAAGGGCATACCAATGAAGACACGTATTGAAAGGAACAAATTTTAAAAAGCCTTAGATGATACAAGTGTATACGTGAGCCTTTGAAGGACGTGCAACGAGTTTGAGGGCACGACAAGGAGCGGAGTATCCTTAACGTACAAATGCTTTAAAGGTACTTATACACGTGTATCGTATGCTATTTCTTATTATGCCTGCATCGTAACTTCAATAACTATGCTGGCAATGAATTTTAGGTCAGGATAAACTTCCTTGCATTTTAACAGGAGTGCAGCGAGGGGGGTCTAGGGGTTGAACTCCCCTTCAGACTGATGATCTAGGTAAATCAGGATTTTCAATTGAAAAATGTCAATATTGTCTAGAGTGTTAGTTGTTTTCGAGACTCCACACCCCCACATCAGACGTGAGACAGCTATATTTCGCAGGGTAGACAGCTACATGTCGCAGGGTAGACAGCTACATGTCGCAGGGTAGACAGTTACATTTCGCAGGGTAGACAGCTACATGTCGCAGGGTAGACAGCTACATGTCGCAGGGTAGACAGCTACATGTCGCAGGGTAGACAGCTACATGTCGCAGGGTAGACAGCTACATGTCGCAGGGTAGCTGGTAGTGGTCAGCTATCGACGCACAATTACTTTCATCGGCAATTTGTCAAAGTAGCTTCTTTTTATGTTTTTTTTGTGATAAAAGCTGTGTTGTCATTAACTTTGCCACTGAGCAAGTACTTACAGACCCGAAATTTGGACCTAAGTTTAACTTTTCAGTCAGCTGAAAATGTCAATAAATATTTTGAAATAATGAGATAAAAGGACAGAGAGCCATTTTTAGACATTCATGAAGAGACCAAAACAATATGGAATGCGTTTAATATTACAATATTACAACCTAGAATCACTAATCGGCAAACAAACAGAAATAATGTTCCTGCAACATCAACAAAAGAATATTATCGAAGAGCTATTTATATTCCATTTCTCGACAATACAGGCAATTGGCGTCCGAAATCAAGATCGTAGCGCCGGAACGGCTAATATCGGTACTAGAGCATGGACGATTAGCTGTTTGTTTACATTGATTGGTAATGATATTTACGCTCATTTCATTTTGAGTTTTCGAACGTTAAGCTTCGTAATTTTTTTTTTTTTGGACGATTGAGGACAATATTATCTCTGTTCAACAGTAGATAACCTACCCACATCAAGTTGAAATTTACACTGAGTTTGATCATGAATATGAATAATGAAATAAAGTAGAGGACGAATAAATTAATTGGTTGGAGGAACTATGTATACCTGATGAAAAGGCTGTATGATAAAACACCTATTTATTTAAAAAATAAAAAAACTTTCAAAAGTTTCAAGAGAACATCTCTGACATGTCTACTTTCATTACGAACTGAAGAATTTTTGAGTATAATGGACAAAACTAAGTACTTACCAGCAAAACTGAAAGAAACAACATGAAATAAAAGAAGAATTAATATGAATACTCTGCTTGAATGGTTTGAACGTAATGAGTTACTATATTTTTTGAATTTTCCTGACGCCTAACAGCTATCCTAAAAGTACTGTGGACTTCTGAGAGTCTGTTTTTTTGATAGAATCTCTGTTTTCCTGATTATATAATTGAATATTTTAGTTTTTACCCAGCTATAGAGTCAAGATTTATTTCATATTCTTGATGTTATGATAAACTGTTATTTTGGTTGTGCAAATAAACATCATTTGTTATTATTATTTTAATAGTATCTCTGGTTGTTACATGAAAGAAAATACAATAATCTAGAATCTCTGGATCATGGCCCAGGTTCAGATTCCGATAAAAGTGGAACATTTTTCGTTGGAATAGCATTGTACTTCAAAAACTCTACGTTTTCGGTTAGCTGAAAATTGCACATCATTAGTTAGTATAATTCTATATGGAAATATCCACAAACTTACTGCAGGGAAAATAATTATTCTCAGTAAACTGTAAAGAACAACTCTCTTATGTTCAGACATTTTCTTTCAATCTTCAAGATCTGAATCCACACCTTTCCTCTGTCCATCATTTCCTTGTTTCTCAACTTTGTTTGGAATGCAACTTTGAATTGTCCAGCTTTCGGCAAGGTATGTAAGCTATATTCGGTTTTTTTGCCTAAGATGAACAATAGAATACACAACAATAGTGATTCAACTCTTCTGAACGTTTGTAAACGATCCAAAATACAATTAAAACTCAACAACTTCTCATATAAAATACACGTAAACAGATGTAAACAAAGCAATCTATCTCCCATGCTCTAGTAATATTCGACACCCAGGGCCTGGGTGGCTACTGGGAGCGTCGGCAGGTGGCGGATAGCCGAACGACCTGCAGTGCTGGCTGTGCTATCCACAGACACGCTGCAGGTTACCACCGAATAATCAATAAGGTGGCGCTGACCGACCCTCCAATCTAAGGTGTTATGCGATCCGTGCCTATGGATGCATGGCGGTGGGAGAGCACCGTCGTTAACGGAGCCTCGAGGATACTGGGCGACCTCCTCGAGTAATAGCCTTGCCACGCCGTGCGGGGCTCCGGCGTGGTCGACTATTTAATTCCCTTGCTTTTCGTGGGAACAAGATGGAAGATTTAAAGAAAAAAACAAAATCGCGGGAAGTCACCGCAACCCAGGATGCTCAAGAGCGTCCTGGCACCTCTCGCACTCCGAGCTCACCTCGGGAAGCAGAGAGGGAAAAACAAGCAAGAGAAGGAAAACCTTCGGAGCAAGCATCCGGTAAAGGTTCTTCCTCGAAGAAACCCTCCAAAAACAACCGGAGGAAACAAGATCTGCCACCCCCAGGCAAGCCTGGTGGTATCGATGATCCGTTGAGAAAGGGCCTCAGCGGAGCAGGAGTAAGATGGTACCTCCGCTTTCTTAAACAGGGCTTGTCACCTGAGGAAGCGAGAAGGAACTCCATCGAGAGGAAGAAGCCTCAAGAGCAACCTCCACAACAGACGGAGAAAAGGGGCCCCAAAACCCAAACTCCCCCTCAACGTCCCGATGTTAAGAGGAGGAAGACAGAAGCGGGAAGTCGCACCGCCACTGCTAGGCAAACTGGGCAAACCACCAGTTATGCCGAAGCAGCAAACACAACAAGAGTTGCAGTGCTCCCCAAAAACTACCCAGGGGAGACGCTGAGTGCTGAGCAACTAACAGCACTTGAAGACGCCATCGTACAGGAGATGGCGCTGGGCGCAGAATGTAAACTCCAGTTTGGAGGAATTCACTTTCGTCCAAGCATGCTCGTGGTAGACTGCGTCACCAAAGAGACGGCAGACTGGCTGAGGGCAAATGCCCCCAGTCTGAGCACCTGGGGGGGAGCGGAGCTGATGGTGTGCCTGGGAGAGGATATCCCAAGGGCGCACACCATCACTGTGTTCTTCCCCAGAAGCTCGGACTTCGAAACAGAGAAGGTGCTAGCCCTGGTAAGTACACAGAACATGGGGCTTCACACCCATCTATGGAAAGTGCTAGGGAGCAAGAAGGAGGGCAATGGCCAGCTTCTAAATATAGGGATCGATGACGAGTCCTGCGAGGCCATCAAGAAAATGGGACACACCATTTTCTTTAGGTTCGGGAAAATCCCCGTTCATGGCCTCCGCAAGGACTCGAGTAAAAAGAAGGAGGAAGACGAGGCGGGCAAGAAACCAGCCCCTGAAGCTGTAGAAAATACAGCCAGTGAAGCCGAATCGACTGGGAGTATGGACCAGGAAATCACGGCGACTCCCAGCGAAGAAGAACAAATGCTGCAGGACGATGTGGAGGCAAGCACTCCAACTCTCCAGCAGTAATGGATACCCCAACAAAAGTTGCCCAGGTGAACACCCATCACGCTAAGGGGGCATCAGCCGCCTTATCAAGGGTGTTCTCCAGGGAAAACTTGGGAGTAGTGTTGATCCAAGAACCTTGGGTCAACAGGGGGCAGATCAGAGAACTGCCGAACAGAGAAGGTAAGGTAATCTGGGATGTCAGATGTGACAACCCCAGAGCTTGCATTCTTATCAGAAACGATATTAATTATATCTGTCTTTCAGAATTTATGACGAGGGACCTAGTGCCGGTTCGGGCCAAGATCCGCACAGGGCACTCACCCCTCGACATAGTAATAGCCTCAGGATACTTTGCTGGAGATGGGCAAGCACCACCAGAGGAAGTACAGAGGCTATCCGACTATTGCAGCAGGAGCAATCTACCCCTCCTGCTAGGCTGCGATGCGAACGCGCACAACACCATCTGGGGCAGCACGGACACCAATCAAAGAGGTGAGCAACTGCTAGAATTTATACTCGCGGCTAACCTTAACGTACTTAATGTGGGATGTGTCCCCACCTTTGTAACTAGGGCTAGACAAGAAGTATTAGATTTAACGCTCGGCAGCCCGAGCATTAGTAGATTGGTAAGGAAATGGAGGGTTTCAGACGAACCATCTCTCTCCGACCATAGAATCATTATGTTCAACGTGGAAGGGCTTGTAACACAAACATCCTTCACTAGAAATCCTAGAAACACAGATTGGGACAAATACACCACCAATCTAAAATGTAACCTAGAACAGATCAAGTTCGACAGCAACAGTCATATCGAATTTGAGCAGACCCTAGAGGAAGTTAATGGGGCAATCATGGATGCATACGAATCCAGCTGCCCGATAAAGGAAAATAAATCACACAGTAGCACTATTTGGTGGAACAACCACCTGTCAAATCTAAGATCCGAAGTCCGCCGGCTATTCAACAAGGCGAAGCGGCACGGAGACTGGCAGGGATACACCGAAAGGCTGACAGAATATAATAAAGAAATAAGGAAAGCCAAAAGAAACAGCTTCAGGAGCTTCTGTGAGACAATCACATCAAGCCCCGCAGCAGCCAGATTGCACAAAACTATGGCAAGAGGCAGAGAGCAAGGACCAATGTCACTCAGAAGAACAAATGGTAGCTACACAGAGAATGAAGAGCAACGAGCTCTCATCTTACTGGAGACGCACTTTCCAGGTAGCATGCCATGTGAACCCGGAAGATCACGGGAAGAACCAGGCAGGGCCAAACGAGAAGACTGGGAAGTAGCAAAAACCATATGCACTCCCCAGAGGCTGAAATGGGCAATTAACTCCTTCCAACCATTCAAGTCACCGGGAATTGACAGCATATTCCGGCCCTTTTGCAAAAAGGGCAGACGGAATTACTGCCGGTCAGTACTAAAGCTGCCAGATTTAGTCTGGCACTCGAGTACATACCGAACACCTGGAGGAGAGCACGGGTAACCTTCATTCCCAAAGCAGGAAGGAAGGACCCCACCCTCCCGAAGTCATTCAGACCAATCTGTCTCACATCCTTCCTACTGATGACACTGGAGAAGATGGTAGATAACTTCATCAGAACCAAGATACTGGAGAGGGTGCCCTTGCACCCCGGGCAGCATGCATACAGGGCGGGCAGATCAACGGAAACCGCTCTTTATTGTGCTCACCCGAAAACATCCAGAAATCACTTGAGTATAAAGAAATGGCCATTTGTGCCTTTTTAGACATAGAGGGGCATTCGACAACACCTCTCACGAAGCAATAAAAAGGCCCTAATGAAACAAGGGAGTGGACAGAACCACATCCAGATGGATGTGCCAAATGCTGGCTACAAGAACGGCCAAAACGAAGGTGGCGAGAACACCTTTCGGATCATTACAAACAGGGGATGCCCACAAGGGGAGGTACTATCACCTCTGATGTGGAGTCTTGTAGTGGACGAATTACTCGAAACACTGACCGGAACGGAGTCACTTGCTCGCTATGCTGACGACATAGTCATCATGGCCAAAGGTAAATTCGAAGGAACCCTTTGCGACCTCATAGAAAGGGAGCTACGAGAGATACCAGAAGGTGGTGCCTCTCCGGTGGGATTGAGAAGTTACGCATCAAAAAACCACAGTGGTACCCTTCACTAGAAGAACAAAGCTTCAGCACTAAGGACTATTCGTCTCGACGGAGCAGACTTAGAATGGCAGCAAGTGTGAAGTATCTAGGCTCACCCTAGACTCAAAACTACTCTGGAACTTGCACGTAGAAAAAGATCGTTAACAAGGCAAAATCATCACTGATGGTGTGCAGGAACATCGCAGGAAAAAACGTGGGCTGTAACCCATCATTACTTGCGATGGATGTACACCATGATAGTGAGACCTATGATCACCTACGGAGCAGTAGTGTGATATGGCAGAACTGAACTCACCACAGCAAGAAAACCTTGGAGAAAGTGCAAAGACTAGCATGTCTTTGTATAACAGGAGCAATGAGATCGACTCCAACAGCAGCACTAGAGGTCGTTCTGGACCTCACTCCTCTCCACATCATGGTGAGGAGAAAACTGCTTGGGGAGCAAACCTCAGGTTGGCTAAAGTTGGACTCAAAGGTGCTGCATACGGTACAAGGGACTCAACCCTTACCGGAAGTGCTCACCTTGCTGACCTCCCAACTGACGAAATTACCAGGAAATTTAGTTTCAAGAAATTATTTCGAACGGAACTAAATACCAAGAAGGAATGGAGCATAGAATCCATTCGAGCACTGGAGAAGAAATACCATAATATGGTATACGGACGGGTCTAAAAACTCCCGAAGGAACTGGAGCAGGAGTCGTTGGGCCTCGTACCAAAATACTCAGAACCCATGGGCCAGTTCCCCAGTATTTTTCAAGCGGAAATTCACGCCATAGAAAGGTGCATTCAGTTCAACCTCGATAGGAAATACCGGAAAAAAAGAAATTGCGATCCTCTCCGATAGCCAAGCAGCCATCAAAGCGTTGAACTCTTATAACATCAACTCAAAGATGGTTAGTGAATGCCTAGACAAACTAAACGATCTGGGCAGGAACAACAATGTGATCCTCCTTTGGGTGCCGGGGCACGTCGGAGTGAAGGGTAATGAACAAGCAGACACCCTGGCACGAAAGGGTGCGTCAACGCCACTAATCGGGCCAGAACCTTTCTGCGGACTTGGAAAATCTTACTTCCAAGAAGAACTCAATAAAGCTGAAGAAGCAATGAGAGCAACATACTGGCAAAGACTTCCAGGACTGAGGCAGGCCAAAGATCTTCTCGGAAAGTTCAACAGAGCAAGATCGAAGACACTGATTAACCTCAGCAAAACTAGTCTAAAGACAATCACAGGATTTCTTACAGGGCATTGCAGACTCAAAGAACACCTAAGGAAGCTAGGTTTAGATGGGGACAGCACCTGCAGATTCTGCAAGGAACGTCCAGAAACACCTCACCATATACTGATGGAGTACTATGCTGTGCACCATGAAAGACTGAACACACTGGGATCATACCAGCTGACTATAGAAGAAATACCACGAATAGACCCCCTTAACATCCTCAAATTCCTGAAGGTATTGAGGCTTGAGGGGCTGCTGTAAAACGAGAACACATCGAGAAGCAGAAGAAGATGGGGCACAATAGATCTAATAAGGTCGCAGCGCATCGGTCACCATCCACACATACCAATACCAATATTCGACACCGGTAGGGGACGTATCGCTTATTATGTTTTCCCAATAGGGTGCATTTGCGTTGGGCGCTTACACGCTTTAAGCGCCAATAACCTTCGTTTTCTATGGTCGACTCGCGCTCACAAACGCTTAACACTAAGGGTGCATTCGCGTTGGACGCTTACACGCTTTAAGCGCTTATAAACTTCGTTCTTTGTGGTCGACTCGCGCTCACAAACGCTTAACACTAAGGGTGTATTCGCGTTGGGCGCTTACACGCTTTAAGCGCTCACGCTTAGAAGCACAGATTATTGGCGTTCGTGTTGGCCTACTAGCGCTTAGAGACGCTCACGCTTTGGCTTTGAGCATTAAAGGTGAATGTCAGATCTTCTTTTTACGCTTAAGTAGGCAAAAGCCCGATAGTTCACGCAAATACTGTGCTTTAACATTTCCCTACAAATTTATTAATTATCGACAACATAAGTTAGGTTAGCTTACGCTTAGTGTTAAGCATTTGTGAGCGCGAGTCGACCACAGAGAACGAAGCTCATAAGCGCTTAAAGCGTGTAAGCGTCCAACGCGAATGCACCCTATGCGTACGTAAGCTAACCTAACTTATGTTGTCGATAATTAATAAATTTGTAGGGAAATGTTAAAGCACAGTATTTGCGTGAACTATCGGGCTTTTGCCTACTTAAGCGTAAAAAGAAGATCTGACATTCACCTTTAATGCTCAAAGCCAAAGCGTGAGCGTCTCTAAGCGCTAGTAGGCCAACACGAACGCCAATAATCTGTGCTTCTAAGCGTGAGCGCTTAAAGCGTGTAAGCGCCCAACGCGATTACACCCTAAGCGTAAGCTAACCTAACTTTTGTTGTCGATAATTAATAAATTTGTAGGGAAATGTTAAAGCTCCGTATTTGCGTGAAGTATCGTGCTTTTGCCTACCTAAGCGTAAAAAAAAGATCTGACATTCGCCTTTAATGCTCAAAGCCAAAGCGTGAGCGTCTCTAAGCGCTAGTAGGCCAACACGAACGCCAATTGGTAAAACATAATAAGCGATACGCCCCCTACCGGTGTCGAATATTACTAACGCATGGGCCATAGATTGCTTTGTTTACATCTGTTTACGTGCATTTTATATGAGAAGTTGTTGAGTTTTAAATTTGTTTGAGATCGTTTACAAACGTAGAGAAGTGATGAATCACTATTGTTGTGTATCCTATTGTTCATCTTGGGCAAAAAAAACCGAATATAGCTTACATACCTTGCCGAAAGCTGGACAATTCAAAGTTGCATTCCAAGCAAAGTTGGGAAACAAGGAAATGATGGACAGAGGAAAGGTGTGGATTCATAACTTGAAGATTGAAAGAAAATGTCTGAACATAAGAGAGTTGTTCTTTACAGTTTACTGAGAATAATTATTTTCCCTGCAGTAAGTTTGTGGATTTTTCCATATAGAATTATACTAACTAATAATGTGCAATTTTCAGCTAACTGAAAACGTAGGGTTTTTTAAGTCCAATGCTATTCCAACGAAAAATATTCCACTTTGATCGGAATCTGAACCTGGGCCATCATACAGAGATTCTAGATAATTGTATTTTCTTTCGTGTAACAACCAGAGATACTAGGGACTTAAAGCAGTTCTAAAAATCACCACTTATGCGTATACGTATCGAAAAGCGCATGTGCAAAAGCGATACGTGTGCTTCGTTACGTTACGTGGAACGTATCAATCCGTTACACGTACCTAAAGTACGTATTGCTTTTTTGTGTTCCGTGCTCTCGTTTTTCAACGACCAAACGACAAAAGTGATGTTGTGTGCTCAAAAATCACGCGAAAGGTCACTATTTTTTAGTAGATGTCAACTCTCACTATTTTTTAGGTTAAAAATTAAAAAACATATATGGTTACGTTGCGAACGCATTTGCTTTATGTCTCTTTTTGATTAATCACGTATCTCCGTTGCGTTACGTATACGGATAAGGATGAGTGATCTATTTGAAGAACTGCTTTAAGTCCCTACTATTAAAATAATAATAACAAACAATGTTTATTTGCACAACCAAAATAACAGTTTATCATAACATCAAGAATATGAAATAAAACTTGAGTCTATAGCTAGGTAAAATTATTCAATTATATAATCAGGAAAACAGAGATTCTATCAAAAAAACCAGACTCTCATAAGTCCACCGTACTTTTAGGAGAGCTGTTATACGTCAGGAGAATTAAAAAAATATAATAACTCATTACGTTCAAACCATTCAAGCAGAGTATTCATGTTAATTCTTCTTTTATTTCATGTTGTGTCTTTCACTTTTGTTGGTAAGTACTTAGTTTTGTCCATTATACTCAAAACCTCTTCAGTTGGTTATGAAAGTAGACATGTCAGAGATGTTTTCGTGAAACTCTTGAAAGTTTTTTACTTTTTAAATAAATAGGTGTTCTATCATACAGCCTTTTCATGATGTATGCATAGTTCCTCTAACCAATTAATTTATTCGTCCTCTCCTTTACTTTATTATTGATTTTCATGTTCAATAATAAAAACTCAGTGTAAATTTCAACTTGACGTAGGTAGGTTATCTACTGTTGAACAGAGATAATATTGTCCTCAATCAAAACACAATGAACCACTGGAAAATACGAAGTCCAAATAAACACAAATTACGAAGCTAAACGTTCAAAAACTCAAAATGAAATGAACGTAAATATGTTAATGGCCCATGCTCTAGTACCGATATTAGCCGTTCCGACGCTAAGATCTTAATTTTTATTTCAGATGCCAATAGAGAGATATCGGTAACCCAAATAGCGTCAGGCAGTATTAGAGCATACGTATTTTGACATTTAACCTATGCGCGATTCGATTCTTAACGCAACGTCCCTAAATAACGTTACCGCCAGCCCTAATTTACGGAGCATAACGACAGACGGTATTTGAAATAGCGCCTAACAAATTAACATGCCGGGCATGCGCAGCGTTTTTTTTTTAAGTTTAAGGTTATGTATCTTTGTTGTTTTTTTGTACTTACTACCTATACCAATATAAACGTACGACTGTTTTAACTCCTTCATTTGATTTTTGAGTAATAATAATAATAATAATAAGTTTATTTGCCCTCAGTGTATAGTATATAACATAAGAATTTTCCTACAATTTTCATTCAAAATAAATTTACACTTTCGAGTCCAAATAAAAACCTCCAATGTACACCCATAGAGTAATGGTAAATTAATAAAATACAAACTCTGGGATCTGTAGAGCGTGATACAATCTGTAAATATTGTCTTTCTCAAACCTAAACAAAAATTTACAGTCTTCATCTGGAACTTCGTCTAATGAAAAACGCTGTTGGGCATCAACATCTTGTTGATCCCTTATAATGTTCATCAAATAGCGGCTTCAATGTCTTGATCATTTCCACCACCAATAATTATCACTTCACCATCTTCATGCATTGCGGAGATTCTAGTGGAAGTTAGGAAAAAGGATTGAAAATAAAATGAATTTATATAACAAATATAATTTTCGTCTTTTATTGAAACAATAATAATTCAAAAAAACCCCGGATATGGCTAAGGTAAACGCACAAATTCAATTAAAAACATAAAAACTGACAAGACAAATAAAAGACACAAAGCATAAAGCTAGGTTGAAAGGTTAAGTCACATTTTCGAATAGCGCGGGTTCTGTGAATTAGGGCACGAAACATCGCTGCCGATAACTGTTAAATAAAACTAAAATACCGCTTGACGTAAAACCAATACCGCAGGACGTTAATAACTTTCACAGGCGCTATTCGTTTTACCGATATCTCTCTAATAATCTGTGCAGTGTGCTTCTAAGCGTGAGCGTTTAAAAGCGTGTAAGCGCCCAACGCGAATGCACCCATAGAATACAATAAGATTTCTATGGACGCTGCATAGCGTTCACAGTTTACATTTATCACGTACTTCTGACTTTTACACTTTACACCCAATCGGGCGAATATACATACACTCACCGGCACGAAAAACGGGCACCCTGATAATTTTTTATGAAATGCATTAATTTTCTAATTTTTTTTCTTAATTCGGTTTTTTCAACAATGGAATCGGTTTAGTAGAATACCCTGCAGATTTTTAATTAAGAAATGTGTTCCCAAATTGAACATAATTTAGGTATTGTACGAAAATCTCAATAATGTAAAAGTTATCATCTTGCACTTACTTCTGCGGTTCCAGTAGGCTATGCATTTTCAGTGATTTTCACGATGACATTTAAGTTTAGGAAGTGTTTATTTATGTTATATGGTTTATTACTTGCTTATGTCAATTAGTGTGAATTTCAAGATGTCTTTAAGCGCAGAAACTGTTGCATCTATTGTTGCTCTTATTCAAGACGGAAGAAGTCAAATTTACGTGGCTAACAGATTTGGGGTATCACGCAGTACCGTGCAACGTGTATTTACACGTTTTATAGGGACGGGAGCTTAAATTTGACGTCCTGGAACTGGTCCCCAGAGAAGAACTACTCATCGAGATGACCGTTTTATGATATCTTCAGCACTAAGAAATCGTCATACAACTGCTGTAGAGATTAGAAACAACCTTGAACATGTCAGGAACGTAAATGTTAGTGAAAGAACTTCGAACGAAGTAAGAAGAAGGTTTAATGACGCTAATCTGAGATCTTGAAGACCGGCTATAGGACCAGAACTTTCCAGAGAACATCGTGTAGCCAGATTACAATTCGCTAGGGAGCATCAAAATTGGAATGCATACTACTGGAGCTGTGTGTTGTTTACCGATTCATCTAGATTTTGCTTAAGATCCCCAGATGGTCGCGAAAGAGTCTGGAGAAGAGAAGGTGAACGATATGCTGAGTGCACTTTTAGCCCTAGAGTAAGTTTTCAAGGGGGTTCAGTTATGGTGTGGGCTGGAATATCTTCATATGCGCGAACAGAATTGTACATGGTCCCTAGAGGATCTGTGACAGCAGATAGGTACACAAATGAGATCCTACAAGATTATGTTGTTCCATATGCACCATTTATTGGTGAAAACTTCATACTGATGCATGACAATGCACGCCCTCATACCGCCCGCATTGTCACGGAATATTTGAACGAAGTTGGTATAACCCAAATGGCATGGCCAGCACGCAGTCCCGATCTAAATCCAATCGAGCATATTTGGGACATGCTAGGTAGAAGAATTCGAAGCCGGGTACCTGCTCCTCTTACCTTGGATCAGCTCGGAGTGGCTCTTTTAGAGGAATGGAAAGCGATTCAACAGAATGAAGTATCCAACTTAATTAACAGTATGCCTAGAAGAATTAATGCCGTTATACAGGCTCGTGGAGGTAATACGAGGTATTAATTAGACAGCGAAGTGATAAATACTGGTTTTTTGAATTGTTTTTTGTGTTTATGATGATAATTGTATAACTGCTAATAAATTCATTTTCTTTGTGTTGATGTTAACAGGCGTCATTTTCTTGAAATAAACGCTTTCCGAAAACATTTTCTGAAGAAAGCATACTTTAAAAACATGTATCAATGCGCGCCTGCCGTTGACAAAGGTTACAATAAGAAAAATAGAAAATTTAGTCATTTTAATACAAAAAATAGGGGTGCCCGTTTTTCGTGCCGGTGAGTGTATTTCATAGGAGCGCTGGAGCGCATCTCTTCTGTCGTGAATTCGTTGCAAGGAGTGCAAGTGCAAGCGGTGCAAGCCAACAACACCAAGAATATATGCAAGCCTGCACTGCACTGCCTGCAAGCTATATTAATTTAAATATATAGCCAGCGTTCTGTTCCTTGAATTTTCGAAGTTGAATATATATGTAAATAGTCAATTTTCGGCAGTTTCGGAGAGATTGTTTCGTTATAATACTCTTAACTACATAATTAACAAACGATATAATTATATCTGTAGTGACATCAGCTTATCAGTGGGTTACAACAAATTTTATAATGTCTTCTACCCTTCTAGTTGAAAATGTTGATACTTCAAACCCTGATGAATCTGAATCATTCAATTCTGTAAAGCAAGAAATAGATGAAATTGTTGACGTTAGAAATGAACCCATTTTGGAAGAAAGTATACCAGATGAATCCTATATGGAAGAAAGTAAATGTATCTTTGATCAAATTATTGATGAAAATGGCAAGGTTTGGTCCAGAGATTATTTCTTAACAACTTGGTAAGATTATTATTAAACCATTATTTCTTACAATGGAGATAATTTATTGTACCTACCCCATGAACACTTGTCAAGTTATCGATAGTTATGTGAGTTTTTACCAGTTGTTCTACCTGATTAGAGAAGACTTTATTCATGCTTCATACAATATTATGTATGTATGGTAAACTATATGTATTTGCATATGTTAGCTAAGTATCATAATCTAAAAATGGAAAATTCAACTAAAAATCATATACTAAGATTCAGAACTTCCAAATTCTTGAGCCTTGATTTGAAATTACTCAATAATAACTTTTTTCTACAATCATAACACAATACTGCTCTTTTCTAACTGTTTTTAAGTAAACAATAAGGTACATTATATGTCTTCAATTTCATTGCCTTAACACAATGAAATCATAGTAATATAATTATGCAATTTATCACATCTCCCATGGAATGTCAAATATCAAACATTCCTTAAGAGAATATTAGATGGCTAAAATAATTTCGCTATTATATTTTATAGCCTTATAAAAAATATAGTGTATAACTACGTACAGGTCTTTTGTCACTTTGGAGAAGTTGAATTATTTGAAAAAATATAGGGATTATCACCGGAATTATTATTCAGCCCCCTCTACAAAGCGAGATTTTTAAGTAACATGACATGTTATAATAATAATAATAGTTCTTTATTTCATTGCAACAAAATGATACAGACGTAGTGTCAAAATTCCACATGATTACTAGTTTGCCAGCATATACTCCTCAACACTATATGGTTCCAACTTCATAAGTATATCATGTATCAGTTTTTTATTTGTTTTGAAGTTCATTTTCGTTTCATTGAATCTGGTAATTTATTATATTTTATCATAACATAGAAACAATTTTTTTCTTTCATAGTTACTTCAATCAATAAACAGTGTCTGCACCTAATACAAATGTCTTTAAAAATAGAGTTGACGGGGAACTAAAGGAAAACTCAGAACAAATGACTCATTACAGTGTGTGAATTAGAATACTCTCATTAACTTTTATAATTTTGAAAAAGTAACAATAGCCTCATCGGTTTAACCGCCTGCTATTGTGAATATAATAATAATAATATCATGTATCAGTTTTTTATTTGTTTTTAAGTTATTCCTTTTCGTTTCATTGAACCTGGTAATTTATTATATTTTATCATAACATAGAAACAACTATATGTTGTGGATATATATAATTCAGTGATCTGGTGTTATAGAACTGTTTTTTAATTTTGCAGTCTTCGAATAATTCTCTATTTTTAAAAAAGTACAATAAACATTCCTGGATATAAACAGCATAAACAGTTAAAATTTTGTTTTCACAACTTTCTAAGTATGACAGTTTCAGCATGATTCTCAAAATTTTTTTTTTGTATTATGAAGATTGAATTTAGGTTGGATGCTCCATAAAATATTAATCCATACCTAAATTTAGCTTCAAATGTAGCATGGTAAACTGGCTTTAAACCACTGAAATTTAAATATTTTGATGTAACTCTAAGACCATAACATACTTTATTAAAATTTTTACTCAATTCTATTTTATGTTTTTTCCAAGATAAATGTTCGTCCATATGCAGATAATTGTCCAACGAAATTTGGTTCCCATTAAGGTTGTGATATCTGGAGTATTGTGCCCATAATGCTGAGTATGAAAAAGTAGTATACTTGTTTTTGCTCTATTCAGCAGTAGTTTATTGCTACAAAACCAGTTGTCTAAGGCCATCAAATTATTTCCCTCTGAGTTTATAAGGTCCGTATACAATTGTGCTCTCACCAACATGCCCTGTGGTACGCCCAAGTCTACATATCTACAATTTGACTTAAGCTCATTAGCATTTTTGAAAACATATACCATTTGTTTACGACCAGTAAAGTACGATTTGACCCATAATAATGCATGTACCCTGATATCATAGCTCTCTAGTTTATTAAGTTGAATGTTTAAATCCAGACAATCATAGATTTTTGACAAATCAAAAAACAAACCCAAAGCCAAGTCTCCAGCCTCCAAAGTATCCAATATATTTTTTATATACCGAAATATTGCAGTCTGTGTGGATCGACCTTGTAGGTATCCATGTTGATTACCATTAATTAAATCACATTCAATTAACAATTTCATTATTTTGTTACATATTACAGTTTCGAATAACTTTGAGAAAGACGGCAACAGGCTAATGGAACGATAATTATCTACATCTTCTTTGTTTCCTTTTTTATAGACAGTCTTCACGAGAGCTATCTTCAGATGTTCTAGAAAAATATTATATTTCATTGAGATATTAACTATGTGGCACAATGGTTCAGATATTTTATCAGTACTCAACTTGACAATATTATTCGATATTTCGTCTATCCAAGCACTATATTTATTTGTCGTAATCCCATACTGTTATTTTGATTTAACGGTATTCAGATGACAATTGAAAAGTTAGTGTTAACAGCCTACGGCCGTTAAGAAATCACTTGTTCAAATATTTATTTCAAAACTTCATTCTGATTACAATAACAACATTGAAATCTGGGTCCACAGGGAGTTGGGAGAATAAACCTCTAATTTTCATTTCGCATAGGCTAATAATACATCTTCATTAACCACCTTTACATTCTTGCTTTTACGCCACATTTCAAAATTTTCATATTCTTTTTGATATCGCTCTTGAGTTATTTTCGGCAGTTAATCAACACTCGCTGCACTGCACATGATTCTCCCAATATTTCTAAAGGAATTTGATTTTGTTCCTCAATTTCATCCATGGTCGTCGTTAAAGCGAACTTAGAACACAAAAAGTTGTTTATAAAATTGTCAAACTGTTCCATGACAACAGAGTGCACGACGTTGGGATTTTTCTTTAGAATTGCCGAGGTACGGGGTTTTTTCTTTCTTCGGAATCAAAATATAATCTTTCAACGGGATTACGAAAATTTTTTAACGACACACGGCCGATACGCAAATAACGGATCCGGTTAGTTATAATCCTCGGCTGCGCCTCGGATTACAATATCCAACCTCATCCGTTTTTTTATTATTTGTTGAATTTCTGCAACTGTTGTTGGTTGCAAAAATATTGTTTTATTATTGGACATTCTTATTTTAACTGAATCAATAGGTGTAATTTGTTCCCTTATGTTTTTTGCTGCATTAATAAAGATATTATTCATTTCATTTGCTAATTGATATGGATCTTTGTTTATTTTTATTTCATCAGTTTTTTGTTTAGTATTATTTATCGTTTGCTCTACACTCCATAATGCCCTATTTTTATTATCAGATGATTTAATTTTCACATCACAACATTGATTTGTTTGGAATTACATATTCATTCAGTCTATTGAAATTTTATCAATATATTAGTTCAATTCAAACTATTCATAATCTTTCGCCGTCGTATATATATATATATATATATATATATATATATATATATACTATATTAAATAGTCAACATTCAGCATATTCATATCAATCAAAATCATATTATTTCATGCACCTACCTTCCTTTCAACCTACATTATATAATATAATTTATTAATAATTACGATAGAAGGTATTTACATTTACTGCTTACTGCATTTCATTCATTTCAAGATTTCATTTCAACAGTGGCAACGCTGCAGAGGCTTAAAAAAGTAAATTTTCAACGTTCATTATGCCAATTATGCCATGCCACAGAAAAGCAAACAACGGTGCGAATGAATACTTGCAATAGAAAAGGAAAACACATGTAAATGGCAATACCGATTGAACCTAGCTGCTCGGTTCAAAGCATACGATATTCGACCTTATTTATTCTATTACAGTGCACGTAGCAAGCACTTGAAGACCGAAGCGTGATTAATCAGTTTGTTTTGAATTTTATGCCGGTGCGGTGATTTTTAATTTATTTTGCTCGCTTATTGTTTTTAAAACGAGTTCGGTTACTGAAATTAATTTTAAAAATTTCAATGATGACTTAGTGGAATATTTGTTATCCCATAACTTTAGTGCACTAAGTTAAGACGATAAAGTTTTAATAAAAACATTGCGACCTACCCCGGAATTAAACAATTTGGTGCAGCGTAACAAACAACAGAATCGCGGTTTTAATATCAGAAATTATGAGAGACATCCTTGGCTAACCGGATCACAGGTAAAAAATAAATTATTTTGTTGGCAGTGTTTACTTTTTACTAGGGAAAATGTCTCTGTTTGGGGCCGATTTAAAAAATTTATCACGTTCTCTGGAAAGGCACGAAAAATCCCAGGAACATGTGGTGTCGCGGATCAAATTTAAATTGCTTGGAAAACAAAACATAATTAATGTTATTGATACTTGCTGGGCAACAATTGATTAATTCCTCGAATAGGTAACAAATTCGTTAACTAGGTAGGTGAGTACCTATTTTGTGAAAGAAAAAAAAATTGATGAATAGATGAATTGATTAATTGGCTGAGAAGAGTTTTTGTGAATATTGTAAATAGGAGTTGTAGGTCTCAAGGTAGACACTCGAAAGTGAAAACAACTTTTTTCTCAACGAAATTAATATTTTAGGGTGCTTGTTTTACTTTGATTTTCTTTAAATTATAAGGCGATTGACCTTGAAATCCCAAAAATTTTCGCCTATGGTATATTTTTTAACACCTCTTGTAGCCTCCTTAAACAAACACCTCACGAGCCGCCACTGATATATATATATATATATATATATATATATATATATATATATATATATATATATATATATATATATACACTGGCCAGCAAAATTAACGCACCACTAAAATTTGGGTCAATTTCAAAGTTCATTTTCTCGCGAACTGCTGAATCGATTTAGATAAAAAAAAATTTCAAAGTAGCTTAAATCTTCAGAAATGACGTTATGCAAAGAGAGAAAATTTAAATTCGAGTTTTAGGCATATACTGGGTGTTTGAAGAAAAACTAGTAAAATGCACAACTTTTGTCATATTCTGTGGGAATTCCCATCAACAGTATTAGGTGTCTCTCTAAGTCAAAATATAGCCCCATCTTTTACAAGCATTTTGTTTTTTTATTCACGATTATTATATCTAGTTTAATATCTGTTTATATCTTAAAAAACTTGACGTGTCATAATTGTTTTTTTTTCCAGAGTACTTGCATTCATTTTATTACTCTATTGCAGGACTTCCCAACCAGGGGGGCACGCCCCCCTAGGGAGGCGTAGAGAAATGTTGGGGGGGGGCGTTAGGGGAGAATTTCAACAAGAATTTCCAGAAATGAAGGCTGATTCGACCATGAAAGATGACTTTCATCTCTTGACATTAGAAAAATTTTGGATCGAACGATTCGTTGTTAATCCGAAAGTTGCTTCTTTTGCTATAAAAATACTTATTCCATTTTCGTCCACTTATTTATAAGAGACAGGTTTTTCAGCTCTAGTTTTAATAAAAACTAAGCAGCGAAATCGCTTTGCCGTCGATAGCGATTTAACCATAGCTTTAGCAACGACTGAAACCAGAATCGACCAACTGGTACAGAGCATGCAAGCTCAAGTATCTCATTAGCTAGCAAAGATTTTATTTATTTGTTTTAAAATTACTTTGAATTAAAAGTTGTTTTAAAATGATCTAATTATAAAAATATGATTTAAAATATAAAATAAAGTGAAAGATAAAAAAACTATTCTAGCAAGTAATGATGCATGGTAGGCCAGTACAGATAATTAAAAAAAAAAGTTACAGGATGAAACCCATCTAAAATAGAAAAAAATATAATAAAAATAACAGAAAAAATATTATTACGGGTGATTTGAGGTCGGGAAGTGGGAGGATGTGGGCTTTGTAGGTTTAAAACGGGTTTATCACGATTCTGCAAAAAATCCAATGTGCCAATTACAGTGCAATTGTGATATAAAAACGAACATTTTCACCAAGATTCATGAAAACCCGATTTGTTTTGTGTGAGAGAAAAATTAAAAACCCAAAATGTCGGTTATTTAGATTTTTGTAAAAGTACTTAATGATTCAAATGTATTCTTTCGTTCATTATCCTTAATAAATATATTGCATCTGTATTTAACCTATTTAAAATACCTAAAAATAAATAATTTATTTAATAAGTAAAATGTGCGTTCCTTATTTTTGTTGAAACTTACCTAAGGGGGGCATGACAATATTATTTTTAGCTCGGGGAGGCTTGGCGAAATTAAGGTTGGGAAAGCCTGCTCTATTGAATGGATTTGTCCGTTACTTTGTTATAACACATTTTAACAATAAATGAGAAATAATTGACTTTGTTTTTTATCACTATTTTTATTTTCTTGTCAAGAAAATGTAACATTTGATTGAAAATGTAGAGTACTAGGAAACTGCAGTAGTTAAGAAAATACTGATTAAAAACAAAGCAAATTGTTTCTCATTCGATGTTTCATTACTCTGCCATTTCGTCGTTTCATTTATTGCTTTGAATATTTTCAAGGAATAAAGACATCACGGATGTGACCCGCACGTGCTTCAAAGCAAACTATGACACGCATCAATGGTCTTGCAATTTTTCAACTGCCCTATTTCTATCATTGATAAGTTTGAGATATTATTAATAGGAAAAAATTGTTTCATTTATTGTAACATTAAAAAATAAGGATTTTTCAACGAAGCTCTAGTAGGTAAAGCACGTGTAATAGTTTCTCTTAATGTTTCTGACAAATTAACAAGCCGCTTGGAAAAGGATAACCGATCGTTATGAAGACACTAATGCAATAATTTTCCACCATTCTTCTGTCTTATTTGAAGCCCCAGCATTGGGTAAAATCCGAAGCGCTGATCGAAATTTTGTACACCACTTCCCAAAATTTAAGAACTTCCTGCTTTTTCTAGGAAGTACTTCGTACTTCCCTGTGTATTTCTTCTGCAATTCATTGTACTTCATCTGCATTTCTTTGTACTTCCTCTAAACTTTTACTTCGTTTTAACTTTCCGTACTACCAAAGCTCTTCCTTTACTTTATCTGTCTATGAATATATTTCCTAAATACTCATTCCCTTCAATAATTACTATGTTTTTTGAAGAAATGGCAAGGCATTTCTCATTGAATTTATTTGAAAAAAACTAATTTTTCTAATTTGCATTATTCCATTTGAAATTTCAAGTAATAAATCAAATGTATGTCTAGGGTTTTGTCCGGTCCTTACCTGCATCTTCAATTTTTTGAATTTCAATAATGTCCCAATAAAAAACAATCACTCTAATTATGCCATGAATCAAAGAAAAAGTATTGCGAAAGTTTCGTCGAAAGTAATTAAAATGAGGAAGATGTAGTTCAGTGAAACCATAAAAATTCTGAATTTTTCTACAGAATTTATCATAAATACGAGGCCACTTATTTTTTCCAATTTCTGACTTTAGAAATTTGATTTTGTATTTTAAATTTGGTTTCCTTTCAATAACACGTTTCGGTTCAATACGCTACATATTATTTATCATTTATCACACTTCAAGGTGTCTTGCCGAAGGGCTAATGCATAGTACTGACTGTTCAGATGCCCGAACTTATCAAAATTTTTCTTCGGTTTCCTTGTCGGAATTTTTGGCATCATAAAATTTGCTTTTTATTGGTTTGTATATAATTGTGTCTTTTCAGTCGTAGCTGAAGTAAATTGCAATTTGACACGGCATGAAAATATATCAATCATTGGCCAATGAGGCCCTCAATATGTATATGAATACCTCTTTTGTATGTCAATCCGTATCAAAACATACCAAAGGCAAGTAATGGTAGACTTTAGTCAGTATCTAAGTTTGACTTTATTGCAATCCGAGCTAACCTCGATGAGAAAAAATAATATTATATGATGTTGATTTTCAATTAAATCTGTACGACACGTAATTATCGCATATCTGTGTGGAAATCAAATATTTAATGACAATTAACGATTGTAAATTCAAACTACCAAAATGTTTATATGTTGTAAATTGTTGCATCCTCTTTTTATTGCAGGAACTTGCACTCGGTCAAGATGGAAAGAAGTGAGGATGTTAATAGTAAAACTGAATGTACCAAGAACAACAGAAAAGGCGTAAGTGAGATGCTCTCCCCAATACAGATGGAAACGAACTCGCCAAGATGTGACGATCCGATGAACTTGGATTGTATCCGTTCGAAACTGGAGAACCACAAATGTTACTCATGTCACTTATGTGATTTCAGTTCGTCATATAAGAGTTCTCTTACACTGCATATAGAGTCAGTTCACTTGAAACTCAAAAATTTTAAATGCCACTTATGCGATTACAGTTCACCATATAAGGGAAATCTTAAATCCCATATGGAATGCATTCACTTGAAACTAAAAAACCACAAATGTCACTTATGCGACTACAGTTTTTCACGTAACACTCAACTTCGAGATCATATAAACGCGATTCACTTGAAACATAAACCTTTCGAATGTTTCATGTGCGGTTATAGTACGATAGCAAAAGGGAACCTTCGAAGTCATATAAAATCAATTCACTTAAAACTGAAAGATTACAAATGCCACTTATGCGATTATAGTGCGAAATTAAAACAGAACCTTCAGAGGCATATAGAATCTATTCACTTGAAACTAAAAAATCACAAATGTCACTTATGCGACTATAGTTTTTCACGTAACCATGAACTTCGAGATCATATGAACGCGATTCACTTGAAGCTTAAAGCTTTTGAATGTGACATGTGCGATTATAGTGCGACAATAAAACGGAACCTTCGAAGCCATATAAAATCTATTCACTTGAAACTAAAAAATCACAAATGTCACTTATGCGACTACAGTGTTTCACGTAAGAATCTACTTCAAAATCATATAAACGCGGTTCACTTGAAACTTAAAGATTTTGAATGTGACATGTGCGATTATAGTACGACAACAAAAGGGAACCTTCAAAATCATATAAAATCTATTCACTTGAAACTTAAAAAAAAAAAAACTGAAAGATTACAAATGTCACTTATGCGACTACAGTTTTTCATACAAGCAAGTACTTCTACGTCATATAAACGCGGTTCATTTGAAACTTAAAGCTCATAAGTGTGACATATGCGATTATAGTGCAACAGCAAAAGGGAACCATCAAGGTCATATAAAATCTATTCACTTAAAACTGAAAGATTAATAATGTTACTTTAGCGATTATAGTGCGACAATAAAACGGAAACTTCAAATCCATATAGAATCTATTCACTTGAAACTAAAAAATCACAAATGACACTTATGCGATTACAGTTTTTCACGTAAGAATCTACTTCAAAATCATATAAACGCGATTCACTTGAAACTCAAAGCTCATATGTCCCTTATGTCATTACAGTCCATCGCATAATGTACCGTCGCGGCCAAAAAACAAGTGGGACAGCCGAATTTTACAGCTTTATATTTAGGTTTTTTTGAGGCCCAATTTGAATGTCAAGAGTTGAAATTTTTATTATACCTAGTCTAGTAGGAAAAGGCATTTTTTTTTTGTCCACTGTGTTGTGTATATGGTAAATAAAACGAATAAAAAGAGCTTCAAACTATCTATAATTTTGAATAATTAAACCAAAATTCACCAATGTGGAGAATTTTCGTGTAATAAAATTGCCAGTTATTGAAGTTCCACTGGCTAAAACCATAAGTAAATTATGGTACCAAAAATTCCAAGAAAGTTGAACATGTATAAAAAAATGTCTACATTCATAATTTAAAATGATTGTTGTTTTTAACTACAACAAACTATGTAGCAAAATTTATGTGCTCACAAGAAAAATAACTAACAGTAATCATGGTCACTCATAACATTTAAGGTATTGCTGATAGCAGCTGACTCAGACTCTGATGGTTTTGTTATATTATGTATTCATTTCATCAAACGACATTTGATTTATTTTTTTTATTGGGTGGTCCCCCTAAAATTATCCAAGGTATAGGAATATTCTCAAAATTGTATGTTACCTAGGTGCATTCAAATATACAGCCTTTCTAATGACATTGTAATGAAGTCTGTATTACAGTAATCGCCACTGAATTAGCACTGCTGTACTGCGACTACTATATACAGACTTTATATGTCCTTTTAAAGGAGGTAAATTTGAAATGTCCGTAGGTGCTCGTTGTCGCACTCTTCCCGACATATACCTGAAGTTGCATGTTCAGATGTAAATGTAGGTGAAATTCTATCTTTGATGGTAAGCAAGTTATTAGCATTTGTCATCGTGTTGAAAATATGTGGCAGAGAGCCATTTTCGTTATATAACTCCATATTGATTTAGCTTTTATTAATTTCCCGATTTATATTTTCCTTCACAACTGATGCCTCCTTGCTAATGCTTTTTTGATATAATACTGGTAAATATTCAGTAGTCACAGAGGTGTCAGTCTCTTTAGAAGACGAATGTTTTTGATTTTGCACATTGTCAGTGTTTAAGTTAAGGTAATGTATGTGCTTACATATACTTGCTCTTATGTAGTAATCTGGACAGGTACATTCATATTCATGTATGCAAACTCTACAAAAGGAGCATTTTAATTGACTTGAAACTTAAAGGTTTTGAATGTGACATGTGCAATTATAGTACGATATCAAAATGGAACCTTCAAAGCCATATAAAATCTATTCACTTGAAACTAAAGAATCACAAATGTCACTTATGCGACTACAGTTGTTCGAGTAAGAATCTACTTCAAAATCATATAAACGCGATTCACTTGAAACTCAAAGCTCATAAATGTCCCTTCTGTCATTACAGTTCATCGCATAAAGTGAACCTTCAAAGCCATATACTGACAGATCCCAAATGTCACTTAGGCGATTACAGTTCTTCACATAGTGCTACTATTTAAAACCAAGTGAAATCGGTTCACTCGAAACTCATAAATGTCACTTATGCGATTACAGTAAGTCACTCAAAGAATGCATGTAAAATATATTAATTTCGAATTCAAAATGTATTATGCGATCACAGCTGGACACGAATAGGGGACTATTCAAAAGCATATGAAAATGGTCCTTTTGAAGCACTAGATATACAAATGCCACTTATGCGATAACAGCTCGTCACAAAAAACTTGAAATTTTTATAAAATCGGCACATTTGTAAATTAAATATTGTTAAGACTTTCATGATTTTTGTATGTTCAAAAATAGTCCCTCTTATACTATCATTTTTTTTGCGATTCTAGTCGGAACACGAATGAGGTCGAGACGCGACATTAAATAGTCAACTTTTTTGTTCACAATGTACAAAAAGAGTATTGTGGCTATTGTATCGACGAAGGCGACGGCGTTTACAAAAGCAAAGAATATCATTATGAGAAGGACTATTGTATGACCATTATATACTTTGTTTCAAGACAACGTTATGCGTACATCTCGACAGGCATATTTCGTGGAATCTTGTCCTTATATATTGCGACCGTTTTGTCCCATAGAACTGACTTAGGTTCTACCAAAGTAATTGAGAATTCTGTGTCAATATTCATATCATCTGCCATCTCGACACTATTTATAAACCAAAATTAACAAAACCTCTTGAAAAAATTGATTTCCAATCGAGCAACGACACATGTAAAAACTAGCATTAGTGTAATATCCCATATATCGGCCGACTGTGGGTCTTGTAGTGAGCGCGTCCGGCGTCAAACTGATATCGTCCGACACTTGTGAAAGTTCGCATACTATTTAATATAGAAGCCATCGGCTACCCGATATCGGCAGATTTTTATCCGATACAAGTCTTATGAGGAGCGTATAAATGTACAATAAAATCCCGCGACGTTGCCTTATGTGCAGCGGGTAGTGAAACTTAGGATACATTAATATGCACCCAATGCCGACCAATCACAACTATAGGCTTTCCGGTAATATCGAGTTAATTCGTTGGACGGTTGACTCAATTTTGGCGCGATTCTCATTTATGTTTATGATAAAACATAAAACTTTGTCTGAGAGCTGTGCTGTGATTTTTTTGAGGAATTACATCGCAAACTATTAGCCAAAATTCTAAAAGAGCAGTTTTAATTGCTATTTTATTTATCCCAAAATTCTAAAAGAGCAGTTTTAATTGCTATTTTATTTATCGATTTCAGCTAACGATAGTTCACTATTCCAATTAATTTTAGTAAATTATGGAATCCGTGGGGTAAGTTTTTAATATAGCAATATTTATTATATTATTATATTTATAGCAATATTTCTCAAATAAATGTATAACAATATTATGTAGCAGTTTTCAGCAAATGTTAAACTTTTTTGCAGAACGAATCCACTCATTTGCGGAATATGCCAAAAGGAGTTCACCAGTGTGTCTGTGAAAAATAGGCATCTTCGAAATATCCATAATGAGAACATTCCAAAGGACAAGAATCAATATATATATTGTGTTGTCTTTGCCCTGTTGAGAATAGAGACAAATTTTCCAGTTATAAGAACTATGATGACCATTTAAGACATATTCATAATGTATTTATCAAAAAAAGTACTTGTATTTTTAGGAGTGGCGAAGAGTTTGAGGCTTGGAGAAGACAGGAAAACAGAGAAGTGGATTATGTTTCTATTAGGTCTAATAAAAGAGAGAAAGGAGATACAATTTTATACTATAATTGCAATAGAAGTGATTATAGAGGTAGGTATAATTTTTTTTTGAAAATCCCACAATGTTCAACACTTCTCAATTTCAGGATACAAAAGAGTTTGTGAGAGACGAATGACAAAGGTTAGAGGCAGTATTCGTATTCGTAGCAAAGCATTGCAAAGGACCGGACAGAACACGAAAGTGCAGGAACTGTGGTAAAACGGATCACCAGGCTAGAGGATGCAAGGAACGGCCAAGATGCCTAACATGCGGAGAGGAAGGCCACAGAACAGCCAGCAAAAAGTGCAATGTACAGGGTCCAGATAGGACAAACACTGGAGTCGGGATTCGTGACATAGAGCTGTGATTCTCAAGTCGTGATTGTAGATAAAACTTATACAGGCTGTGATATATGTGTTTTTACGCGAATATTATACTTTGTGCTTGTGTTTTAGATATACAACTTAATTTATTAATCTATGTAGTCCCGGTGATATCGTAAAATAACATGTATATACAACAAACAAATTTAGGTAGAGCATGGGCGGCCCATGACGTTGCATACGCGACAGCTATGAAGGAAAAAGTTGACATCATGGTAGTGTCAGAGCCTAACAAGAAACTCTCAAGAAACAGTAACGACTGGATCACCGATTTAAGAGAAGACGTGGCCATAAGGTTCGTTAATAAAAACACACAGGTAAAGAATTGCAAGAGAGGGGAAGGATACGTTAGAATAGAGTTAACGGACTTCACAATGTACGGGGTGTATTTCTCCCCGAACAAGCCAAGACTGGAGTCAGAGAGAGATATAGATAGACTCTTTGAGGATATGAGAAGGCAACGCCAGCCCCTAGTAACGCTTGGTGATTTTAACGCAAAAGACACGACTTGGGGAGCGAGTAAAACAGACAGCAAAGGAGAAAGAATCACGGAGTGGATGGCACAGCTTAACCTGGACGCGGTTTTCTCAGGAGACCCAACATTTGTCAGGAAAGATAGTTCATCACATATAGACATTACCCTATGTAGTGCAAGAATCAGAAGAAGAGTAGAGGGGTGGAAAGTGGTATATGAAAATCCTTTCACATACCACGGACACATATATTTTAACGTAGACGCTAAAACAGAGAGAGAGAAGAAAAGGGCCAACCAAATACTCAGGACGGATCTATTCAGGGACGAACTCCGAGGCTATTCGGGAAGCCGGGATTTGTACAACTTCGTAGTTATGGCTCACAGGAAGTCACTTACACCGGTCGAGGCAGGAAGGGGCGAAAATCAAGTGTACTGGTGGACGGAGGAAATGAGCAGGCTAAAGAAGGAATATAAAAAGAACTGTAGAATTATGGCCAGGGCGAGAGCCAGACCACATTACGAGAAGACGCAAGAGGTGGAGTGCAGGCTAAGAAACAAAGTGATTAAGAGGGAACTAAAAAAGCTAATATCTCAGAAAAAGAAAGCATGTTGGCTGGCGCTCCTCGCTGAACTGGAAGAAGACCTGTGGGGCCAGGGCTACCAAATAGTAACAAGGCAACACAGAAACCTGAGCCAAACATACAACATAACCGGCGATAGGAAATGCGAGATAATACGAGATCTGTTCCCATCAGGCAACATCCAAAGCAGAGGAAGGGCAACTCCTAGCACCGAAAATGTACCCCTATTTACAGACGAAGAACTGTTTAGTGCTTGCAGCAAAATAAAAAATAAAAAAGCGCCGGGACCGGATGGAATTACTCCGGAAGCAATAAAAATCTGCGCTGAAATGATACCGCAGGAAGTCTTAGGATACATGAATGGACTACTCAGAGAACAAGCTTTCCCGGAAAAATGGAAAAGATGTAGAGTGGTCCTCATCCCAAAAAAGGGCAGAGATCCAAACCTCTCAAAGAGCTACCGCCCAATATGCCTGCTTAACGCATTTGGGAAATTATACGAAAGGTTGATTTTAGAGAGAATTCATGAGGAAATAGAGGAAAAAAGGATGCTATCGGAGGAGCAACACGGATTCAGAGGAGGGAAATCCACGGTCACGGCTATGCGTAGAGTGGTCAACCTGATAAAGGAAAGCAAAAAGGAGGCATGGGCGGCAGTCCTCACGGTAGATGTGGAGAACGCCTTCAACAGCGCGCCATGGAAGCCGATCATTCTGAGCATGCGTAACAAGGGGTTTAGTAGATACCTTATAAGGGTCATAGAAAACTATCTGAGAGACAGAAACATCCAGCTTCCCACGGGCGGACAACATAGGTGCACGGCAGGGGTTCCGCAGGGTTCGGTTTTGGGGCCGACCCTGTGGAATATTTTGTATGATGGCATACTCCGGTTAATATACCCGGAGGGAGTTATACCTGTGGCATACGCCGATGACCTTATCATGGTCGTCTGTGCGGAGTCGAAATGGGCTCTAGAGACTAAATTAGCGCTGGCTTTCAGACGGTGTAGAGAATGGCTAGAAGAGATCAATTTGAAAATAGAGGAATCCAAGACGGAGATTATGGTCACTAGAGGGCCCAGAAGGGGGAAAACCAAACAAATACAGATCGGTAGCAACGCTGTGACCACAGTAAGGAGCATAAAGTACTTGGGAGTGCAGATAGACGACAAACTGACGTTCGGCCAGCACATAAGTCTAATTGCAAATAAGATGTACGACAAGATGAACGCCCTCAAAAGACTTATGCCAAACGTGGGAGGCACAGGCTTCAGAAATAGGCTGATATTGAGTTCGGTCGCACACAGTGCGGCTCTGTACGGGGCACCCATTTGGGTAGAAGGACTCAAGATAGAAAAATATCGAAAGATGCTGCTGGCCGCCCAGAGAAAGGCTCTCTTAAGAGTGGCGACTACATACCGGACTACGTCTGCAGAAGCGGTTCAGGTAGTGACTGGTATCCCACCAATAGATATAATGGTCAAAGAGAGAAGATATCTGTTCAACGTGGATAACTCACACACTGCGGGTGTGAAGAGGCAAGCAAGACTTAGAACGATAAGGCTGTGGCAGGAGAGATGGGGGAAAGAAAAAGATAAGGCAGCATGGACGAGGAAGTTGATCGTAGATATAGCAGACTGGTATAACTGCAAGCATAGAAAGACGAATTATTTCTTTTCGCAATTTTTAACGGCTCATGGTTCGTTTGGAGTGTTTACAAAAAGGATTGGGAAAACGGAGGATAACAAGTGTATAACATGCGACGTAACAGACGACCCAGAGCACATGTTATACACATGTAAAAGGTGGGACAAGGAGAGACAAGATCTAGAGGAGGTGATGGGGGAAAAACTACCGGAGATCGATGAACTGATCCCAAGTATGACGGAGAACAAGGAAGTATGGGACAAGATTTTTAACCACATTGTATCCGTCATGGAGAGAAAGGAAAGGGAGGATAGAGATAGGCAGGAACAAGCAGCCTAACGCAAGAGTAGCAACAAACAACCCAGGGAGCTGATGATAAGGAAGCAAATTCCGTTTCCGGCTCTCAACGGGCCCAGCCACAAGAGTAGAAATGAGAGTTTTTTAGTGGGTCGGTGAAATGCCATCCCCACATAATTGCCATAACAACTGGTAGTATCTGTCTGCAGATTTTTCTCTCATTGAAAAAAAAAAAAAAAAAAAAAAGTATTCGTATTCAAGGAATATGTCCTTCAAGAATAACAGTAAAAATATCAACAGATGGTACGCATCAGTATATCAATAACATTTAACAATTAATTGATTTCATTCTATTTAGGCCTATATTCTGTAGGATTTGTTGAAACACATGTGGGGCATGACGATGAACTAAGAACAAAAAGACTATCAAAATCTCAACAAAACCTTCTAGTTGAAAAATTGTCTGCTGGAATATCAACAGAGAGAATACTTCAAGATGCTAGGAAAGTTCAGAATGAAAAATTGGAAAGATTCAATATTATAACAAGAGGAGATTTAGCATATTTGATGAGAAAATATAATGTGAATAAAAGCAGGCATGCTAATGATATGGTAGCGACAGCTTTGAAAGTTGAAGAATGGAACCAGCAGGGAAAACATTATGCATTTTTTTTCAAAAAAATTGGTAAGTTGAAATTGTGTGTAACTATCCTTGGGTGTAATGTTTAGTTTGTGTTATTGCTTAGAATAATTGTGCATGGTGGTGGAAGTAGTCTTGAATAATTTTAGGTGAACCTTACCCTGGGTTGAGGGACGAAGACTTCGCATTAGGGTTTATGAATGGAATAATGGAGAAAAAACTTAAGGACTTCAAAAATGTAATATGTGTAGATGGGACACATGGAACAAATAGAAATAATTGGGACCTGACCATAGTTTTGGTGAAAGATGAGAATAATATGGGTTTTCCTGTAGCATTCTTTCTCTCTAATAGATTGGATCAGACGATCCAAGAACACTTTTTTTCAGCTCTCAAGGCAAGATTAGGTGGAATAATTGAATCAAAATTTTTCATGAGTGATGATGACCCTAAATATTATAACGCATGGGTCAAAGTAATGCATTCAGATCAAAAACCGAGGAGACTGTTGTGTACATGGCATGTGATAAAAAATTGGAATATACAAGGAAGAGCGAAAATTAAGAATTCAGAAATGAGGAAAGAAATGAGAAAAATTCTTAAGGAAACAGATCCGAACAAATTCATAGAATTCAAGGAGCATTATTTGACTTCTTTGGAAAAGGAAGGAGAAAATGAATTTCTAAAATATTTACAAACGTAAAGAACCATAGATAAAGTATGAATTAGAAAGTGAATTTTTTGTTTTCAGTTACTATTTCCAGAGTGAAGAACGAATTATGATGTGGGCACACTGTTACAGATTAAATGCTGGAATTAACACTAATATGGCCATAGAAAGTTTAAATAAAGTTCTAAAATATAATAAAATGGGAGGAAAACGTAATCTTAGGTAGGTATATTACAATGAATGAATGAATAAAAAAAATTACATCAATACTCTATTCTAGGGTTGAACAATTATTGGATCTATTGGATGAACTGGTGGAAGAAAAAATGTGGAGAAAGATAATCAATGAAGAGAGACCGAATGCAAATAACTACCAGCATAAGGTTGCAGTGGAAGCACACAAGAAAGCTGAACAAATGAATATCAGCGATATAAAGACTCATGGATTTGGTAATTTTATTGTCCCCTCTAGTTCAGTTTGTAATAAATTTTATAGGGTAAGTTGCAAAGATATCTGCGATACCGATTGCCGAGCTGGATTTTGTGATTCATGTAAGGTATGCATACACAGATATGAATGTGAGTGTCCAGAAAATGCTGTCAAAAAAGTATTGTGTAAACATATACATGCTGTATCTCTGCTTGAGGGAGGAAGCGAGTTTGTTGTAGGTTGTCAAAGTTCGGAGAATGACTGTGATAATTTGATAATGAATGAGCCTTCAGGAAGTAAGCTACGTTACCAAGATGAACTTAACAATTTCATACAGGAAGTACAAAATGATCCATCTATGAAAGATAAAGATGTAGGTGATGAAGTAAAAAGAAAGGTCTTTATCAATAAAATTTGTTAAGTTTGCATTAGTGATAATAATTAAATTTTCAGGTTGCCATAGAAGAAATAAGTGGATTCATCAACCAACTAAGTGGTAAACATTTGGAAAATTTTTTGTCAGAAGTAAGGAAAATAAAGAGTACAATAGGAGAAGATAATGAGCATATTTGTAAGAAGAGGAAAGTTGAAAAACAAACGTATTTCCCCAATAAGAATTAATTTCGTTTTTAGCTTTGTTTATAGCTGTCAAGGTAACTCAACTATGATCTATGTATTTTTTTCTCTATCTCTATAGGCACAGCAATTGCGATGCATTTAATTATTGACAATTATTTTTCCTCGCACAGATGCAAGTATTCCCAGACTAAGGCAGGTATCAAATCAGCAACCTACTGTTACTGTTCGAACCACTGAATTGGCCAGCCAAGAGTTTATGTAAAAGGTGATAGTGAAGAATGAAAATTGCATGTAGCTTAGGCTAGGTTAGATTGTCTATATAGGTATTTAAAAGGTGTTGGTATATAATAATAATTGTATTAGCGTTGGATAGTCTAGACTGTCTTTCAATGTATTTGGAAGGTATTTTTGAAGAATAATAATAATTGTATAGCTAAGGTTTTGAATATGCATTGATATTGTTTACATATTGTAAAATTTTGTTGTTATTGAAAATGGTGAGGAATAATGTGATATTTGTAGTTGAAATATTACATTCTGGTTCAGGTGTAGGGGTGTAGGGAGCCTGATATTTAAAATAAAATTACTTATGCCCATATAACTGTTTTTAGAATTAGAATTCACATCTTTTGAAGCATGCTCTTGATCTAATAATTCAGAATTCTGTTTCTTAAACATTGTATTTTTAAATTAAACCTTATTATATCTATAAAATTTTTCTGTATCTTATTTTGTCGTTTGGTTAATCTTTGTCATTACAGAATTCCAAAAAATAAAATCACTGTGTATGACTTTCCTACTCCTAGCTCCTTGACAAAAGTAAGTAGTACCTCAGTGCTTCATTTGAAATGAAAAATACAATATTGGAGGAAAAGCTTATAGTACATAAATATATTCTCATGCATAATTTATTGAACAAAGTTATGTTTAGACATACATTCCTACATCGCTGCTATCATTATAAATGATATGTCCCAAAAACTTAAAATCTTAGACTAGTCTAAGCTTAAAATTATGATATATCGTTAAGTTGCTGATATTGAAGAATATTTTAACTCATAATAATTGTCAAATTAAAGCCATAAGGAACATATAACAGAGATTTTAGTTAATCTATGATAAGTTATGTTGAAAGGAATTTTTAGATAACTATAAGCGGATTCTTTCAATTAAACCAGAAAATATTCCTTTTTTCATTCAAATTTATTGGTTGTCGTAATGAAAACTTCGTAATCCTCAATTAAAAACGGTAGTATGAACATCAGCATACTAATGACTGGAAATTTCGAATAACAATGATTTTTTAGATCATAAACATAAACGGAATGTTATTGCGTATATCAGGTCGGAACTTTTTGAAATCGATTTGGCGCCAAATAGACCCCGCCCTGCTGCCTTTCATTGGTCGGCATTGGGTGCATATTAATGTATCCTCTGGACTGGAATCAGTGTTGCCACAGAGCCAAGTGAGAATTATGGTACAGCGTTGCTAGAATTATCGATTTTTCTTCAAAATTATGTTACAATTTTTTTTTTATCTGTAACCACAAATCAGAAGACCTTTTTTTTTAGGATTACATATTGTATTTCAGGATTGGGTAGCGATGATTTGCACACACAATCCAAACAATATTCCTTTTTTTTTAGTATCACAGGATATGTCGTCTCGTAATTATTTTCAGGTACTTTCCATATATATTTATATCATAGTCGAAAAACCTCTAGGTCAAAATTATGTTACAATTATCGATTATGGTACAATTATCGATTGAGGACAAATTGGAGGAGAAATTATGTTACAATTCGATAATTATGTTACAAACGGCAACGCTGACTGGAATCGACCGATACCCGATTCCTAAAAGAATTGTAAGTATTCGATTCCTGACGGCAAGAATCGGAGTCGATTCCGATTCTTTCTTTTTTATGCTATGCTTCTGCGAATCGCGATCCTTCGCCTTCATAATAATAGCTTTGTTCGCGGCATAGAGGCGGTAAGGATCCTGAACCGATTCCGAACTGTTTTCGGACTGATCGCATGCGCAGTTTGAATTACGGCGTTCGCGGATCAAAAAATCCTGAATTTTTAGTTCCAGTTCTGCGTTCGCGGACAAAATAGAACCGATTCCGAATCAGTTCGGAACTGGTTCTAGCAGTCCTTGGGATCGAGGTAGGATTTTTAGTTCGAGTCTTGCGCATTCACGATTGTTTTGTTTTGACAGTTGAAAGTTAGGTTCAGTTTGTACTACCATTTGTATATTTCGTATTTTGATTTCGTCTGTGTTGGTATTTTCGAAGTTACACGTGAGAATATTTGATTTAATCGGTAAGTTATATGATTGTCCTTATCTTCAGTTCAATCTTATAATAAAATATACGTATTTTTCAGTAAAGATTCCCGTCATGTCTGATCATTTTTATCTATCGATGAAGACTTTGAAGATATCTTGGATATAGTTGAAATTCCAAAGAATGTTGATTACTTTGAGGAAACTGTTCCCCAATTTAATGAAGAACAATATGTGGTGTATTTAAGGTTGAACCTACAAATGACACAAGAATTGGCAGAACGATTTGCTGATTCAGAGTAGTATCATATATAGCAAGAAGGAGATGCTTCAAAAGTTAGTGCAATGAAATGTATTACTGTTTTTTATGGTTTCAATCAAATGGAGTTGCCTACTTCAGGGATGTATCAGATAAGTTCAACATAACTAAAAGAACCGTTTACAAGATTATCAGAAGAATAACTATGTTTTTGAGTAATTTATCACCGGAAGTTATTACATGGCCGTAGATGTAGAAAAGAAAAGAAATTCAAGCTCACTCTAGAGCACATAACTTTCCACGAGTAATATGAGTGATCGATGGTACCCATATCAGAATTGAAAAGCTAGGAGATGATCCAGATTCTCATTGAAATAGAACTTCTATTCAATCCAGGTAATGTTAAATGACTCTTATAGGTTAATTTGTATCACTTCATAAATTTGTAAATACATAAGTAAATGTGAAAAAGATTATTCTAATAGAACAATACTTATATATACAATGATAACATTGCCGTACTTTTTTAATGAAATTTAAAGTATTAACACGAACATTATTCTAGGATCAAATGTTATGTGACCATAGGCGGAGAATCTGTGACATCTTTGTGTTTTTTCCTGGTTCAGTACATGATGGAAGAGTACTGAGAAGATCCCCTTCATATGAAACCTCACCTGAGAAATCCAATGATATAAATTATATCCTTGGCGACAGTGGGTATCCTTACTTGAAGCATTTTTTAACACCTTCTAGGGATAGTGGACATCTGACTAGCCACCAAAATAACTTCAATTTATTACTGTCTATCAACAGGTTCATTTTAGAACATTGTTTTGGAATAATGAAGCAAAAGATACGACAACTCATATAAAATTCAGAAACATTGTAACTATAGTGCACTTAGGCTTTGCTGTACTGCACAATTTTTCTTTAGATTTTTTTCCCGAAATAGAACATGTAGCAGCTCCTCTCGATGATGAAGAAATAGCAATTAGGAATGAGGATGATGCCAGATCAGGATAATAGAGTTGTTTATGAAGTGATGAACCTATACCATTTTAGTTAAATGTATTGGCCCCGTATAAGTTCTTCGTAAAATTAGCTAAAACCTTATGACATATTTTATTAATAATAAATTGTGATGAAACTTGGTTTCACTCTTTTATTATAAAAATGTTTCTGTTATATAAGATTCAAAAATAAAATACACTTTGTATATGCTATTCTCTGTCATCAAGGCTGATTGATTCAAACATAAATTAATATACTGGTATATATCAAATTTCAAGAAGTGATATTTTACATGTAATTTCTTTTTGTATATAAAGGTAATTATTGTTACACTTTTGATATGTGTTGATTGTTATATTTAGGTATTTATAAAGTGTTTAAAGGTTTATATATGATGTATATAATTGTTACCACATTATTATGGAAATAAATGGTATTCTTATTACTGTCGAGCATATTTATACTTTCTGTCCATACTTATTGGAATTAAAGCTCTATAGAATGATTGTATTAACTTTTTACAAAAACTAGTCATCACAAAGTCCAGACTATCAATTAAGAGATCAACAGACGTGAGGCTGGAATGATTTTCCCCGAGGTTTGTATACTATTTTACTCACAATCTATCACATTAATAATCAAGTTCTGATAATAATTATTATTACTTGTATTAATGAGGCAACATAAGAAGTTAGTTGATTCAACCATAGATTCGATCTGACAGTTGGGTCATAATTCACAATTTAATTTTTGACAATACATATTAACGAAAAATGTCCGACTGCGAATTTGAATCCACACCACCAGAACTTCGAGCAGCTGCAGAACTAGCATCCGAAGGCCTTATTCCTGTGAAAAGCAGAGTAAGGTATGTGAATACGTACGAAACGTATATTAACTGGTGCGTGGCTAAAGGTGCGCTGCACACCTCTGAGACTGTGCTCCTTGCCTATTTCGGTGAATTGAGTAATCAGAATAAAGCCAGTACATTATGGTCAAGGTACTCGATGCTACGAACACTATTAAATATTAGGCATAATGTTGACATTAGTAATTATGCAAAATTGCGAGTATACTTGAAAAGGCAGAATGTGGGATACAAAGCTAAAAAGTCCAGTGTTCTTTCCGAAGAAAATATCGATAAATTTCTAAACGATGCTCCGGTAGAATATCTCCCTCAAAAGGTAATATTTTAATTTCTTTAGTGCATATTAAAAATGTTAAAGTACAAATTTCTTTCAGGTTGCTTTGATTATTGGCATTTCCGGAGCTTGCAGGTGTGATGAACTTCTAAAAATGAAAATAAATGATTTGGAAATTTTAGAAAATCGGATTATAATAACGATTCCTATAACCAAAACCTATTCCTCGCGTACATTTGTGATTACAAAACCGGAATGGATGAAAGTAGTGAAACAATACTGTGACATGCGCAACAACATCGAATGTGAAAGGTTGTTCTTACAAATGAGCTTTGGCAAAGTTACACGACAGCCTTTTGGGCATAATTCTATCGGAAGTTTTCCCAAAAAAATTGCAACCTTTTTAAAACTAGAAAATGTTAATGGGTTCACAGGACATTGTTTCAGACGTACTTCAGCGACATTATTAGCAAATACAGGTGGAGACATTCTACAGTTGAAGAGATTAGGGGGGTGGAAATCTAGTACCGTGGCTGAAGGTTATGTGGAGAATTCTTTGCATGGACAAGTAAAAATAGCTAATATGTTGTCTCATGCTGAAAATCCTAGAACGTCGGCATCATCATCGAATTCTGAAATTCATAACTTTAAGCAACAAGGTCTTGCTTTAACGGTCAATAGTAATCACAATTCGAATGTACCTATTAATATTTATAATTCCAAATAGTTTTTTTTTCTTTTTATATTAAATGAATATCGACTTAATTCTGATTTATTTCCATGCTAGTAGGTAAAGTGACACAAGCTAGCCGGTAAAGTGACATTTGCTAGCCGGGAAAGTGAGATTCGCTAGCCGGGAAAGTATGAGGTATGTAATGAAGCGCTTCCCTACTGTTATGAAGGTTAGAAAACCATCGATTACCGATCGATTGTGAGTAAAATTATTTATAAAATACAACACCCCCCTTCCATCAAGTGCTCCTGTTGAAAGACTGTTTTCATTTGCGTCTATAGTAAATGCACCAAGACGTCATGCTCTGAGTGACAGGAACTTCGAAAACTTAGTTTTATTAAAAGCTAATGGGGGATGTTTGAATTTTTTTTCATTTTGATGAGTTGTACACCATTACTTATATATGTTACTTGTATGTAGTCAATACATTGAATGAAAATTTTGGATTTTTTTATGGGCATGGAACTCAACTATCTAAATTGCATAGTTTTTTCAGTACCTATACTCTGATGAAATATGAATAATAAGGATGGGATTTTTAATATGAAATAATGAATCTTTCAATACTCTGTGCTTTCCATAAGGGTTTCTCCTATTTGAAATATTAATCATCATTTAGGTGATTAAATACTAATACTAACATTCTACACAGGTCCTTTTTTATCCTATTTTCAATAAAATCTGTGTCATTTAGCTAATAATCAATGTTCGTAGGTCACAGATTACAGAAGCATAATCTTGTTTCGGTATTATTTAAATGTTTCTACGATCTTTATGAAATTGATCAAAAATGGCGCGTGGGAATGCCTATGCTTATAGTTATTTATGTATCAAGGGAGTTATATGGATGTTAACTACAAAGGGCAACAGATTTCAATCCCGAAGGGACATAAGTCCCCCTCCGTACAATGTACGATTTTTTGAGAATTTAGTGGAATTCCAATATTCAATTGGATCTTTCCCTGAACCTCTCTTCGAGCAAAATTTCGTGCGGGACAATGAAATCTACTGAACCCCGTTGAAAATTTTCTGCTCTTTTCAAATATCTCAATCAAATCCCAAAATTTTACAGGGTGTTGAATCTCCGCTTGGAAGAATTCCCATAATTTTCAAATTCGGACCTGGAATTTTCTGGAAATCAAAAATATAAATCGGTCGACTTGTGGAAGTGAATCATACGTTCCAAATATCAACCGACTTTGCTGGTTGGTTCAAAAGTTATGAGGAATTGAAATTTTTGGTGCATAAACTCGGTTATGGAATTGACCTATCATATATCAATTTTTTGGACGCGCCTAGGATAGCTCTAGCTCAGGTTGTCGTAGGTATGTACATTTACCAATGAAACACCCTGTATAGTTCTGTACCAGCTCATAGTGAGCATCGAATTTGTAACACCCTGCGCATCTCTTCTCACCCGTCAATAATATCATACTCATATGCCAGCTTACAATTTCTTTACCGATTAAAATTACCTCAATTTCAACAATTCCTAAAAAAGTACTTAGGGCTTAGTGCTCAAAATGTCAAATTACTCTCACAAAGTGCTTAGTAATCGCGAGCCTTTTGTAAAAATAAGTTCTTAGTGCTCGAGACCGGGAGCCTTTTTTTTCAAGTGCTTAGTGCTCGAAGCACTATTCTTCAGTGCTCGTCACAGCTCTGAAATGATTATCCAAGTGTTTGCATATGAGTCTTACGAAATTCAAACATAATGTTAGTAATCAATGACTTTAGTGGTAAGATCTCCTTGCAAAACTTCTTCCTTTTTTATAAATATATATATATATATATATATATATATATATATATATATATATATATATATATATATATATATATATATATATATATATATATACAGTATAATCCATTTATAATGAACTCGCTTATAATGGAAACTCGCATGTAATGAACTAATTTTCAAGTCCCGGATTAAACACGTGAAAATACTCGGACAAGATGGACTCGTTTATAATCGAACCTCGCCTGTAGTGGACCGAATTAGTCTATCATAAGCGAGTTTTTTCTGTGATTCCCCCGGTGATTTCCCCAGCACGATGTGTTCTGATGCAATATTATGCTGTATTCTTTCAACCTTTCGACTTAGCATTTGGGGCTTGCAGCTCTGTGAATGTTATTCGGTACGTTGCGTCGTATTTGTCTCTGAACTTTTCAAAAATATGCTATTTCCTCCAGCAAGAAAACAGCAGCGAAATGTTTTCAAAATTAAATAAAGTTAAACTTATTTTTCAGAACAATTATATGAAAGAACACTCTGTTCAAAGTAAAATAACTGATTTTTTCGAGAAATAATATTTTGTAAACCATATTTAGCAATTAAATGTAGTTCTCTTATCATGTGTTGTTTGATTCTCATAAGATGAACATTCGGATATAATGAACTATAATCTCTTTGTCCGCTCGAGTTCATTATATGCGGATCGCACTGTATATATATATATATATATATATATATATATATATATATATATATATATATATATATATATATATATATATATATATATATATATATATATATATATATATATATATATCTTGTTTATTATTTTTGTTAATTTTCTTCATAATGTACATGTATATGCAATAAATATATGTTCCATTGTATATAAAGTATTCTCTGAAGCAAGTTTCTTATGTCTGTTATGTATCATGAGCAGATTTGAATTTTCCTAGCAACATAGACATAGAGTAATCGTGAAAACTTCTGTGACTCGATGTTTCCCTAAAGCAGTTCTCAAATCGTTCGCGGATCAAAATAATTCGGAACCGGTTCCGAACCGGACATGCGTACTATGACAATCCCGAATTAGTTCTGAACCAGTTCGGAATCGGTTCAGGTACCGCGAACAAAGCTACCTTCTCAGGCATTGAGTACTTCTGAGAATCGAGTACTTTTCGATTCCTACTAATACTCACTACTCACTGCTTGAAAAGGAATCGGGTTGGGTTCGAGATATTACTGGATATATTTGAACTGTGTGATGCACTAATACCTGGTAGATTTTGAATGCGAAATGATATATCGCGTGAATACTTTATTTTTGGGAAAAATGAAAATACTTGCAAATGTAGTATGTCTATTTTGGCTAAACTGAATTTTGCCAAGTATTTTCCTTTTCTCATTTTCCATAAATAGTTTATATTTGAAACCGAAAATCAAAATTATTTATTATAATATTCCTTATTGGACAGACATTTATACTGTACCTATTTAATAGTTCTAATAATAATTTAGAGGACAAAAGAGGTATTTCGTCGGATATGACGAAATTGTTTTTAAAGGACGGATATTCATACTGTATTCAAAAGATCTAATATAATTCAGAGGACAATTAATAGGGGTACCTACCTGGAATAGAGGAAATTGTTTTATTGGTCGTACATTTATCTTATTCAATAGATTTAGGGGTGCCTAGTAGGATTAGAGGATTTTTGTTATTTATTAATTTGAGAATGAAATATAGTTATGCTAAGTTTTACCAGAGGTTTTATCGAAACCAGTACAATACTGTAAACTAGTAATTAACATATTTTTTTATTACTTTTATATTCATAAAGAAATTAGCTTTTGTTTTTCATGTAGTTTCAACGATTTTCTTCCAGCAAAATAGAAAACCTGAAATTTCTCATATAAATGTTACTCTCTTAGGCCCGGTTGTACAGTCACGGTTTAAGCCAAGCTCAAGGTCGAACTTGGTTTAAATGAGACTGTAACGTTGCACAGAGCTAGTTCAACGCAAAGCTTGGTTCACCGGCTGTCAAATTATGCGGTTCAGCTGAACCATCGAATTCAGGCGCTTAAACCGAGCTCAAAGATAATATAACCTCTCTCCTTGTATTAAATTGTTAGAAAGGTAGAGGTATCATCATAATATTAGATTATATTTTTGTCAAAATAATTTAAAATAAAAATAATGACTCATTAGCTACATGATAATCTTCAGGAACTAACAGACGATGAGGACTTTGCTGAAATAGTAGAAGTATTAAATAATGCTGGAAGACAACCAAAGAAATATAGAGATAGAATGGATCATTTTGTTGTATGGAAAAAACTGCAGTTAATTTTGTTGATAATGTAAATTTTCAACCTCACATGAATGCTAACAATATTCATTATATCAACAATGTTGTGAGGCATCAATTAATAAATTACTTCAGAGAACTGTAGTAATAAATTGTTTCTTTATTTAAGAAATATATGTTAGTGTCCTATGTAAGCTTCTTCTAATGATTACATAATGATGGGCATAAAAATTTGAATTCCATATCATAATCATAAAAAAAATTTGTAGTAGGTACTTTTATTTAATTTACTATTGAAATATAACTTTTTTATTAACAAAACCACCTATTATACAACACAATAAATTAACATTGGTAATTTCAAATTCTTTTTAATTTTTAAAGCATAATATGCTTCTCTATTGATAAATTTTCCATTCGTAACTTATTTCACTCAATCATTCCATCTGTCTCTATTTTTAATTAATTAATTTTTTCTGAGTAAGACTTTTGGCTTTAATTCGTTTTAAAAAGATACAGCTTGGCGTGCCGTTTCACAATGCAACATACAAGTTCCGTGTCCGTTTTCGAAATTCAAATTAACATAAATCACAGAATATCTGCAATGCTGCTGCTCTGCATTCAGCAACGACAAAAAAATTAACAGAGCATGTGCAAACGATACCAACATAACACATATTTTCTTGAACTCGGTTTAGTAAAGCTAGTCTTCAAAATAACCTGTACAACTGAAAGCTATTATTGAACCGAGTTCATCCTTGAGCCTAGCTCAGTAGAACCATGGCTTAAACCGCTACTGTACAACCGGGCCTTAAACCATGTAAACAAACCGCTAAAAGTACTCAGTACTCAATAAAGTATTCGATTCTTCAAAGTACTCGATTCTTGGAAATACCCGATTCTTCCCATCACTACTTAAAGCGTGTAAGCGCCCAACGCGAATACACCCTAATGTCATCAAAATCATAGAGAGAGAGTATACATACATATTTACAGGCTGGCCGCATTAAGCAAGCAAACAAAAACAAAGAAAGGTTAATATGGAGATCCCTCGAGAGTAACCGATTTTTATAAAATTCGGTATTCATGCTCATTTTGGAATGAAAAGGCCGATTATGAACTAAGATTTTGTCGCTCTGCCACTGTTTATTAAAAAAAAATTAAGATAACCTAACCCCTTTAATTTAAGCTCAGAGTTCGAGAAAGACCATTTTTTTTTCAAAATCAAATTAATCTATCCCATGAATTCGATACTTTCTTGAACTCGGAGGTTAGGTAAGCTTAATTTTTTGAAAAAAAAGTAATGGAGCCACAAAAAATGAGTTCATATTCGGCTTTTGCAGCCCAAAATAAGCTAGAATCCAAAGAAAGTTAACTGAAAATATTTCAGCGTATTAGGTATACAATATTCGCTTATGTTTGTGTGTCGTCACTTCCGTTACGCTTTTAGTAACACATATTTTTCAGTTTGGTCGCCCAGCGAAATTCCTATCTCCTCCAAGCCTGCCGTAAGGAACTTCGTTCCAAAAATTTCATCATACAACCTGCTGTTTTCTCCTTATTTATTTCCTTTTCGATTCAGAAATTGAGCCTTCCAGAGTTATTTCCTCTATGGTAGTAATAATTAATCAATTTTTGAATGTTTTAGACTAACAATAACATCAATACACTGCTCGCTCAAAGCTTGGTGGAACATTTTCCAAATTATTAATCAAATGAATTAAAATTATTGCCTTGATTTCAATAAAATTAGTTTATTTACTCGACATATGTTTCGGGCTATTAACCCATTATCAAGAGCTACAAACTCTGTTTGTCATCATGCCTGTGCAGGATCGACTATCTTTAAAAAAAATTCGAGATAGAGATATTATTTAAAAATAATAGGTATGTATCCTACTTATCTTGTGTTTACGGATACCGACTTATTGACATGAATCAACTTTCAGGGTGTCTACTCAAGTCAGGAACTAAAATTCCCTGAGAATTCCAGGTTATTCCAGGTGATTTTAATTTTTTTTCCAGGTGTATCGCGATACGATTTTCCTCTCGTCTCGTCATAGGTGTTCACTCTATGTATCATAGGCTTTTTTCGGTCAATGTCTTAGACACACGATTTAATTTCATCTTTTTGCCAAGTGAGTTTCTGAAAGAACTTGCATCATGTGCAAATGCTATCAGACAATTAGTAGGAAGCATGCAGTGGGATGGCCAATCAAATTTGAAAAAGTCAAATTGGACACGCTTCCACAGCAGGCTGTTTCACGAAACGCTCTTGTTATTGACAGGATTCAGGCTTGAAAAACTGAGATAAAATAAATATTCAAAATTGCCTTTATTATATATGAACTGTAATAGCATTTTCACTCATTCATAAATGAATAGGAACAAAAGATAAATGAATAACGTTACTTAATAAAGGCATCACTAGATGTATCGGTTTGACCTGGGCGGCGTTTGGCAAGCTTAGCTATATTCTCCGGGAACCACGCATCCCTATAAACCTCAAGAGAAAAGTTTATGAGTCATGTATCTTGCCCGTCGCTACCTATGGGCTCGAAACTGTAACTCTAACGATACACAGTGCAAATCGACTCCGAGTCTGCCAGCGAGCGATGGAGCGTGCGATGCTGGGAGTCATCCTCAGAGAGAAAATCCGAAATGAGGAAATCAGAAAGAGAACGGGGGTCGTGGATGTGGTGGAACGAGTGCTTCGTCTTACGTGGCAGTAAGTCAAAGGGGAAAGTTTTAGCAATTTTAAAACGTACTGCTTCATTGCAGACCGACAATTTAGGCGAAATTCAAGCACATCTGTAGTTTTAACTGCAAATTTTTTCAACTGCTTTCGAGTGTCGAATACCAAATTGACTTCTTTTGCTTGTAACATATTCTTCTTGTTTTGGACGTCATCATCTTTGAGCACGCGAATAGAAATGATGGCATCAGTCGTCATGAACCTCTCCATGAGATTAGTCATATTAAACATAGACTTGTGTGCAGAAGTGGCACCAATGGCGTATCTGATTGGAATTCTCTAAGAAAAGGTTCCACTTCTGAGGCTAAAGACTTGAAGATCGCTAGCTTTGGGCAGAGTAAAAAATCTGCTGTGAATGTTACAACGAAGCTCCTGCATTTAGGTGGATTCTTGTCCTTTTTCACACCTTCCACTAACTTTTTAGTGTTGTCGTGAATGTTTATAGCTCTTTGCTTTTGCAACACCTGCATTTTCCAGTCATCTGACTAGAAATGCAAAATTTTGAGGGAAAAATTTAGCATCCAGAATAATTTGTATATCGGGCCCTACGTGCTGGCACATCTTTGAAATGATTTTACAGACCTTTCAAATAAGTAACTAAGTTCCAATTAATTGTAATAATACTATCTTTCAAAGCACCATGCAGAATGAAGACCACAGCTATCTATTTCAAGCAGTTCGCTTTCAGTTAATTCTCTCTTAGTTTCCCTCAAAAATGCCCAATTAAAATTGGGTCCATCCATGGAAATTTGGAGAAGCTAGTTGGTTTTGAGACCAGAAATACCTTATTCAAATGCAGACAGTAGATCGGACACTCTCGATCGGCCAAGGAAACATGATGTCCGAAATTGTTTCTGGAGCTATATTATAGCACGACGAACATAATATTCGAACGGCAGAAGCGCTCAGTCGATCACATGTCAACAAACTACCTACTTCAAATACGTAAACAAACAAACAAGATTCTTAAACCTTGATAAATGTTGAAGATTCATCGTACGTACCTTCTCAAATATGAAATGCCTACTCGAGAATAGATACGCTCTTTGAGCAAAAGATGCGTAAAAACTGCAATTGGTTTTTCCAGAAACAAGCATGTGCCTGTCCTTTTTCTTGTCTAGTCGTTGCGTGTCAAACACAGCGATCCAACTCGCCCGCCTTCAGCGGCACGCATTCTCAGTATTTATTATGATTTCTCGAAATAAACATGACGTTTTTTCTTCCTTTTGCAATTTAATACTGGTTTCACAATTGCAGAAAGCAAATTTGGAGAAAACAGATAATACTTGAAAAAAATTCCCCGAGTGAACCCAAAATTCCCTGAGAATTCCAGGAGAAAAAAAATTCCCTGAGATTTCCAGGTCTTCCATGTAGGCCTGTAAAAGTAACGAAAAGTTTATTACCCGTATGTATTCGTTACTTTATGATGCAGTATTCGTTACTTTCGTTACTTCCGTATAAGGGAAGATTTGAACGCTTTAGTTTACTTCACCGTATATACGTTAGTTTTCGTTATCGTTACTTTCGTATGTTTCGTTACATTCGTTATCGTTACTTTCGTATAAGATTCGTTAGTAGTTTACTTTACAGATATACCGTATATACGTTAGTTTCGTATGTTTCGTTACAATATACTTTCGTATAAGATTCGTTAGTTCCGTATAATATTACGATAATTTGAAAGATTTAAGCTCATATTCCTTATTGAATTAATATTTATGTGTCGTTATTTATACTTAGTATGATTTATTGGATTATAGGACACTTTCCTGTAGGCTAGGGTTATAGATAGCTGATTGCATTTTATTAATTACAATAAAATTCATGTGCATATTTGTAGGAAACACCATTGATGCATATTATTACTGAAATAACGGCTTTTGAATTTTTTAGGTTTTTTTAGAGGTATGTCTTGTTTTTTTTCATGTTTTTCTTTATACTTATTGAAAAAAATTTTATTATCAAATATGTGAGTGTTTAACTGATGTAATATGTAGGTAAAAAAGTAAAGTAAAGTTCGTGTGACTTGTGGTGGTCATCTTTTCACTCCTACATCTAATAAAAATTAAACATCTGACGTCACGGTTATCTACCTTAATAATTATTACCCAAAGATAAATTTTAATTTTTTTATATGATATTCATAAACAGAACAGTAGTACAAATACATGCTCAAAGTCATGCGCAAAGGAAAAATGCGAAAGTAACGTGTAACGATGATAGTTCGAAAGTAACGAATCGTTACTTCGAGTCTAATGAAGTATTCGTTACTTAGTAACGAATACATACGGTTTGCCACAGCTCTACTTCCATGTTTTTCCAGGTTGTAGACACCCTGACTTTATATTAAGATGTTTATCAGATTTATGTCAATATCAGATTATTATAAAACAAATACGTCATAGAATAAACACAAGAAATGTAGCTAATAATGTCACTCTTCTGCAGTGGGACTCCGTGCACTATAGTATTCTACCTGTCGCTTTCTATAATAGAATTCTACTGTAGAAAGCGATAATCGCATTTGACGGCACTCTGTGTTACAATCGCCTTCTCTTCGGGTATTTCCGGAATTTGTAGAGTTATTTGTTATTTTAAAAGTGGCAATACTGATATTTTCATTTGATAAACGTCAATTTTATGTGTGTCATTTCTATTTTTGTGATTTTGTTGATTTCTTTGCTTCAAATTGCGACTAAAGGCGAGTTCAAACAACTTCATAACTTTAATTTTCATAATTATAATTGACGAATGTCTCGCTGTCTCGTCTAAAAAAATACTTAAAATTATTACGAACATTATTTTCCAATCCCGCCTCGTCTCCTGCAACAGATAGAAGTCTTTTCTCTAAATCCGACAAAAAAAAAATTTGGTCCTCCAACAGTTTTGTTTATTATTTTGGTAATCATTACAATTAGTTTAAATTACTCAGCTAGCTCTATAGTTTAATAAATAGCTATCGTCGCCATTCAACAAATTTTATATAAATATGCGACAAGATATGACATATCTTTCACTAAAGTTATTAATTTTATCAGTATTTCAGACATACATTATTTTTATTTATAATTCAAAAACAATATAATAAAAGTTTATTCGATAGCTGATGATAAAAGGTATTTATTTGGTACAACTTACAAAGTTCCCCATAAGTAAAATATAAAATAATATAAATATTTTCGTGTGATCTGGATAATAATAGAACAGTATTTCTCTATCCTTCTACCGATTTTTTACCAAAACCTAAACTGTTTAGTTTTTGAGGAACCGTTTGCCACAGTTTATTTTCCTTGTCTTTTCCCGCTACTCTACTGAACTTATTGGTTATTAATTGTGGCTTTTCGTCATACACATCCAGCAATAATTGTCAAATGTGCATATTTATAATTTTTAATAATTATTTACCACTTTACTAACAATCATTTATAATTGATAAGCAAAACAAACTCAAAAATGACAGAACAACGATACTGTTGGACAGGTTAATTTGTTGCCAAAATAGAATACGACACGTCTATACACCTCGCCAGAAGTCGATCGCTTTCGTCGATAGAAAGCTATTTTACTCGCGTACGGAGTGCCAGTGGTATAGAAAGAAGGCGATTAATAGAATTCTATAGGACACAGAGTCCCGCTTCTGAACCCCAATGCTATATATCAAAATAGTAAATATTAGTGTTTTGTGGAACTAATTATTTACAATGGTTCGGCAATTGCAATTAGGAAGAAACATTATTACAAATGTAAAAAGGGATTCAAAACTCGGTACAAACTACAAACAAGTAATTCTAGACTAAAGTTTATTTTGTAAAAATAAAATCAAATAGTTAGCACTTTGTTTAGCTTTACTTTATTAGATTTAATATATACCTTATTAAGATTCGGAATTAATATTGAATTAGTTTATTACTGTTACAACCTCAAATGAAATTTATTTAGACCAAAGGTGCACATACAACATAAAGGATTGCATTGTGCACACAGTCTGTAGAGAGACTCAATTAATAGGAAAATCTTGGTTTTTTGTTTTAAACTACAATTTGTAAGCACATGTAGTTACCATTTACTGCTGAATAAATATTACTCCTATATTATGGTAAACTTCAAATACTTTCTATTCACTTGAATTGTATGCTTATGGATAACTGAGTAAGAATCGATAAGTTTGAATATATACGATCCTTCCTGGATTGTACTGCAGATAATTCTGAGGACGTTACAATTAGGTAATGGTTTAGATAATAGTTAGATCGTATAATTTAGTCAAAAATTACAATATCGAGTAACTAATGTTTTCCATTGTCGATGTAACAGGCTTTCAATAAATATTATTAAAAAAATAATAATGTCAAAACAAAGATATGTAATTTTGTTATTGATCTAACCATAATACTCCCCTCACAGTGGAATTTTAGAAAAATTATTTTAACCCTCTCGGTCACGAATTAAAACTATTGGAGCGAAAAATCTGAAATTTACTGTAATGCAACTTATGATTTTTAGAAAACTTTTGATGTTAAATTCAGATTTTGAAAATGCTCCGTTTGGGCACTATGACATGTCCCCAATTGAGGACATCATGAGCTGATGGAGGGAAAAATTCAGAAATATTTTAAAAATGGTAAAATATCAATATGTTTTATTGTTTATTTTATTAAATATATTCATATTATTTTTGCGTCCATTTTCGAAGTACTGAAGTGTATAAAATTTAACTTTTGCAGAATTAAAATAAAAGTGCTGTTTTATTCACCCAGATGTTGCCTTTACCTCTAGTTTACAATGTCCTCAAACTAGTACGCTACACTTTCAAAAATCGCTGATTACAATATGCACAAAAATCACCTACCGCAATTGCTTTGGAACAAGTCTACACTTATTTTGAACGTAAACAAACAGTTTTCAAACACATGGTCTAACCAATAAAAAAATAAACAGAAGAGCGCTACACTGCTGTCATAGCTACCCTACGGAAACCTATATTTCAAATGCATGAATATTTTTTTCATCAGCTTGTAGATGGCAGCATATATATTCATTTGGAAGAATATGATGTCCACAACTGAGGACAATATGACAGAGAAGTAAGAGCAAGCGGTACTTCATAGGAAAAAATCCAAAGTAGGTTGTCCTCAACTGAGGACAAGGTGAGCGAGAGGGTTAATATGTTTATAATTTCTAATGCAATATAATAAAATGCTACATTATTCTTTAAAAAGCTTCTAGATATAATACATTCCAACTAAATAGTATTGTAAACAATCATAAATGGTTACAAAATAAAATTTAAATACATATTTAGTAAGTCCCAAACTGCTAGATATAATGAATAGTTTCTTATATGATAGGAAATTAAAATTTATATATAAAAATTTCACCCTCTTGAAACATAAGTCAATAAAATAAAAAATGGTATGATTTGTAGGTAATGATAGTAGTTTGATTATATTAGATGTAATAACACCTAATATGAATGAATTTTGCTATCTAATTCCACCAGTTACATTTACTAGACATAAGAAAAATTTTCATCAGAATATGATCTTATTACTGGATTTCTGATAATGAAAAGAAAATCAATATGAATATAGAGAAGACATATGAAGCAATTAATTATCAATTATGAATTTTTGATATATTTATCTTGAAATGAATGTTATCATGATCTGTTATAAACTGAGTGAAAAAATCGAACGGATATTGAATTTTTTGAGTAGCTATTACTTTCTTATCAACTCCAAAGGAAAGTGGTTGACGAAGATGAGTCGAAACACAGTGTATTGAATCACATGAGCTCAAAATAGTAAATTCAAATTCATACGTCCACTCATCAATTCCTAAACATTGCATCTGGATGTATAAAGGATAGGACATTGTATATTCAATTGTAAACATGAAGATTTTGTTGTCGAACAATATAGGATAGCACTTGGACTTCAATTGGGTATCATAGGTATTTTCTTGATTGAGTTGTAGAGGAGAATGCCTACTTCTGATATGCTTGAACATGTCGGTATTTATGCCCTTCCAGCCACACTTCAAAAGACAGTCTTTTTCTGAGAGAATACAATTCTCTTCATGTATTGCCAATTTATTGAAATCTATTGTATAGATACATCCTTTTGTTTTATTCTTGCATGGGTATTTTGTCAGAAATGTAACTGTTTCCAAAGTAGTGTTTGTCTCTGAAATATCATAGATCAGTTATAAAAATGTTTCGCCACAATATTAGCTATAAGAAAAGAAAGAAAATTCACACATTATTTTTCAATGATTTAAATTTTTTATATATGATAAATTTTTTCTAAACAAAGACATCTGAAAATAAATCCTAATTTTCATTACTTTATTTTTAAATTACATTCATTATATTAAAGCATTGGTACAAACATCACAAGTGTAAATTTAATTTTACTAAAATAGAATAGGTACGAGAAATCAATTTTGGACCAGTCAAAAGCAATATTTTAACAATTGCTAAGTACAGGCTCACTTGAATTCTATGAGAGTGATGAAATATAGAGCTATCACTATAATTGGCTTTTCCAAAGCATTATTTATAATAGATAAAAACATAAATAATTGAATTTTAGCAACAATTATACAATAACTTTTTACATTTTTGCATTAATTTTCGCACCAAAAAAGTGTTTCAACTTCATTTGATTAATAATTTAGATATTTGTATCAGAAACATGAGTTTCTTTTCTGGTGCAAAAATGTGAAAAGTTGTTGTATAATTCTTGGTAAAATTTGATTCTTTATGTTTTTAACTGAGCAAACATTCAATTGATGTTTTTCAAATTTTTAAACTAAAAATATCACAAAAATAATTCTAAATTTCGATTCTACGAACGTCCTAACAAATAGCTAATACTAAATTCACATGCCAACAACCAATATATTAATCATTTGACAAATGAATGAATAAAACAATTACGTTCACTTATTTATAGCATATAGTGTCACTTTCTCTATCTTCATAAAGTGTGAATTCATGAATTTCAAATTAAGCAAAAACTTACTACTGATGAATGCTGAGCTACATTTTTTGCAATAACCATAGGAACTTTTACACTTGCCACAACAGTTGTGCCCTTTTTGACAAATGTAAACAGGGGAAAATAGAAAATTTCCACAGGAACATTTTAGATCATTAATTATACAAATTTCTTCATCTGGTTCCCCTTTCTCTCCAATATCTAAAGGTACAGTTTTGTCCTCATACACTTTCATTATTTTAAAACAGAGAATCATACTTGATGATTTACTCAAAAGTTCTCTAATTATGTTTGGGTCTATTTCTAAACTGGTTTTAATACTCTTTTTAGTAAGGTCCCTTCCATTGATTGGTTCAACATTATTTCCGGGGAAAATCACGGATTTTTTTTCAGTTGTATCAAATATCTCTAGTTCATATTGATAATTTTTACAGTCTTTAAACGAAAAATCCATTAAAACATTACAAGAATATCGTTTGAAATTTCTCAAATAATACAGAACAATCACAGTGAATATTCCACTGACTTCCGAAAGTAAAATTTTATCAGAATCTTCCTGAGTTGAAAGTAATATCAACCGATTGGTACTAGATATACAATTCTCATGCGAACTTTTCAAGTGAGAAACAAGATCTTGACTAGTTCCTTTCCACTCACAGAGAATTCCGAAGGTATTTTCAAAACTACCAATAAATTCTTGGCATGATAAAGGACAAGTAGCATCTTTAAAATCACATAATTCCTCATGTTTTCGGACCTCACTCCAATTCAACTTTTTGTTACAACCATTGATATAATAAGAGCAAGGAAACATAATGTATTTTGCAATATTCTCATATACTTTTTGTACCTGGAATATTTCATTATTGAATTTTGTAGTCTCCCCATCATCAGAACATCGCCCACATACATTTCCAACAGTATCACTGAAGAGAATAGGCGGAATAGAAAGATATTTATTGCAAATATCGCATCTAAATTCACTATTATCGTCCTTTGGATTGAGAAATATGGGCGTACATGCGTCCATTTTTATCACTATTATTTAACTCTATAAATTGTTCACCTATTGTACCTATATAAATAGAAAAAATATCATTGCAACGTAAGAACAACTTTATTTAAACGGAGGAGATAGGAGGATAGGACACATGAGAGGAGATTCAGTTATTTAAGCTGATAAGATTAAGCTCACACAGGCGCAGTGTTGCCAACCCCAACTCAGTGAAAAACTACATAATGTGCTTCAAAAAAACTGTAGAAAACTGTAGATTTTAATTTGAAAACGGTAAATGTACAGTCTTTTCTTAATTTATGGTTTCAAGCTTCATTTAAAGGTGGTAACCAATAGAACAAACGTTGGAAATCAAACGTTTTATCAAATTATGATTTGAAAAATTATTGAAATTAAAACATATACAGCATTTATATGATACATGTTACAAGAGTATACAATTACCTGCTATTTCGCTCTCAATTTGCAAATTTTCTTGATTTTCGATCTCTTCATTGTTTTTGAGATCGTACATAATTTTATTGAACTTTTCGTAATCAATTTCGAAACAATTTTCAATTTCAGATCTCGTATGTAGAGTGCCTTTTATTGAGCTCGTAGAAAGTTTATTTCTTATTTTTGTTTTCAAACAAGCGCTCTACCTTAGCAGTGCGGCAGACACAGACGTTCTTTGGTAACAGTTCGCGAAACCCTGTTTACTTCGTTATATTGTCCGTGCATATACTTGGAATGATATAATAGTTCGTAGTAGATAACGCTAGCATTTAAAATTAAAAAAACTGTAGATTTGGAGGTCGAAACTGAAAACTGGGAACATTTTGAAAAAACTGTAAATCTACAGTTAAAACTGTAGAGTTGGCTACACTGCACAGGCGTACTGTTTTCGTCATGTGTCGGTATTCCGATCTATAACGAACATGAAGAAATTAGCGCGACGTTTTAAAATTATTTCATCATGGCGGATGACAATATATGCAGTGCTTTTTTTAATGAGAAATATAGGGTTAGGTCCTACGTGGTAAATTTTGAACTGAATTCTATGCATACTTCAAAGGGCATACCAATGGAGACACGTATTGAAAGGAACAAATTTTAAAAAGCCTTGGATAGACCAAACGTTTGTGTTGAAAAAACCGCCAATAGTATAATATTATGATACAAGTGTATACGTGAGCCTTTGAAGGACGCGCAACGAGTTTGAGGGCACGACGAGGAGCGGAGTATCCTTAACGTACAAATGCTTTAAAGGCACTTATACACGTGTATAGTATGCTATTTCTTATTATGCCTGCATCGTAACTTCAATAACTATGCTGGCAATGAATTTTAGGTCAGGATAAACTTCCTTGCATTTTAACAGGGGTGCAGCGAGGGGGGTCTATAGGGGTTAAACTCCCCTTCAGACTGATGATCTAGGTAAATCAAGATTTTCCATTGAAAAATGTTAATCTTGTCTACAGTGTTAGTTGTTTTAGAGACGCCACACCCACACATCAGACGTGGGACGGCTATATTTCGCAGGGTAGACAGCTAAATGTCGCAGGGTAGACAGCTACATGTCGCAGGGTAGACAGCTACATGTCGCAGGGTAGACAGCTACATGTCGCAGAGTAGACAGCTACATGTCGCAGGGTAGCTGGTAGTGGTCAGCTATCGACGCACAATTACTTTCATCGGCAATTTGTCAAAGTAGCTTCTTTTTATGTAATTTTGTGATGAAAGCTGTGTTGTCATTAACTTTACCACTGAGCAAGTACTTACAGACCCGAAATTTGGACCTAAGTTTAGCTTTTCAGTCAGCTGAAAATGTCAATAAATATTTTGAAATAATGAGATAAAAGGACAGAGAGCCATTTTCAGACATTCATGAAGAGACCAAAACAATATGGAATGCGTTTAATATTACAATTTTACAACCTAGAACCACTAATCGGCAAACTACCAGAAATAATGTTCCTGCAACATCAACAGAAGAATATTATCGAAGAGCTATTTATATTCCATTTCTCGACAATACAGACAATAAATGCAAAATTTATAAATCACAAAAATACTCGTGAACCTTTCCAAAAAACTATAATGTAATAATAATAGTTCAGATATTGAAGAAATTTTGAATTTTAGCTTTTAGAATTTTATGAACTCTGTTGCTGTGGGAGAAGTTACACTTTGAGTCCAGTTTATCAAAGATAAAAGCCATAAAGTGCGATTGAGGCGTTAAAAAGATGCAATAAAAATTTATTTCCAACAATTCATAAACTTTTATTTATAATTTCAACTTTACCACTCTTCACATTTTCTCGTGAAATATCGTTTTCTTCTCAAAAATTATTTGCGAAATTCTACTGATGATGACAGATTTAACGGCCTTGATGTATATATATCCAGATATTCCTATTCTGGATATATATTCAATCTCACCGTCTTACTATTTTATTATAATTAATAAGTAAATTTCAATTGGCATTTATTATGTTGATGCCTTTATTGTTTCTTGCTTCTATTTCATGAATGTAGGTACTATTACTCATTGCCTTAAAGTTTTTTTGTCATTGTCATTTATGATTTTTAAATATATTTTATATGTATGCTGTTCGTGACTTGAGTCTATTCACTACATAACAGGTTTTTCTATTATAATTAAATGTACGTTATGTTTTGAGTTCCATAATATATTTTTTTGGAAACCCCCCTAATACACAATTCTGTCTACGCCACTGCATTTTCATACATCTTAATCAGATTATAGCATCATTGAATGCTATAGATGTTCATACAGCCAGTAAAAATGTAAGTATATATTTGCAAGTGGTATGCAAATATCAAATTATTAATAAATAATAATGTTGAATTATACATTCAACATTTACTTAAAATATAATGAATTTTTATCTTGAGATTTCGCACTTTTTTAGTTCATAGAACAAGGATTATGATGCAGGTATAATAAAAATCTTTTATAAATCACAATTTTAAAATAAATGTGGTCATCGTATTTGAAATTCTGAACTTCAAACTGAAACGTTTGACAACATTGATTGTGTGTGACTTAAAATAAAGTACAGCTTGTTTCAAATTTAATTTATCACAATATTTTACTGCTTTTTCAACTTCAAACTGCATCTAATTCAATTTGTGATTACATATTATGTTCAGTAAAAGTATCCATACTATGAAGTTGTTCAAATTTTATGTTTCGCATTAAAAAACGGTCCTATCTTACCAAATATAGTTGATGTTTATATATTGTTTTATTATTTTTGCGATCAAGTTACTCATTATAACTTCATAAAGAAATAAAAAACTAACTTTTCACAGGTTGAAATCTATTGAGTAAACGCGTTTCGTCATAACATTGACTTCATCTCGTATTGTTATGACGAAACGCGTTTACTCAATAGATTTTTATTTCAACCTGTGAAAAGTTAGTTTTTTATTTCTTTATAAAGTTATATGAATATGAACTTTCACCAAGTAAATGCCAATTCCATTCAATTACTCATTATAGTTTAATTTGATTATACATATGATTGATTATCTCATGGCGTGAAGTAAGTCACTTCTTGCAAACTTACAAGGCGAATGCTGGGCCAGTATTTATAGTTACTGCACTGGTACTTGTATTATACCTCCATGTGATTTTAAAAAATTATATTATTATACATGTGACAAATAAAAGGTTAAATAATAACATTTTCTTACACAAACGAATCAACCCAAACAAAATAATGATGCGTAGGTTGCTTCAAAAACTCTCAAAATATCATTCTGAAGTGAAAATTGGCCGAACTAAATGGCGTGTAGTGTAATTATTACTGCAAGTTATAACACAATATCCATAATAACGATTCGTGCATGTAGGTAACGGTCTTTTTAGTGGTAACAGGAAAACGTCCTACTTGAAGATGATGTAGTGCTAACTTAAGTAGGTACCAAGGTATTTCAGTAAAAAGACATAATTATCTTACAAATTTTCAAATATTTGTATTTCTCAATATTTTTGAATGTGAATTTACAAAAACCTTGTTGCAAACTTCAGAAATTTGCATAGTGGTAAAGTTTTACCGAGAGAAACAGGTTTTGAAACGATTAGGGATTAAGCAAGAGCATGATAAAAATCTTGCCTCAGATTGACACAAACCATTTTCGATAAATGGAAAACTAGTGCAAATCTAGCACACTTATCTATAATAGTTAAAGAATTCATGAAACAAAAATGGTGAGAAAGTAACAAGTATTTCATTTAGATTCCTAATCGATAAATGTAGTAAAAATATTGACAGAGATATATAGACGAAATACTGAAATTTTCTTATATAAAATATTCCTATAGGCGTCCGAAATTAAGATCGTAGCGCCGGAACGGCTAATATCGGTACTAGAGCATGGGAGATTAGCTGTTTGTTTACATTGGTTGTAATGGTATTTACGTTCATTTCGTTTTGAGTTTTTGAACGTTTATCGTCGTAATTTGTGTTTTTTTGGACTTTGTATTTTCCTGTGATATATGGTGTTTGGATTGAGGACAATTTTATCTCTGTTCAACAGTAGATAACCTACCTACATCAATTTGAAATTTACACTGAGTTTTTATCCTTGAACATGAAAATCAATAATAAAATAAAGTAGAGGACGAATAAATTAATTGGTTGAAGGAACTATGTATACCGCATGAAAAGGCTGTATGATAGAACACCTATTTATCTAAAAAATAAAAAAACTTTCAAAAGTTTCAAGAAAACATCTCTGACATGTCTACTTTCATTACGAACTGAAGAATTTTTGAGTATAATGGACAAAACTGAGTACTTACCAGCTAAACTGAAAGAAACAACATGAATAAAAGAAGAATTAATATGAATACTCTGCTTGAATGGTTTGAAAGTAATGAGTTATTATATATATTAAAAAAATTAAATAATAAGAAAACAACTTGTCTAAAAACCACAAAATGAAAATAACTTTTTATTCGACTAGTTTCGCCTGTTACAGCATTATCAAGACTGAATACATGAAGACATGTATTCAGTCTTGATAATGCTGTAACATGCGAAACTAGTCGAATAAAAAGTTATTTTCATTTTGTGGTTTTTAGACAAGTTGTTTTCTTATTATTTAATTTTTTTAATATAAATATGAACTACCACAGAGTTGATTCATCGTCCATCGGAGTTATTATATTTTTTGAATTTTCCTAACGTATAATAGCTATCCTAAAAGTACAGTGGACTTCTGAGAGTCTGGTTTTTTGATAGAATCTCTGTTTTCCTGTTTATATAATTGAATATTTTAGTTTTTACCTAGCTATAGAGTCCAGATTTATTTCATATTCTTATGATGTTATGATAAACTGTTATTTTGGTTGTGCAAATAAACATCATTTGTTATTATTATTTTAATAGTATCTCTGGTTGTTACATGAAAGAAAATACAATAATCTAGAATCTCTGGATGATGGCCCAAGTTCAGATTTCGATAAAAGTGGAAAATTTTTCGTTGGAATAGCATTGGACTTCAAATACTCTACGTTTTCGGTTAGCTGAAAATTGCACATCATTAGTTGGTATAATTCTATATAGAAAAATCCACGAACTTACTGCAGGGAAAATAATCATTCTCAGTAAACTGTAAAGAACAACTCTCTTATGTTCAGACATTTTTTTTCAATCTTCAAGTTATGAATCCACACCTTTCTTCTGTCCATCATTTCCTTGTTTCCCAACTTTGTTTGGAATGCAACTTTGAATTATCCAGCTTTCGGAAAGGTATGTAAGCTATATTCGGTTTTTTTTTTGCCCAATATGAACAATAGAATACACAACAATAGTGATTCATCTCTTCTGAACGTTTGTAAACGATCCAAAATACAATTAAAACTCAACAACTTCTCATATAAAATACACGTAAACAGATGTAAACAAAGCAATCTATCTCCCATGCTCTAGTAATATTCGACACCGGTAGGGGGCGTATCGCTTATTATGTTTTCCCTATATGTATAAAAAATATCAAAACTCATAATTTTCGTGTTGTTGAAAAATCAAACCAATATAAAACAAAAGACGCTAATAATTCAAACCAAAAATTGAACTACATACTTCAGTTGACAGATAACTTACCAAAAATATTTAGAGTAAATAAATAACTATCATAATAGATGTACCTACATAGGAAATAAAATGAACAATCAAAACAAAGAGATTAAACATAGTCATTATATTAGCCTTTTGTATCCCTGGAATTCTGGAATCAAATAGTATATATTTCACTGTAAACAAACCTTTGTATTTGGACATGATGTTGGTAAGGAATGAAGCACGATATGACGATATTTCACGATATACCCAAGGAATGAAGAAAAAAGAAGAAATTACTCCTACCACAGAGAACATAAAATTACTTTTGACTGCTCCTTCAGTCAATCTTAACTCTTAACCTACAAAACTGGCAACAATTTGTAAGTAGACCTCTTGTCTTGACAACTATAGTCTCGTTTTATGATGAAGTGTTGTGAAAAATGTTTCACAGAAAGTTAGAATTTTAAGTGAAGAATTCATAACTTTTGAAGTAATATACATATTTCAGTTTTATATTTATCCACATTTTGGAAGTATACAGAGATTATTGACATTTAGTAAGTGCATGAACCGTAGTGCCGTAGTTAGAAATGCTTGGTGATATAAAAATCAACAAAGATCAAAGAGGACTAGAAAATTCTGAAAGTCAAATTAATTTTGAGGATATAACAGTTAAAATAGAAGAGGAAGATGTTGAAGAAGAAAATATTGGACAAAATTTACCACATTTTTCATATACCTTAGATCTCTCATTCCATAAAAAATCCGCGGATGAAATTTCTTGTGAGGTAAATAATTGTAAAAATTCAAATTTGAAACCTCCTTTGAAATACGTGAAACTCAAAAGTGATAATACAATTGAAACAAATTCTGACACTCCATGGGCTCTAGCTAAAAAGATATTTCCTAGATCTTTAGAAAGAATTTTAGCTAACTGTGGTGTTAGTTCCAAAGAAATTTCGAATGGAAATTTATCTGCAATTAACAATAAAAGAAAATTATATATAGACAGTGAAAATGTCCCAGATGAAAAAATATATTCGAATTTTAAAACTTGTGGTAAAATCTGGAACTCTAGTATGAATTCAGAGGTTGTTTGTATAGAACCTCCAAGTTTTGAATCATTGTGTAAAAATCCTAAATTTTCTGGAAAAGAATCTTCAGGACTGAATGTGAACCAAGCAACAAATACTCAGAATTCAAAACATATGCTTTTCAGAAGTAATAAGACGAAAGATGTTGAGTCAAGAGAAATTCTTCAAAGAACAATTGATAAGTCAGTTTCAAAGGTACTTCCAAATAATATTGAAGAAAATAAAAATATTACAATGGAAGGTGGAAAAAATAAAAAACGTAAAGAACTAATAACAGGTATTCATCAAAGTGGATTGGTTCAATTGACTGAAGGTCATATTAATGCTGATAATTTACAAAGTGAGAATGATGAGAGGGATAATATTTTTGGTAATAATGTGAGTACCGACATTGAGCTCTGTGAATTTGTTTATACTGGTAAGCAAAATTCAATTGCAGAGCATAAAAAATATACATCTACGGAAACATTCAATTACGACAGTGCTCCAAATGAATATGTAATGAATAGCAAGAAGGAAGAGTGTGAAACAGTTTCTAGTGGTCTTAACAAAATCAATAGTTGCATAGATGAACCTGTAAGTGGTATAGCTACTCAAATTGAAGCAGAGTACAGCAATGATGCAGTTATTTTTAAAAAACATAAGAAAAAAAAGGCACCTACGATAGATATACAGATATGTCATAGTGATTTTGAAAAGCATGTTGCTTGTGACTATAATACGAACAAGAAAATGAAAAATTTAACTGAAAAGAAAAAACAATTTGAAAAACTTCTTGAAGATAATGGAGGTAATATTGAAGAGAATGAAAATATGATAGGAGAAAGTAAAAGAAAGAAAAAACGTAAGCAACTTGAAGAATGTATCCCACGTATTGATAAGAGTGAATTGGTTCATTTGTCTGGGGAGAATATTGAAGAGAATGAAACTATTACAGGAGAAAAGAAAAAATTTAAGAAACTTGTAGATAGAACCTCATGTAGTGAATTTGTGCATTTGGCTGAACAGAAGATGGAAGAGAATGAAACTGTTACAGGAGAACGAAAAAAAAAGAAAAGAATTAAGCAACTTGAAGAGAATATCTCATATATTGAAAATAGTGATTTGGATCATTTAGTTGGAGATAATATCGAAGATTTTGAAGATATAGGAAAAAGTAAGAAAAAGAAGAAACTTGAGGGAATTATCTCATGTATTGATAATAGTGAATTGGATTTTTTTACTGAAAAGGATATTAAAGAGAATGAAAGTATTGCACAAGAAAGTAAAAACAAGAAAAAATATAAGCCACTTCCAGAGAATATTTCATATATTGAACATAATAAATTGACTCATTTGACTGGAGGTTATATTGAAGAGAATGAAAATATGATAAGGGAAGGTAAAAAAAATAAAAAGAAAAAACATAAGCAACTTGAAGAGAATATCCCACATATTAAAAAGAGTGAATTGCTTCATTTATGTGAAGAAAACATTGAAGAAAATGAAAGTATTGAAGGAAAAAGTAAAAAGAAAAAACTTAAGGAATTTACAGAGAGTATCCCATATATTGATGAGAGTGAATTTGTACATTTGGCTGAAAAGAATATTAAACGTGTTACAGAGAATGAATGTGTTACAAGAGACAAAAAAAAGAAAACACATAAGCAACCTGAAGAAAATATTTCATATATTGAAAATAATGAATTGGTTCATTCATCTGGAGAGAATATCAAAGATTATGAAAATATAGTAAAAAGGAAAAACAAGAAAAAACACAAGCAACTTAAAGAGATTGAATTGGATAATTTGGCTGGAAGGAATAATGTAGACAGTGAAAGTATTGCACAAGAAAGTAAAGAAAAGGAAACACATAAGCATCTTCAAGAGAATATATCATATATTGAAAATAGCGAATTGGCCCATTTGAATGGAGGTAATATTGAAGAGAATGAAAATATGATAAGGGAAGGTAAAAATAATAAAAAGAAAAAACATAAGCAACTTGAAGAGAATATCCCACATATTAAAAAGAGTGAATTGCTTCATTTGTCTGAAGAAAACATTGAAGAAAATGAAAGTATTGAAGGAAAAAGTAAAAAGAAGAAAAAACTTAAGGAACTTACAGAGAGTATCCCATATATTGATGAGAGTGAATTTGTACATTTGGCTGAAAAGAATATTGAACGTGTTACAGAGAATGAATGTGTTACAAGAGACAAAAAAAAGAAAACACATAAGCAACCTGAAAAGAATATTTCATATATTGAAAATAGTGAAATGGTTCATTTATCTGGAGAGAATATCAAAGATTATGAAAATATAGTAAAAAGGAAAAACAAGAAAAAACACAAGCAACTTAAAGAGATTGAATTGGATAATTTGGCTGGAAGGAATAATGTAGACAGTGAAAGAATTGCACAAGAAAGTAAAGAAAAGGAAACACATAAGCATCTTCAAGAGAATATATCATATATTGAAAATAGCGAATTGGTCCATTTGAATGGAGCTAATATCGAAAATATTGTTGGAGAAAGTAAAAAAAAGAAAAAACCTAAGAAACTTGAAGAAAGTATCCCACATATTGAAAAGAGTGAATTCATTCATTTGGATGGAGGGAATATTGAAAAGAATGAAAGTATTGCACAAGAAAGTAAAGAAAAGAAAAAACTTAAGCATCTTGAAGAGAATGAAAATATTGTAGGATATAGCAAAAAAAAGAAAAAACCTAAGCAAATTAATGAAATTATCCCATATATTGATAAGAGTGAATTGTTTCATTTGGCAGGAAGGAATAATGAAGGGAATGAAATTAGAAAAAAGAAAAAACATAAGCAGCTTGAAGAGAATATTTCATATATTGAAAATAATAAATGGGTTCATTTAGCTGGAGAAAATATTGAAGATTATGAAAATATAAGAAAAAAGAAAAAAAAGAAAAAACATGAGCAAATTAAAGAGAGTATCTCATATATTGATATGAGTGAATCGGATCATTTGACTGGAAGGAATAATGAAGAGAATGAAAGTATTCCACAAGACAGTAAAGAAAAGAAAAAACATAATCATCTTGAAGAGAATATTTCATATATTGAAAATAATGAATTGGTTCATTTAGCTGGAGATAATATCAAAGATTATGAAAATATAGGAAAAAAGAAAAAACACCAGCAACTTAAACAGAGTATCTCATATATTGATAATAGTGAATTGGATAATTTGGCTGGAAGGAATAAACAAGAGACTGAAAGTAATGCACAAGAAAGTAAAAAAAAGAAAAAGCATAAGCAAATTGAAGAGAATATATCTTATATTGAAAATTGCGAATTGGTCCATTTGACTGGAGATAATATCGAACGGAATGTAAGTATTGTAGGAAAAAGTAAAAAAAAGAAAAATCATAAGCAACTTGAAGAGATTATCTCAGACATTGATAAAAGTGAATTGCTTAATTTGTTGAGAGGGTATATTGAAGAGAATGAAAGTTATATAGAAAAAAGTAAAAAAAAGAAAAAATGTAAGGAGCTTGTAGAGAGTACCTTATACATCAAAGAGAATGAAAGTGTTACAGGACAACATAAAAAGAAAACACATCAGCAACTTGAAGAGAATATCTCATATAGTGAAAATAGTGAATTGGTTCATTCAGCTGGAGATAATATCGAAGATTACGAAAACATTATAGGAAAAAGGAAAAAAAAGAAAAAACATAAGCAAGTTAAAGAGAGTATCTCAAATATTGATAACAGGGAACTGATTCATTTAACAGAAGAGAATATTTCCCATAGTGAATTGGTTCATTTGTCTGAAGATAATGAAACTATTACAGGAAAAGGTAAAAAAAATAGAAAATTGAAACAGCTCGTAGACACTGTCTCATACATTGATAAGAGTGAATTTGTGCAGTCGGCTGAAGAGAATATTGAAGATAATGAAATTATAATAGGAAAACCTAAAAAAATGAGAAAGCATAAGCAACTTGAAGAGAATGTCGCATTTATGGATACGAGTGAATTGGTTCATTTGACTGAAGAGAATGAAAGTATTACAGAAAAAAGTATTAAAAAAAAGAAACATGAGCAAAATGAAGAGAATATCTCATCTATTGATAATAGTGAATTGGTTCAATTAGCTAGAAATAATATGGAACAGAGTGAAAGTACTTCAGCAGGAAGTAAAAATAAGAAAAAACGTAAGCAATTTGATGAGAGTATCTCATATATTGATGGAATTGAATTCATTCATTTATCTGGAGAGAATATTGAAGAGAATGAGAGTATTAAAGGTAAAAGAAAAGAAAGAAAACATAAGATATTTGAAGAGAGTGAATTGATTTGTTTGGCTGAAGAGAATGAAAATATTACAGAAAAAAGTAAGAAAAAGAAAAATTATAAGCAACTCGAAGAGAGTATCTCATATATTGATAAGAGTAAATTGGATCATGTGGCTGACGATCAGATTGACGTTGAGGACCTACTGCAGAAAGATAATCAGAAAACAGTTGCTAGTAAATTACCAAGAAAACACATGCAGGATACAGAAATATTTGATTCTGAAAACATCTCTGAAACAATTTCTAATGGTGACATAATAAACGGAAGATATGAAGATATTAGACCTTTCAAAATTGATGAGATTCGTGAAAAGAATGTGAATTCTGAAAACTATTGTGAAGCTGATAATGCAGAAGGAGTTATCACAAGTAAAAGGAAATCATCTGATAAAATATTTATTGAAAATAATTCTGTTCCACTTACTGAAATTGATTTGTTTGATTCTGATGCTCAATCAGAATCTGATGTAAATGAAACTATGCAAATTATTCGCAATAATCTTTCTCAAGGAATTAAGAAGGTCAAATATTCTGAGAATAATATTGCACAGATAAAAACACAACGAAATTCAGAACAGACAGATATGCAGGAAATTAAAACACTTCAGAATGGAATGAGCAATAGAGAGGAGTCTCCCCAAAGTGTGAAATTTGTGAAACAATTTGATCAAAAAGAAGAATGCAATGGAAATATAAGTTCAGATAATACAGTTGTTAGTGTAGAGTTGTTTTCTGAAAAAAAGAAAAGCTACAAGCGGAAAGTACATAAAGAAACAAGAAAAAAGGCAGATAATAATATTGGAAAAGACAAAGATGTCGAAGGTGGTGAAGATATATTCACTAATATATTCAAAAGAGAAATTACCAAAAAGAAAAATATGGAAAATGTAATGAAAGAAAACACTCCTCCTACATTGAAGGAAGTTAGTAACTTCAAAAAAACTTTTGATAAATCTTTATCAGTGGAAAAAGGGAGAGAATCTTTTGAAAAAAAAGAAGAATTGTCGAACAATTTTTCCCCAAACTGTGATAACAAAAGTATCGAAACTAGTCCTGTGAAATTCATTAAGTCAAAAGCAGATAATAGCATAGATGCATCATTTTCATTCGCTGATATTCTTTCTCAGTCACATGGTGACAAACTGATGCAAAAGTTCAATGATATTTTAACAGAATCAAAAACAGAAAACAATTTACCTAAAGTTTCTGTTACAGAGAAAGTATCCCAACCAAGACAGACATCACATAAAGTAGTAAGATCTGCAAGTCCAAAGGGTAAGTTTAATTTGTGGTTATTATGATCTTCTCCAAATATGGTACAATATCTCACTAGCTCATATAATATATTCAGTATTGTGTGATAATTTGTTTCTTAAATATCGTATGTTAAGAATTTATTGCCTTTGTAATAGTACATATACGATTTATAGTAATTATATATATATATATATATATATATATATATATATATATATATATATATATATATATATATATATATATTATATATGTATTAAAATGTAACAGTTTTGAGAAAGTCATGAATTTCATGACGAAACGCCAACTATTCAATATGTATATATATATATATATATATATATATATATATATATATATATATATTATATATATATATATTATATATATATATATATATATATATATATACTATATATATTTTATATATATTTATATATATATATATATATATATATATATATATATATATATATATATATATATATATAATCTCTTGATAATTATTAGCAATAACAGGCTGGTTGAATCTTAAAAAACTCGATTTTATTAAAAAGTTGACGTCAACTTTTTAATAAAATCGAGTTTTTTAAGATTCAACAAGCCTGTTATTGCTAATAATTATCAAGAGATTAGAAATAGTTCACAGGCAACAACAATTCGAATAAATATATATATATATATATATATATATATATATATATATATATATATTTATATATATATATATATATATCTATATACACTAGCTGACCCAGAAGACGTTGTTCTGCCGTATAAATTATTATTATCTATCTATCTTTCTATCTATCTACCTATATATATATATATATATATATATATATATATATATATATATATATATATATATATATATATATATCAATCTACCTGACCCGGCAAATGTCGTTCTGCCATATAAATTAATTTTATCTGCCTATCTTTCAATCTATTCATCTATCTGCCGATGAAAAAGAAAATAAAAATAAAATCATGCCAAAAAAATTGAAGTTTATAATTAACAAATTAAAAATAGGGATTGATCGTAGAGGGGTGAACATTTAGGGTTGTATGTATATTTGAATGCTGTATCATAAAAAAAATAGAACAGAAAATTTTGTCTGAAACATAATAAAAAAAATTAAGGGAGATGAAAAATAGATGTTGTCCTATTCTCAGACCTAACCGATATGCGCACAAAATTTCATGAGAATCGGTCAAGCCATTTCGGAGGACTTTAACAAATAAAAAATATGGGATGATACTACAGGGGTGAATATTTAGGGTTGTATCTATTTTTTAATGCTGTATCATAAAAAAAATAGAACATATATGTTGCTCAGGAGATCCTACTGCCGTATTAAGTTGGTATATGGATGTTGGGATTTCTTGAAAACAGCGTCGAATGCTGTAGTATTGTCACATTAAATTACGGTGATATAATATACTGTTCGTGTTTCACTTAATTTGATGCATCTAGACAGAGAATCAAAAAATTCAACATTATTGCAATCGATCAATAAATTAACTAGGGACTTCGGACCGAATTTCTCTAGTTGGTTGAGTTGGGTTAACCCAATATAGCGAAACACAGAGAGCTGCATATGATGTGTTTGTTTCATAAAATGAAATCTTATTCACATCTTAAAATCAGGTTTCCTTCAGAGATGCACTGTCTTACTATGACATTTAGATATAAGTTTGCTATTCCTCGCTTACATAAGACAATCTTTAAACTTTCGTTCTCGTAAATTAACTATTTGTATGTGAGAAATTAAGGTTCTATTGGGCTATTTTCTCTGATGTTTTTTATTAAAGTCTGGGAGTTCCAGGGTTCATATTAATTAATGAAAAATTAGATTTCGAAAGTGTATTTGGAGAAATTTCCCGAAGTGCTTTTCTTGAATAAATATCAACATTCTTCTTTCATCCATATTGTTTGGGCCACTCTTGTAACTTTTCTGGCGGCTGTGGTTGAAAACTTTGTTGTTGTTATGACATAGTTAGGAATAAGATTATTCCTCAGGTACTTTTGGTTGAACCCAGTGGCGCACCCAGGGGGGGAACCATGGGGCTGCAGACCCCCCCCCTAGATTTATTGTAGTAACAAAAGAATTGAGATTACTAAGATAATAATTGTAAAATGAGCTCTTCTACTACTATAAAATGAGCCCACTGGTCACTATCGGTTAACCATAAGATCTATTATGATTTACCGGATACGGGATGTGCGTTTTCTATTTAAATTTAAGGAGGTAATTTTTGATTCAGCCCCCCCCGAAACTCAATCCTGGGTGCGCCCTTGGTTGAACCAAATATTTTGACTACACAATCTGTGTTTAGTTCTCAACATTCTATAAAGGGCGGATTGGATGGCACCACTTGCACTTTTCAAATAGTTGCTGGACAAAAACGAAACTTGAATTTACTACGTTTATTATATGAAAAAAACTGCGATTGCAATGATGTGATCTAGTGACTGAAATTTCAATCGCAGTTCCATATTTCCCAAATTTTTTTGTGATAACTTATTAAATTCAAGTTTTGTTTTTGAAAAGTGCCAGTGATGCCATCCAATTCGCCCTTTATAGAAGGTTGAAAACTAAATACAGTTCGTGTAGTCAAAATATTTGGTTCAACCAAGAGTGCCTGAGGATTAATCTTACTACTAACATAATAACAACGAAGTCTTCAACCACAGCCGCCAGAAAATCTACAAGAGTGGCTCAAACAATCTGGATAAAAGAACAATATTGATATTTATTCGTATAAACGACTTACTATACAGAATTATATTAAGGTAATACATGCTGAATTAACTAGTAAACCTCATCCTTTAGAATTATGACGATCACGTTAGAAGTGACATTAATAAGCTTATTTGTGAAAGATATAACAATCAGGAAGATATTCAGGGATTCAGTGATAAAATCATATATTACAGCGATATCGAATTTTCTAATTCTGAAATCAGCTTGTTAGAAAAAGGACATAAATTCATTCCGAATACTATTGATAAAAACTTGAAAGAATTATTAGCTGTTGAATCTATTTTAGCTTTGAAGAATAGTGATGAACTAGCGTTAGCCGAATTCAAAATTTCAAAAATTTTTAGAAGCCCTTAGGTTCCAAAACCAAATAAATATTATATGACATAAAATCCCTGGAACAAAAAAAAAACTAAAGCAGATAAATCCGATGCTATAGTAGATCTTTCAAGAAATAAATATGTTTTCTAAATGATCAATTTTCTTCAAACATAACAAATTTAAAAAAAATTTCTGTCGATCCAACAAATAAATTTCAAAAAATCATTGGACAAGCATTTCACGTCATAGTTTGATAGATAAAATGATAAAGAAGAAACGTAGTCAACTAGCGTACAATAGCATATATCTTCAATCGAAAGTAGGAAAAACTGTAAAATTCACATCTGTAACATATTTTAGTTCTATAACAGCAAAAAGTAGCTAATGTCATACCTAAATCTAATACTAAAATCGCTCTAAAACCTAAGACAAAACTCTCAGGATTTTCATTCAATGCCAGAGATATCATTTCAAAATTTGAAGGTGTTTACAAGTTGATTTATCCTGTATGTAAAGGAGTGTAAGGTGGTGAAAACCACCACCCGTTTCCACAAATAGATAACTTCCAAATTATGCACAAGTTACCGAAAGGGACCAAACTAAATTACTTAGAATCATTGGAATCATTTTCAAACTTAATCATAATGCAAAAGGCAATATCTTGCTGAACGACCAGATTGACTTGATATATTCTCCTATATTTAGTGTATTCAAACAATAATGATTTTCTAAGAACATTTTATTGTACCAATTTGGGCAACCCACTTCGATTAGCCCTTCTTGAAATATTATTAAGGTACCTATAATAATCTTCCCCACCTGTAAGCCTCAAATTTATATTATGTATTTAGTTCTTATCTCAATCTGCCCGATGATGGTCTAGTGGCCGAAATTACAATCACAGTTTTATATTTTCTAATTATTTTTGTGATAATAAACGTAGTGAATTCAAATTTTGCTTTTGTTCATTAATGTATTTGTTGAAAAGTTTTTTTTTGTTACAATTATATCTGTGATAAAATTTATTTACTTCTTTTCAGCTGTTGGTAAAAGTCAACCCAAACAACGCACTTTAGATAGGTTCCTTGGAAAAACAATAAATTTAGAGGAAATGCAAAAGAAGCGGAGAGTAATAGAGTTGTTGGAGCAATCGAAATCAATTCGAGAAATTGAGGAAGAACTTGATATGCCCAATATCGACGAAGAGAGACAAGTAAGTATTAATTGTATTAAAATTATCATTACTTGCCATTCTAGGATTTAGGTATTAAATAGGTTGAATTGCAGGATGAGCTTTGCATTTTTTCTAACAAGAAGTTAATATTTAAGAAATTCGAAAATTCATTAAATTATTGAGGAAATGTTCAGTTGGGTATATATTTTAAAGCAAGAATTTTTTACAGAAAGTGGAAGACTTAGTGATAGAAACAAATTGGCCTATACCTCCTATACACAAGATCGCATACTTTGTCAGTGGCAACCCTAATGCTGAACAGAAGATGGCCCTCAAAGAGGCTGGAATTACGTACAAACTTGGAAAATATACCAAAGAGGAGGATGAGAAAATTAAACAAAATTGGCTCGAATTCTGCAAGGTAAATGAAGAATTTGATTATTTCTATGAAATACCATAACGATCGATTTTAGATTGTTCATACAATAAAATTTTGAAAAAATGTTGACTTTATAATGATCTACAAATAATAAGTCATACTATACATTGTTAACATAATTTTGCTTGATGTTGAAAACTTTATCACAAGATTAAGCATTCAGTATGAGGTTATTAAATTAATTTTATTTGTGGATAGGTCAAGCACTAATTTTTGCATACACTGGAAAATCTACATTGAAAATTAAGTTTTTTATTGGCATGAAGGGCTGATAAAGTATCAGTTATAGGTGCAGAAAAATAACTGAAGCTTTTGATTGTTGATAGTGAAAAAGCAGTATTTTTAGACAATGTTGGTAGATAACAGAAATTCTCAAATACACTTACCCCACACTTCGATGAAAACTCATTAAATAATAATAATATTTATTAATCTAAACCATTATTCACATTATATCATATAACAATATTGCACTAAATAAAATAGAGACAATTCAAAAGAAAAGAACTTATTTTTTACAAAATGTTATAAATTCATTTATTGAATAAGTTTCGCAGTTCAAGATGAAACTGTAAATGCGATTTCTAAATAACATAAAATTTTCAATAACTTGTAAATCCTTTGGAAGCAAATTATATGACGTTGAAATAACTGAAATGCAACAAATTTTTCTGGAATTTAATGTGGGAAGAGATTTCTTGCCATCCATCCCTAATAAATTATATAGAAAAAATTGTAAAAAAAATTTGGTCCTACAAGTCAGAAACTTCAAAGTTAATAATAATAATAAGTTTTCATAGAAACAATTCAACAATTCTATATCTAAATTACCTAATGAGAATCAATGAATCTGATGAATCAGAGGTTTACCAATTGAAATTTTGTAGTTACAGTAAAATTGTATTTGTACAACATATATCATTTATCATAAAAATTGAGGAACATAAAAATAGTTTTCAAAATAATAGAAATAATTTAAATTAACCATCTGTTTAGAAGAATAAAATGATTCTTCCAATTTAATAATTTGAAATATTGCACTCCTTTAATAACGGTTTACAACTAAAATTTTGGGAAACTGAGATTAACCAATAATAATATTACGTAAAATCATGTGAACCTTGATAACAACACACCTTTTTACTGTATACGTCAAATAATGAACTCTTTTTGAGCTCCATGATTTTCTTAACTTATTTTCAATTAAGTACCTGCTTAGTTTTGAATAATTCTTTTAAGGCCCAGTTTTTCAATGCTCGGTTAAAACTCACAGTTAGCTGACTATAGGTTAAGCTTAACCATCAGCTAAAGTTCCAACTAAGAACTATTGCGTTTCTCCTTCGAATGTTTGACTTTAGGCTAGCAAACTGTCAGCTAGCGATATATTTGTTAACGTTGGTAGTACTGATGTTTCAGGGAGCACTTCTGATTGGTCGTTTCCCTTTTGCTGTCGATTTCGGAAATATATGTTTTGTTATGTTATTGTTGATTATTTTATAATAAAATGGGGGAAACAAAAGCATTGAAGAAGAAAAGAGTGGCAAACTTTAGTCCTGATAGATCGTTGCTGTTAAAAATTGCAAATGGTTTCAAAGCAATAATTGAATAAAAAAAACAGCTTCTACTACTTGGAGGGAAAAAATAGAAACTTGGAAAAAGATTTTTGGAGTTTGAAATAATTTACCTATCTGTTATGGTCTCTATCTGTTGTTCAATTTGTTCTAATATATTCAGAACAGTTTCTTCTCTTAACCTAAATCTTGTGAAAAAATCCAATTCATCAAAATAGTCAAATGGATTACTTCTTTCTCTGACCACGTATGGCGTTCTTTGGTAATCAATGAAGTCTATTAATTTATTCTTCATCATCATCACTTAAAAAATCAAATGCTTCCATCTTTCGTAGAAAAAACAAAATAGAAAATGAGGTTACTGGTTACAAAGCAGTTGAACAAACTCGACTGTTCGGGCCGTTCGGGGTAGTTAACCTACGGAGCGCATGCGTCTGCAAGATAGCTTACAGTTAGCCATTTGACAAAGACTTTCAGGTGATAGTTACTCTACCCGATAGAATAGCAGTAGGTTAGCGCAAGATGAGAGGTGGAAAAACGGTTTACCTAGAGGTTATCGATAAGCCGAAAGCTAAATCACTTTAACCGAGCATTGAAAAACCGGGCCTAAGAAATTTCAAAGTCAGGGTCCAAAGAAGAGCTGGTACAAGGGTAATGTACATCAGGACGTAATTCATTTGGTGGAAATCTCTGAGAAACTGGTGTTTTTATTTCTTTTTCCATTGAAACTTTGGCACCCAACTTAAAAGATATTTCTGTAGTAATCTTTCACATCCAAATTATTTATACACTACTAGCAAAACTATTGTTGATAGT
>JARQZK010000037.1:315000-365000 GCA_030704885.1 Cynegetis impunctata
CTAACAATATATCTATCATTCTATCTATCTTTCTCTCTGTCTATCTATCTGCATATCTATATCAATTTATCTGACCGGGCAAACGTTCTGCCATATAAATTATTTTTATCTATCTATCTTTCTATCTATTCATCTATCTGCCGATGTATATCTACCTATCTATCTATCTATAAATCTATCTGACCCGGCGAACGTTGTTTAAATTATTAAAATGGCTATTGAAAAATATGGGTTTATAGAAGGGTGAAAATTTAGAGTTGTATGTATTTTTCAAAGCAACATCATAAAAAAATTGAAATAAAAAATTTTGTTCAAAAAATTCATAAAAATGTTTAGAAAAAATCATTAGTAGTATGAAAAATATATTACGACCTATTGTCAAACCGACTATTGTTATTTTCGATTGCCATCTTGCAGTCCTATTGCGAATCTTTGGATAAAATAAAAAAATGAAAATCGCGATGCAAAAATAGGGGTTGATTGTAGAAGGGTAAACAATTAAGGGTAATATGAATTTTTCAGTCATGACAAAATAAAAATGACAATCTTGCCAAAAAAATTGAAGTTTATAATTAACAAATAAAAAATAGGGTTTGATCGTAAAGGGGTGAACATTTAGGGTTGTATGTATTTTTGAATGTTTGTATCATAAAAAAAATAGAACAAAAAATTTTGTCTCACAAAGAAAAATAAAAAATTAAGAGGTGGACCTCCCTTAACATTTAGGGGGCTGAAAAATAGATTTTGTCGGATTCACAGACCCAACCGATATGCACACAAAATTTCCTGAGAATCGGTCGAGTCATTTCGAAGGAGTTTAATAAATAAAAAATAGGGGTTGATCGTACAGGGTTGAAAATTTAGGGTTGTATATAATTTTGAATGTTGTATCATAAAAAAAAATTGAACAAAATATTTTGTCTGAAAAATAATAATAAAATTTAAGGGGTGGACGGACCACCCTTAATATTTAGGGGGGTCAATAATAGACGTTGGCCGATTCTCAGACCTACCCGATATGCACACCAAATTACATGAGAATCGGTCAAGCCGTTTCGGAGGAGTATGGTAACTAACATTGTGACAGAGGAATTTTATATATTAGATATACATACATATATATATATATATATATATATATATATATATATATATATATATATATATATATATATATATATTCATACATGCATATATACATATATACGTATATACCTATAGATATGTGTGTGTGTGTGTGTGTGTGTGTGTGTGTGTGCAGAAGTATTTAAGATTCTTAATTTTTCTTTTCCACAGATTCACTGAAGAGGATGACAGAATTATAGTAGAATATGTAACCAGAAAGAAGAGCGATAAACCTTTTGCAGATCTGGCCAATTTATTGAAGAGATCGCGACTGGCTATACTGAAAAGATATAATCTCCTTAAATCTAAAAATACAACTAATGATGAGAAAGTTACTTGGGACAAACAATTAACTGGATGTCTCTTGACTAATCTAATCGAAGTGACATGTTCAGTAAATTTATCAGAACTTAAGGATCGTCAGATTACAACAGAAGAATGGAAGAAAGTTTCGAAAAATTTAAATATTCCAGTTGATAAGTTGAGAAGGGCATGGATATATTGTTTCCACCCACGATTTTTCTCAAAAAATTATCTGGCTGGACTTTCTGCAGTGAAAAAAGAATTGGTGGACTTGTGAGTATAACAATGAATATTCCTAAAAAAACAGCATTGAAGATTATAAGTAAAAGTCTCTTCCTGGCATACAATGTTTTTACAATTAAAGTATTTGAGTTTCATAATTTCGCTTGAAGAATTAATGTATTCGTTTCGAAGCTTATGATTGAATTATAAAAAAGTTTTCTGCACATTCTGAAGGAGTATATCTGAAATTTAAAGAATTTGGTTAAATTCGGAATATCCTTTCGACGCTCTTTGTTAAGTACCATGACTGCATTATTCAAATTGTGGTGAAAAATTCAAAATTGTATCAATGTAATAATTGTTTTAAAAATATAATTATAATCCATAAAACTTGTTAAAATCTAATTCAGAATATGTTTTCAGGCTATACATAAAGTACAATGACTGGAGAGAAATAAATTGGCGTGATGTTGCAAAACAATTTGATAATGGATTTACACATGCAAAATTATGCAAAATAATGCGTGATATGCTCTCAAGTAAGGTTCCTGTGAGGTTGCGTGATAATTTAGGAGGTAATTTAATCTTATAATTTACACATTATTATAACAATCGTAAATGACAAATAATCATATATTGCAATTTTTACAAATAGGTTGTTGGATAAGTTGTATTCTTGCTGTGAAAGAGACTTCTGAGAATGTATTTTAATACTAACTCATTAATACATCAACTCATTGATAATGGCGACGCTTAATCTTTTTGACAATTGGGTGCATCAGAACAACAGTGGTTCAAGTCCAAAATTTTGATTTTCTGTTTTATTCTCGATTCAGTACCCCCAATACGGTTCCTTTTCAGAGCAACAAAGATCCAAGTTCACTCCTCAATAATTGCCTTTAAAATGCCACTAGATTGGTATTGCTGTGAATTAAAAATGAAAATGTTCAGAGCAAAGGAGATTCAAGTCCTATTTTTCCTGTCAGGACACGTATTGCTTCAATTAGTGGATGTGACTATGTGACTAATAATTCAGTTAATTAACTGAAGATTCAAATCATCAAATTCAAACGTGGACAAGCATTTTCTTCATTATTTAGAGAAATTGTCTCAAATGTTATGGACTTAATGAAGAGTGCGTTGTAAAGAAATTCACATCTTTAGCAGCGGTAAATCGTGAGCCTCTGTACATGCAATGACGAGCCATAACTTTAGTGAAGAAGAACGAAAAATAATAGCTTCTACCTTTTATACCACCTATTTCTCATCAATTTCATAAAAATCTTCCTGTTAAAATTAATACAAGAACTATCTTCCAAGATGGTCAGGATTAGAGTAGGTAATCAGTTGTTGAGTGATGAAGAGTTCAACAACGAATACCAATTCGACAAATAGATTAGCTAGTTTTTTTAATATTCATGTTAAAATTGTTTTTTGATATATATTTTATTTTACTTACTTGTTTCAGTCTAAAAACATCTGTGCAATCCTAATACACACAAATTTGAATTTGTGACTACAATTCAAATTTATTTTCTGTAAAATTGTAAAAGAATGTTTTCAGAGCAAGTAAAATAAATAACATAAAATCTTTTGACTAAATTCAGTTTTATTCTTGTGACTTGGGGTGCATTCGCGTTGGGCGCTTACACGCTTTAAGCGCTCACGCTTAGAAGCACAGATTATTGGCGTTCGTGTTGGCCTATTAGCGCTTAGAGACGCTCACGCTTTGGCTTTGAGCATTAAAGGTGAATGTCAGATCTTCTTTTTAAGCTTAGGTAGGCAAAAGCCCGATAGTTCACGCAAATAGTGTGCTTTAACATTTCCGTACAAATTTATTAATTATCGACAACAAAAGTTAGGTTAGCTTACGCTTAGTGTTAAGCGTTTGTGAGCGCGAGTCGACCACAGAGAACGAAGCTTATAAGCGCTTAAAGCGTGTAAGCGCCCAACGCGAATGCACCCTTGGATTAAACAATGCACGTTAATATGAATTCGTTCAATGCAACACTGATCTAAGTCCATTTTATTTTCTTAATTGATTGATTAGTTAGGTGTTTTTGTATTTATCATCCATGAAGTATAAGAGAAATAAAATTTAATATATCACCAAAAAGAATCTAATGAATCCAATTTGAAATAAATAACAAGAAATTACCTATAAACACAAACGCAAATATCTTAATTAATCAAAACTTTGTAAAATGGACTTGGACCACTGTTGTTCTGATACACCCAATTATACTAAAATCTAAGTGTACAGTATATCTTATCATTTAATCACTGCGTTTTATGAATCTCTAATGAGAGAAAATTTAGTACGTATTGTTCCTGTTAGGTGGCAAGACGCTCGAGATTTGACGTTTCGTCTTGCTTGATTGGGAGAAGTAAATTTGTGTTCCTTTTCTGTGAAAAAAATTCTCTCAAAATTGATAGACAGACCACATATGAAAAAGAACAATGCGTATATCTGATCCACGTATAAAATTATTGATCGTGTATTTTAGCCACATGGTGGAATGTGTGGAAACTTTCCGATTTGAGATGATTCTACGAACAGAACAATGCATTGTTTATGTACTAACGTTTCTTTGTAATTTAAATACATTATATTTATTCAAATTTACCATTTTTAATAAACCAAGTTTATAAATATCGGTTGTTCAAGTTGTTATTAGCTCCTCAGCAATCACTAACTTCTGACTAATATGGAGTAAGAATTTCTATTGAAATTTGTTATCAAAATTTGTTATTGAAACAAAAAAAATAAATGGTAAAAACTAAGGAAGAAAATATATCGAATAGTGTGTATCTCAGACCTACAGACATAGATGAAATAGAAAAAACAGCGGTTCTGGAGTTGATGATATCACAAAAACAGACGTGGTTAACATACAGGATGTAATATGGCAAAGATTAGTGTATATTACAAATTCTGTAGTTCAGAGTGGCATTTTCCTGGAACTCTAAACTGGCAAAGGTCATTCATGTGCACAAGAAGGGTAAAAAAAGATGATTATAATAGGTTCGTTCCAACCGGCATCAGAAACAGTTTCTTACATTCAGGATTCTGCGCAGTAACTTAAATGCGTTCCAACCAAAATCATAAACGATTAGGAAACGGTCAGTTTTGCGTTCCAACCAAGGTTGCAAACTGTTTGAAGACTATCAGAACGGTTTGCGGATTATCTTCTGACCGTTTATCTGGCGCATGTGTAGAGCTATTATTTTTCAGATCTTTAAGATTCTTTAGCTTATTTTTATTCACCTAACCTATTGTCACATAAAAACTCGCATTATACTCTCTGCATATTTACGTTATGTATTCTTGTTCGGTAAAACTAAAAAAAATGGCATATATTTCATAAACAATAAACTTACATTTTATTGTAAGTACTACATTTACTTTCCACGTTGCACTGACACATTAATTAAGAAAAGAATCCTAAAATTAAAGTAAAAAAAAATTGAAACATGAATGTAAGAAAAAAAATCTGAAATTTGATTAATAAAACGTTGCATAAAGTTTTTCGAACAAGTGGAACAGGTTCTATTTTTTTAAAAGATCATTTATTTCTCTCAGAAGTTCATTTCTTTCCTTCATTAAGATAAGTTTTTGTTTATGCACCTCCAACTTCTCTTTTTCAAGTACTATTCTATCTCTATTGCATTCTTTTCTATCTCTTCGTGTTTGCTCTATTGAAACATTTCTGTTTGTAGTAGGATTTTTTGTTTTCAATGAGAAGCTCTTCCCTGAGGCCTGACTCACTACTTCTAGTAAATTATCAGGCGTTCCAACCATAGTTCAGGAAACCAATATTTTACAGACATGCGCGTTGAGAACGATTTGCAAACTGTTGGAAATCTGTTTGTGATTCAAGGTTGGAACAAACCTATTAAATACAGACAAATATTAATTCTGATCACATTCTCTAAACTCATGGAGAGGATCTTCAAGACAAGGCTAATTGAGTTCATGGCTTCTGATAAATTAGTAATACACTTTGTACAACAGCTGATCTCTTGGAATATGTAAAGGAGGAAGTGGACAAGGGTAACTATATTATATTAGTTTTCATCATTTTGCGGAAGGCAGTGGAATACAGTGGACATAATTGACATGTTGGAGAGTATGGGTTTCAGAAGAATATTCATGGATCTGTTGAGGATAATTCTAACAAAAAAGAAACATACAGTGATAGATAATAAAAAAATTATCTAAATGAAGTCAACATTGGAGTGGCTTAGGGTCAGTTTTGGGACCACTGCTTTATCTGTTATATGTTCAATCATAAAGGTTCCTGAAAATTACATCCAAGTACTATATGTTTGTAGATGAGATTGTGTTGGTTTTTTCTGCTCCAAGTCTAACATATCTATATCTCGAATGTGTGATAAGATCTTGTTTTGTATTTTGAGGCACTGTGCAAATAAACTGAGTGTAAATTGTGATAAGACTATATGATAGTTAACATAAGAACAAACCATGCTGATCAAAAATTTATTTGGATAAGACGTAAATTTATATAAATGTTTGGGGTTGAACATAGATGATTTGGACTGGAGAGCACATATCGATATTATTATGAATAAACTGTGTCCTATGATCTATAGTATAAAAATCTGTGCATATCAACTAAATAACCACATAAGAAAATTAGGGTTCTTTTAGGGAACTGTACCTATTGCCATGTTGTGGAATTGCATCAAAATATCAAATAGAAAAAGTTCAAAGTATTCAAAACAAAGCTGTAAAAATTGTATATTCTTTGAACTGTTTTACTCCTACTAAAACAGTGTATGATGATACAGCTAATATGTTCGAAATAAGAAAAGTGAGAATGCTAGAATATACAAAATTTATTTACTGTGAACATAAATTGATAAAATCTCAATATGAAATGCAGCCTAATTATACATACCATAAATATCAAATTAAGATAGGGAATTTCTCAGAAATATGTTAGAACATCAAACATCACTCATTTATGGAAGCATAAACACTATAAATTCATTTTCACACTGTCACTAGCTGTAGGGTTTATGGTACTGTGGTCGTAATCTTAAAGATATATAGAGTCTGTTCAATAATTTTGTATTTATGTTAAGGGGCCATCCATAAATTACGTCACACGTTTAGGGGGAGGGAGGGGGTAGACGAAGTGTGACATTATGTGACAAGGGGGAGGGAGGGGACCTGAATTTCGTGACGTCACATTTAAAAATCTATTAGTCCATGGACTAATAGAGATTATTAAGTTTGTATCTTTAATTAATATAATTCGATTAATATTTTTTGTTTTATTAACTTCTTTGATTAAGTCAATTGTTTTTTGTTTTAAATTCTATAATTAATATAATAAATCGTTTTTTGTTTTGTTAATTGTTTGATTCGATGTTAATTTTATTAAAAACTAATTTAAATGGAAATAAAACTGATTTCGGAACCGCTGTTTTCATTCAATAATTTCTGAAAATTTGCAAAATATGTGACGTCACACTTGGGTGGGGGGAGTCTCACAAATGTGACCAGCTGTGACAAGGACGGGGGGAGGGTAAAAAAATCCGGAAATTCTTGTGACGTAATTTATGAATGACCCCTAATTCATTTTCTTTTACAAAGTTTCAAAATTAGGCTTTGTTGCGATTAAATTGTTCGTACATTTTACACTGATTTGGTGAAGAAATGAAGGATTTGTTATTATTCCTAAAATAAAATGTATTGAAAATATTGGATTTCAAAATTTTACTGTACTGAGAAATTGTACTGCGAATTAGTGCGCTAATGAGAATAATTTAAACTTAAATCTTCAAACTGTGAGCATTTCCTTAAAAAATTTTGTTTCAATTTTAGAGTCTTTGGAATATTTGAGAAAACATCCCGACGAGGGGTGCAGTCGAAAATTAATCGACAGATACGAGTTTGTAAGGGAAATTTTAGAAGAAATGGATAATGGCACCATAATACCGAAGATTGAGAAGGAAGAACCTTGTGAAAAATTAACAGGATTGGATGAATCACCTATAAAATATGATTTATTTTATGATTAATTTTTGAGTAAATAATAAAACAAACTGATTGTATGTATGTAAGTGTTAAATATATATTTATATTTATTGTCTTACTTTTCATTTTCAAAGATAAAATAATATAATTACTTCTAGTTTGAGTACATGCTGTTCCAAATGAAATGTGGAACGTCTAAGAACTGGATAACATTATTTATCAACATTTCTTTTCAAGATATTATTTCAATATCCAAAGGTTTATGGACTTAGACTGCTGCAAGTCGTAGTAACCCGAAAACATTTCTGAGGGTAGAACATTCCATAGGTTGGCTGTTCAGTTCAGGAACGCTTGTTATTCTGGTTGTTTGTTTGGATGTCCATGGCAAATTGGTGTGTACCTACTATCTGTATACTTCGTGTGATAAGGGAATTGTGGTCTTAGTGGAATAATAGAGACAATGGACAGAACAATAATATCTGTAAAATAGGCTAGTCGGCAACCTTCCTCCGTGTTCGAATGAATGAAGGTGAGCAGTTTATGACTGGTCGCCTATTAACTTCACAATTCTTTTTTGAATTGAATTAAGTATAGGTGTAAGAAGTGGATAAGTGCAAAGCTCCAAGCACGCGAGCAGTATTCCAATGCCGGATGCACTTGAGCCTTATAAAGCAGCAATAGCTGTTTTGGTGTAAACATATTTATATCTCGTAATCAGGGCCGGATTTAGGCATGGGCCCGGGCCCAGGGCGGCAAATTTAGAAGGCCACTTAAATTTTGCTAAAAAATCAAGAGCGGCTTATGCAGAAAATTTGTTTTCACTCAGATGTATACACTAATTACTCAACAGATATTGAAGCTCCTTTTTTTTTGTTGTTGAATGTCATCATTTGAAAGGTCTGTGCAAAGAAAAGGCATCCAGTACAGAAGAAATGTCGCTGTCACAATTGAACAGATATATTTTGTCCAAAGATCTCCAGAACTTATAACCAAATGTAAGGGTAGCTCTTAAGATGTTTTTGTGTACATCAACCCGCAACTGTGCAGCAGAACGCATTTTCTACTCTTTCACGAGTAAAGAATTATTTAAGATCAACTGTTGGCCAGAAAAGGTTAGTTAACTCATCTGTTTTAACCATAGAAAATGACTTGACGTGTAAGCTCGACTCCAATGATGTCATTGATACATTTCACTATGAATTGAATGTTTTAGCTCTCAATAAACTGTTTCATCATTGAATCGTTTTCGATTTCTTAATTTCCTGATATTACAATCCACTTTGAAAAAAAAAACAAAATTGATTTTTCTTTAGTTTATGTGGTTTTAAAATGAGTGAAAAAAATATTAATTTCTGAATGGTTGGTAAACAATAATGAGACAAAAAGCAATATGTAGGACTACTGAGTTTTTTAAAAGTCTCGTCGGCAACAAGTGACGAAACATGTAACTTTTTCTTTAATCTATATTTTTCTGTTAATTATGATAACAATAATTATTGTACTATGTTTAGTTTAACAGTTAAAACGATATCTTGAGGTGTAAAAGGAAATCATAGATTCTCTGCAAATATTCCACATAACAAAGTACTAATTAGCATTATTCCTAGATCATAGATAGTGAGGTTATATAAAGCTATGACATTATTAAGATGTAATTCGAATTCATTTTTGAGATATTTATTTTCAAATAGTATTATTTTAGGTCTGACAAATTGTTTCTCTTGGGAGGCGGGGGCGGCGAACTGCTTTGGGCCCATGGGCGGCAAATTCGTAAATCCGGCCCTGCTCGTAATAGGTAACTAAGCAGCTGACTTAACAATGATAAAGGCGTGTTCGTGCCAGGTAAATTGGACCTAACATGGTTCCTAAATGATTTATTTTATTGTTTGGCTATTGGTTTTCCTATAAGTATAACTGAGGGAAGTTTTTCTTGAGAACCTAGCTGATTTTGTGTTTTGGCGACTTTGAAAGAAACTATATGACCAGATCTCCAGTTAAAAAGTATGTTACGGTCGCTATGTATGGACTCAGTGCAACATGTTGATGGCTAGATATATATATATATATATATATGCACTCACAGGCCTCTTATTGGTGGCGGATGCTATCAGAGTACTGTAGGCAGCAAAGTTCACAATTATAATTCCGGTTGAATTTAGAAGACATAGCTGTTTTGGAAGACCATAAGATTCAAGCTAGATTCATTTGTAGTGCCTTGAGCTAAACTCTGACTTAGATATATCTAGTGCAACTACTAGTTATTCTCGATAACGTCCAAAGATGAGTGACAGATGAAAAGTCACCCATCACTAATAACAATATTCTTCTCGAGATATTTCAAAACCTGTTACTTAATGGCAGATTCCATAACTTTGCACAATATGGGTTGGGCGGCAATTTTCGGTCAAGACTATTTTCCTTTTTTCAGATTCGGCTGGATTCTTGCGAACTTTCATATGGATGGAAATGTTTCCTACTTGTATAATGACTGGAATCGCAGGCAAAACTGTATCTGAAATTCCATCTGGAACCGTCGACTTCAAGTCAGATGTTTCGTGAAAGAATTTCAATTCAAGCATTGAAACCTGGACCCTAGGAATATTTGGAGGTACCTTCGACCTGCTTCTACAGAAGAGTTTCTGGAAATAATGGTTGCAAAAATATAATCTTCTTGTTTGGAGCTAGAAGCCAGCGAAACATCACTTTTAACAAGTGGCGGAACTGTAAAATGAAAACAGTTGTTGCTGATTACCTTTGCCAGTAATCAGAGGGGACGAGAACCAACAGGTCAATATAAATACTCAGAGATTTCTTTAGTATTAAATGCTTGGATGGTAAGATTGCATTTATTCGTATTAGTTTTACTCATCTGACTAGTTTGAGCACCATAAGCTGAAGGCTTTATTTTTGAGAGCCAAAGCACGTTTGCAATCTTTCATGAACCAGGGCTTAGAAAATAGTGATTTTTTTGAAGTTGTGTTGATCGAAGAGTTCCATACCTAACAGACATTCCGCATAAACGGGTTCTCTACATTGAGTAGCATCTTTACCTCTAAAAAAGTTGTGAGCCATGGGAGCTCTGCATGAAAATTATGTGTACTCTTGCGAGTAAATACCGATACCTTCGAACATAGTATCTACATAGAACGTTCCTTGTTATATTCTTGTTCTTCATAATAGATACACACCAACAAATTGTAAATTTTACCTGATTGTACAAACACGGTGCTTATATTGTTTGTTTTATTTTCCAGGCACTTATATTGTTGTTTTTATGTGCTTATATGTGGCTTTTTAAGTTTCTTCTTTACGTCTGTTGACTGTTCACAGATTATAGCTCTATTACATTCAATTGTTTTATTATTTTATCAATATGTTCACAATGTTCGAGTTCTACAATTCCACTACACATACAAAACAACAAAAGGTCCCTTTTAAAACAAATCTGTATGAGACGGAAACAATTTTGTGAATATTCGGACTTGTATATGAATTTGGAGCTCAGAGTATAGCGAGAGATTTGTAAATTCATTCATAATATTATGGGAAAATGTGAAAAATCCATAAGGGGGTTCTCTAATGGTGTTTTTTTTCACATTGTTTCCGGCTAAAAATCCTAGTTATCCTAATTATTTAACTAATTATTGTTACTTTATAAGAATATTTATTTAAAGTTTATTACAAATTTCACTATATTATTCAGTTGAAGATAGAAAATGAAATTAAAAACCTTTGTTTCATTTTCATATAACTCATTTTCAAATAATTAAAAAAAACGAGATCAGAATTATAGAACTCTTTACTGTCAAAGGTTTAAGCGAATATAAGTATCAAGTGGTTGGAGATGAACATATGTAATTATTTAGAAAATATATTTATTTTATAAACCTGTATGAAACAAACAAACACAAACACAATAATTCATTTTGCGAAATGAGTCGTGTTTGATCGAGAAGCGACATTATTCTCTACGCGCCAACATCGATGCAACATCAAGTGAGATGTGTACGTATTTGATGCAGGGCCTATTTATATTTGCTAAAAAAGGAAATACGAATTACAAAATGTTTTTTATTAAATACTTGCTCTCAGTCTAATTTTCATATTGATCCACATTTCAAATTTCCAAGTGGGGCCACTGCCCTAAACTTGCCTTCTCCTGCGGGCGCCATTTTACTTTTTCGGGCGCGAGTCGCCCCGACGAAACGAAATTATTTCGGTATAGACTCTGTAAACACACCATTAACCGACAAATGGTCGAATAAAGCACGCGAGGTTACAAATCAAATGAGACCAGACAAGCTTATACAGGAATCGTAAAGGTAAGTTGATTGCAATTGTTTGTAGAAGTATGAAATTAAAATTAAATTATAAATAAAAAAATAAAAATATGTTACTAGGTACCTAGGTATATGTTTTGTTAAAATTGAAGCATTCACAGTACCTACTTTTATTCTTGATAGCCTATATTACATTTGTCCCTTTAAAAAAATTATCACACAGGGTAAATGTAATATCACATGCAGAGTGTCGAGCTGGCCGAATGAGCATCTACAATGTCCCAAATTTACAACATACCTTATTGTACTATATACCGTCGTGTAAAAGGACGTAAAAGAGTAAATGAAGGGACGTTTAACTGCTTTAGGTAAAGAAAAAAGGAAGAGGATTTAGCTTAGATGCTTTTTTACTCTGGAAAAATGGGATTTTTGGTTATCCAAAAAAGGGGGTTTGAAAATAACTTCTTATGTTTCGTAAAAGAATTGTGCCTTATAATAAGAATGTAGTGCCAAGAGAAAAAATTGATGCAGAGGCCTTGAAACGATGGAGCGCTAGAAATTCTGCAACAACAAATACCCCTTGAGGCTTTGATACGGAACGCCTGGTCCTTTAAACAGTTCAAACATTGAGCGTGGTTATTTAAATGAACAGTCTGTTCATCATGAACAACATAGTCCCTTGAAAGAGACGGTTAGTACTTATAGTGCACCCTCCATTTCTACATCTGAATTGGAAAAAAAACAGTTTCGATGAACTTCTGTTGAGATCATGGCACCTATAAAATTCCCAAAGAAAGATAGGTAAGCCCCCTGGAGCCGATGTAATAACTTCGCTAAAAGTGTTAGATAAATAAATACCAAATAAAAACAAAGAAAAAAGACGAAGATTGAGTTCCAGTGATTCTACTAAGTCTCAGATAACGAGGGAGAATTTTATATGAATGAGAAGCATCAGAAGAAAATGCAAACTTTTTTGAAGACTATATTATTGAAGTTGAAAGCTCGATTTTAGTACAATATCCAACCAAGAAAACAGTAAGCCACTTCTTGGGAAAACGTGCAGATGATGGTGGCTTGTTAAATTTCTAAGATACAAATGAATATAGACTTTATCGAATGAGCTCCAGCGCATGGAAATGAAATAATTTATAGGAGAATCGGATACAAAAATAAAAAATGAAATGAAAACAATATATTTGGAAAACAATATAATAATTCACAAATTAATAATGACTAGTTTATTCTGACTCATAGCTTTTAATTATTTTTAATTTTGAAAAAGATCTCTCACCATAAGCTACAGTGGACAGGCTTCGTTAAAAAAATCCGTAAAGCTACACATAAGTTCGGAAAAGTATTAATTAAATTATGTTTGCCTTTCATGTTAGCTCTATTGTCATATCTCTGCTCTCTCTTATCTTTAATATCAATAAATTTTTCCAAATAATTTAATAAGCTGTTAATCCTTAACAGATCTTCAACTTATTGTATCTTTAACTGAGCAGAACCCTAGACAACGCTTCCTAATTTTTACATTCTCTGAAATGCCATTAATTGAAACAAACCTAACTACCACAGTTATTTGTTCTTCGTGGCTTACACCCTGTGCACAATAATCTAATATGATAGAATAGTATTAACATAATTTTAATGTTACAATTATATTTTGTTTCACTTTTTCACCTATCAGACAAATTATTTCATTTTGGATATTATGATCCGAATATAATGTGTCATGTGACTGCTATCTTTTTGAATTCTGCCAATGTGTTCATCGATTATATTATCGAACTTTGCAATTTATTCAATCAGCTTCAAAAAATTACCATTAATTTTTTCGAAAAGTTTTTCATTACTTCCTCTAACAGCTAGATTTCAGCTAAATAGGTGCTGAATTACACAAATAATTTCTTCAATAACCGATGTTCATCTTTTTTTCTAACTAAATTAAATGTTGGTTGACCGAGTCAACAGTTCTACCTGTTTGAATCGATTTTTTAGAGATCAGCATCTTTGTGGATGTGTTTATAAATAACCTTTCTTTTAAATTTTTGCCGCCCCTGTAAAATGCCGCTCGGATGCCATGCACGCCTTGCACCCTCGGCACAGGCCGGCCCTGGGCTCAACGCAGAGACACCAGGAAAAAAAGGAAACACACGTATTTCATTCCTCCCTGAAGTATGTGTCAGGGAGGCGGGCAGCTTGAGTTTGGGATTAACTCCTTCAGCCAGATCAGAGGATACACTTGTATGTACAAGTGCATTAAGGATAGGTGAGACGGGATATTTATGGAACATAGGAAGTGTGGGTAGGGTTCAGAGGATTAATACTGGCCCAGCATTCGCCTTACAAGTTTGCAAGCAGTGACTTACATTACCATGAGGAAACCTCTGAAAAAAACTCATGGCAGACCAGTCGGCCCCGGGGTTTGAACCCGAGACCTCCCAAATACTAGTCAGCGTACCTAACATACTCGACTAACTAGCTTGGTATATATATATATATATATATATATATATATATATATATATATATATATATATTTATATATATATATATATATATATATATATATATATATATATATATAGATTTATATATATATATATATATATATATATATATATATATATATATATATACAGGCTTGCCATCTAACTAGCTTGGTAAAAGACACTAGAAAGTTCAGAATAAATTTATATTGAAGTGGGTTGAACGCGAGGGCACTAGTCCGCAAAGGGTTAATTGCTAAATCAACCGAGTTACCGGTTTCTATATCTACTGCTATATAACCCATTAGTGCAGCAATCGATCCAGAGATGTCACTACAATATTCATTTAAACTTATGGTTTCAAGGTCATTATTCTCCTAGTACCCAATAGAGTATTTTAATAACAATGTACTGTTTACTGTTTCGGTTATGAATAAGAAGTAAACTCCTTACATAGTCCCATTGAAATACAAATAAAAATTAAAAAAGAATTCATCAAACTTATCACAGATCGTTCTGCGAGTGGAGTAGGTTCAGTCAAGAAACCAATAATATGTATAACAATGACAATCACCATCACCGACCACATCGTTACATACAGTTGATCAAAGCGGGTGTACGTACAGTCTAGAGCGGCGTGAATTCGTGTGAAACGTAGATCTTGATTTTCATAAATATAACCTAACAAAACAAATTCAAATATGGCATTTAATAAAAGATTATTCAATGTAATTGGCGTTGGACTGGCCTTTATGCTCACTTTTATGGCGTTCCAGACAATGGGAAATATTGAGGTAGGTCTTATGTGGTATTTGTACTTTTTACCTAATATATATTGAAGTTAATTATCAGCGTAGCTAGAATTTTATGTTTCGTATTTACGCATTGATAGTTTTAGCGTCTCCGTTAGTTTTTTCGTCTCTTCGTTGAATATTAGAGATTGAAATTTTTTGGTGTATCAAAAATTAATGAAAAATCAAATACCTACCTACTGATTTTGTGCTATGTGAATTGCTGGTATTACATTGTATAAACAAATAAATAATTTTTGTTATTCGTTCTTTCCCTCATTTCTTAACTACTTTTTTTACTTTCGGTAAATTCGTGCTTAGATATTTTTGTTTGCGGATTTCAATTTTTCATTCTAATGTTTCTCACAAAACAGATTATTTCATTGATAACATGAATTCGTTCAGCGCTATGTTACTTTTTTCTTTTAATTATTTGCGGTTCACATGTCTGATGATCATTCAGTATAATCTATAAAATTGATTATTCTTCAAAAATACAAAATTCGTAATTTTCAAATTTCTGATTTAGAAAAGATGTTCCGATAAACTTACTATTATAAATGTTCTGAGATACCTATCCATTTGTTGCTTCTGCTTGCCCTAACAGTTCGATTTTAATTTCTCAAACTTCATATATTCAAGGGCGCAAAGTTATTTTCAATATTTTGTTACATTCTTCTCGAATACCAAATTAATAAAATCTTGATTTGAATAACTTCAAATTTGGTAACTTCTGGACCAACTATACAACAATACGTTCATTAAACGGAATGATGACATCTGTCATTTCCATGGCAAACTATAATAAAATAGTTGATGCGACTTTGAGGATAGTGTCGAATTTCCCCCCATCTCATCATAATTTGAAAACTATCAAACATTCGTATAGTGAACATTAGCGACTAAAATTTTGCTTCATTCGGTGGAAGCAAAAAATTGGCATTTAATGAAAAAAAAATAGTTATGAATACCTACTTGAATTTCTCAAACGTTTCCCCAAAATTCAGAGAATTTTTCATCAATCCTATCTATTACTGACTTTTGAAAATGAGTTAGAAATATTGTAAAATGACAGAGTTATCGATTTTCAAAGAGAAAATGTCAAATTTGATGAATTTCAAAAAAGTCTGATTATTTCTACCTACTTATAACAGTTAGACTAAGATATAAGGAAGGTTAGTGAATATCATCTTAAAAACAGTAAGGAATCTGAGAACTCAATAAAAAATTGCTTTCCAATTCAAATATCGAAGTTGATGTCCAATTTCAGAATAACCTAACAAAACAAATTCAAATATGGCATTTAATAAAAGATTATTCAATGTATTTGGCGTTGGACTGGCCTTTTTGTTCACTTTCATGGCGTTCCAGACAATGGGAAATATTGAGGTAGGTCTTAAGTATGTGGTATTTGTACTTTTCAACTAATACCTACCATTATTTGTTGAAATCTCCTGATCATTTGGTTTTTGCATATTTTATAGAACTGAAATTAAAAATAGCTTTCCGATTCAAATATCGAAGTTGGTGTCCACTTTCAGAATAATTGGAAGTGTCGCCAATAGAAAAAAATTTGATTGAGGATCAAATATTGTTTTTACTGTTACGAATTTGGATATATTAAAAACTTTCAGTAATCTTCGGAAATAGTCTTGATTCAGACTAGTATATTGATTTAATATAAAAGTTAGGTATATCAAGTTGCGAGGACTATTTTTTACTCGTTCCAGAAAAATCTTAATAACCATAAAAAATTAAGAGATCCGTCATAATAATGGCGACGATTCAGGAGCGGAGTCGATTCCCCCACATCAACTTAATCAACGTACAAATTTTCTGTCCTCTAACTCTGAAGGAACTGTGGAGGTGAGCGAAACCTTAAAATCTACGAAACAAATTTATATATCTGGGCCAAAATGGCGACGGTTAAGTAAAAGAGTTGAAATCCCCAAAAGATACCTACTTCCCTTACATCAATTGAATGCAAGTACCAAATTTCAACCCTCTAACTTCATCTGCAGAAGCTGTAGAGGTACGCGAAACCTCAACAGGAAACAAGAAATATCTTCGTCGTGAGACTGGACTACATTGAATTTCCATTAATTCTTCCAGCGGGCATGTTAGAAAATTCGACATCGGTGCCACACGATGGAGACACTTAACAGTCGGTTTCAATATTTAAAGAGCTCATCAGTGTCCCGTCTATCGGCCGATTGGTAACCACATCTCACCTACATAACCACCTCATAGTTTCTAAGATGGGCACTAATGATATGCGACCAAATCATAGGCTATCGGCTCCCGATGGATGGCGTTATGATTTGTAAGCAAGTTGACTTTCGATACAGTAAAATAGTGAATTATTTTCGGGTAAAACTTGACTAAAAATTCTGCTATTTCTACATACATTAATTGATTGAAGCTGCACCAAATATTAATTTTATTTTCTAACTAGCCAAAAAATTATAAATAACATTATTATCTAATTATTATTTTTGAAAATTCCTGAACAATTAGTTTCACTTATATGTTTTAACGAAAATTATTTTACAATTCCAGGGGATTTTATTACGAGTCGTACTTAGTACTTGGAAATATAAAAACAAATAAATTGTCGAATAAACTATAGTTCTTCGACTTCAGTCAGACCATATTTTCGTATATATTTTATACACTCTTATTTTTAATATATTTATGATTGTTATTTTGAACTCATATAAGATCTGAAATATGCGACTAAGCTTGTAAATAACCATATATCAACATTCTACAATGTAAAGGTCAGATTTGTTGTAAATTTCCGGGCGATTAAAGAATTCCAAATTCCGTGTTAACCATAGAATGTTGAAAGTTTATCGCCTGAAGTATGGTATTACAAAACTAGACTCACAATAGGTACCTTTACACTTCCACTCTTTCCTGTGCGATTGGAGCGTTCCCTTTCAGTCACGAGTAGTATCTCGTCCCAAATTGTTCTTAAACTTGTGAGATTGGTGTGATGGAAGGAAACATTCCAAAACTGCTAGTACAAATCGAAAACTAACAAGTTTCCTTCGTTGATTTGCGTGCCCAAAATGGGAGCAAATCAGACAAGGAAACAGTACAAGTAGGAACAAAAAAAGGAGACAAGATCGCACCACATGCCTCTGCTATATGAGTTGCGTGCTAGTTTTCCTACTTTTTATTATGCTTATTTGGTTGACAATATAATTAATCGACAATATTTTATCACATCAAAATATTTCAGATAAAAAATATTTTAATCAGATCAAAATTCAACAAGGGACTTCACCACTCGAAATGACCAACAATTTTTCACAACAAAATTGTGCAAGTGTAAAGGTACCTATTATCCGCATTGTTTTTAGTCATATTTTCTCCGAAAATAATAGACTATTGCAGCGTATCGAAAGTCAACAGTCAACAGATAATCCTTTTTAGACGTGTTAGACCACGATTTTCGATTTTTTTTTAATGTCTGTTATATATATATATATATATATATATATATATATATATATATATATATATATATATATAACTATATACATATACATATATCACTCACGGTGGATGGTAGGTTAGACGTTTACGGAGAACGGGGCATGAGATTATTCTGAAAATTTGGTTTCATGGGTAATTGATTTTGCTCTATCGATCTAAAATAATAGTGGCGCTGCGGCGTTGCCGCTTATACTGAAAAGTAGCAGCAACTATGAAATTTCAAATGAGACACCCTATATATTATTCCATATTTTGCTTCTCTACCATTTTCCAATTGTTTTTGTATGAAACTTCCCTATATCTATCTCCAGAGGTTTTCGAGAAATTAAATGGTTTCCTTATTTTTGTGTGCAAAACATAGCTTCAATTAAATGTTCATTACTAAGGTATTCAGATTCGTAGGACGCTGAAATTTTAGGTGTAGTTTGCCAAGTTCCGACGTATTAGGAATATTCTAAGGACTTTGTTCTCCATTATACAGGGTCCTTCAAAATTTGCGATTTTAACGATAAATACAAAAATAGTAAAAAGTGCATTTTTTCAAATGTAATACCCTGTATATTATTGAATATCTCGAAAGAAAATTGAAATTTCTTTCAAATGATATATTATGTTCTCATACCTAAAAAGTAAGGTTTCCGAAATGAAAGCAAGTTTCTATAAAAATCGGATTATTTAGCCATATTCTGTATTAGGTAGCTATGAAATGTCAAGAAAGATGTCACTATGAAAATTTGACAATTAGTCCATCAACAATAAAACGTTCGCACGTTCATTAACGAAAATTTGATTCGAAAACAATCAAAATGGAAGGCAACAACTATTCTTATGAAGTTTTGATGAAGTTATTTATTGTACTTGGTCAATGTGACCAAATAATAGCAAGAACATGCAGAAAATTCAATGAAAAGTATACCTATTGACAACCAATAAACGTGAGAAAATTTGTACGTTTACAAAATAATTTTATCACTTATGTTATGTTATTTTACGTAATGCAAATTGTTTTTTATTAGTTTAGTAAATTTCGTTCCGCTTTCAGTATTGACCCATGAGTGATAAAATTAGCATGTTCTTGCTATTATTTGGTCACATTGACCATGTACAATAAATAACTTCATCAAAACTTCATGAGAATAGTTATTGCCTTCCATTTTGATTGTTTTCGAATCAAATTTTCGTTAATGAACGTGCAAACGTTTTATTGTTGATGGACTAATTGTCAAATTTTCATAGTGACATCTTTCTTGACATTTCATAGCTACCTAATACAAAATATGGCTAAATAATCCGATTTTTATAGAAACTTGCTTTTATTTCGGAAACCTTACTTTTTAGGTATGAGAACATAATATATCATTTGGAAGAAATTTCAATTTTCTTTCGAGATATTCAATGATATACAGGGTATTACATTTGAAAAAATGCACTTTTTACTATTTTTGTATTTATCGTTAAAATCGCAAATTTTGAAGGACCCTGTATAATGGAGAACAAAGTCCTTAGAATATTCCTAATACGTCGGAACTTGGCAAACTACACCTAAAATTTCAGCGTCCTACGAATCTGAATACCTTAGTAATGAACATTTAATTGAAGCTATGTTTTGCACACAAAAATAAGGAAACCATTTAATTTCTCGAAAACCTCTGGAGATAGGTATAGGGAAGTTTCATACAAAAACAATTGGAAAATGGTAGAGAAGCAAAAAATGGAATAATATATAGGGTGTCTCATTTGAAATTTCATAGTTGCTGCTACTTTTCAGTATAAGCGGCAACGCCGCAGCGCCACTATTATTTTAGATCGATAGAGCAAAATCAATTACCCATGAAACCAAATTTTCGGAATAATCTCATGCCCCGTTCTCCGTAAACGTCTAACCTACCATCCACCGTGAGTGATATATGTATATATATATATATATATATATATATATATATTAATAATTCAAATCAAAACACTTGGCTTACTGATAAAAATTAACAAAAAGTTGTCAACATGTTTCGGGTGGTGAACCCATTCTCAAGACTGAGTCTTGAGAATGAGTTCATCACCCGAAACATGTTGACAACTTTTTGTTAATTTTATTAATTTTCAATATATATTTGTGAAACAGGAAGCCAAGTGTTTTGATTTGAATTATTAATATTTAATCATATTTCACCAAGAGCTAAGCGAGGATTCAATCCTCGCTTATCCTATATATATATATATATATATATATATATATATATATATATATATAATTATATATATATATATATTTATATATTTATATTTATTTTTTTTTATAAATATATATATATATATTTTTATATATATATATATATATAGGATGAGCGAGGATTGAATCCTCGCTTAGCTCTTGGTGAAATATGATTAAATATTAATAATTTAAATCAAAACACTTGGCTTCCTTGTTAATATATATATATATATATATATATATATATATATATATATATATATATATATATATATATATATATTAACAAAAACTATATATTTTGATACAGTGTGGTTTGTAATGCTGAAAAAATTATTTTCGCTAAGTTAATCGATACTAAATCATGTGAAATAGGCAGTATTATTGTGCAGTACATGGTTTGCCTACAAAAAAAAATTAAAATGACAGGTGCAGAAAGAGCTAAGTAACGGTGGTAGTAAGATGCTATTAGAGATAAGTCCAGGAATAATAAATTTCTAAAAGAAGCTCAGTTCAGAGTAATGAGAGCCAAAGTGTCATTTTTTTTTTTTTATTATAGTGAGGCCTCCACTCTAGTGGGGTCTCCTAATGAGCTCGTTCTATTAGAACATACGCTCAGCAACAATGTAAATTAATATACAAATAATTATATAATAAATTAATGAAGCTCCTCTGTAACTCAGGAGCTACTAAAGGTGATTCCACGTCAAGGAGGTCCGATTGAAGTGTATATTGCCATATGTTATATTCTCAAATTGGTCTTCTTTAGGAAATCGTAGACCATCAGATATATGTTCATGTTATTACTAGCAATTATCGTATACCAATTTATGGGGCCTGATTTCAGGCATCTATAAATTCCATTGAATAACTCTCTTCTATTATCTTCATATAAGGGACATAGCATGAAGATGTGTTCCAGTGTTTCTTCTTCTCCACATTGGCATAGGGGATTTTGTCTCAAGCCTATACGAAACATGTGTTTACCGAAAAGGCCGTGGGATGTGCGTAAACGATTGAGGGTAACTATAAAATGCCTGTGTATTTCACAATTATGATACCAAGGTGTTAAAGATGGAGTGTTATTCATTAAATTTTTGTAGTATAATCCTTTTGGATCTTTTCTGAAAGATTCAGTCCACTCCTGGCTGATATGCTTCTTCAGAAGTTTATATACCTCGTACAATGGGATTGAGAAGAGACTGGTCTCCATGGATTGTAAGGTTGCTCTTTTTGCCAAACTGTCTGCGATCTCGTTGCCCCTAATTCCTTTGTGTGATCTTACCCATAAGAATGTAATTTTTTTATTCAATTTTTGAGCGTTGGAAAGTTGTTTCATTGCTTCGATTAGGATGTGTGAATTGGCTGAAGAAAATTTTAAATTGGCAACCTTCTGTAAGACGCTACGACAGTCTGAAATAATCACAAAGTTTTGATCTTGTACGCTATTCGCGTATTTAATAGCTTCGATGAGTGCAATTTTTTCGCAGGTGTAAGTGGAAAAGATGTCTGGCAGTTTCAGGATAATCTCGTAGGGAGTTTTCGGGTCATAAATCGCACACCCTGCTTGCCTATTCATGACAGAGCCATCCGTATATATTTTGCGGTGATTCTTGAAATTTTCATTGATATAGGTGAAAAAATAATGTTGAATTTCTGGTTCGTCGAATTGGTTAAAAGGTGGATCTAAGATTGTTTTGAAAGTAGGAAAGAGAGACCAATAGTCGGTAGAGAAATTAGGGAGAACAGAACTCGTGAAGATAGGTCTCCATGAATTTTCCATTTCGATCATAAAATCGACCAATGGAAAGCACTTTCTATTTTTCCAATAAGTTGTAGTTAAATTCAGGATACTAAGATTATAGAGGTCACTATATATATCACTATTCTTGCTACGGAGTTGAAGAATGAATTTGATTCCTAATGATTTCGATCTGAGGTTAAGAGGCATTTCCCCTGATTCCGATAGAAGAGCACAGATTGGAGTGGATTTCATTAAACCTGAACACTGTCGAATACATTTGTATTGAAATCTGTCTAGTTGTTTAAGTGTTGTGTTTGGTGCTTTACGGTAGAAATAGGACCCATAATCCAAAATGGATCTTATGAAGGCTTTATAGAATAAGAGGGAAATGGATGGATGTGCACCCCAGGTCGTTCTACTGACTGCTCTTAAAACGTTTAATCCTTTTTCTCCTTTAACTATGAGATTATGAATATGTGCTTTGAATTTCAGTTGATTGTCTAATAGGATTCCCAAAAATTTGACTTCATTTTGGACAGGAATGATTATGGGGCCGATTATAAGACTTTCCGGGGTGGCTAATTTCCTTTTAGAGAAGAACATCGCAACGGATTTCGATGGTGATATTGATAGGTTCTTAGCTTCTAGGTACTTCATAAGATTCACTAAACCATTTGAAATTTTTTTGTAAGCATCTGTCGTATTGCTAGCTGCTGTATAAATACAAATGTCATCTGCGTACTGGGATATACCTATACCATCCGGAAGAACATGCTCAAGATTCAAAGTGTACAAAATATATAATATAGGAGAGAGAATGTCACCTTGCGGGAGGCCTACTGATGTAGAGAAGGGTCTGGATTTAAATCCGTTCAATCTTAAGCGTATGTTTCTATTTACAATTAATTTCAATATTATGGAAGTAATTTTGGGTGGTATCAATATTGACTTCATATCCTCGTACAACAAATCTAAAAGAACATTGTTATATGCCCCAACAATATCCAAAAATACTGCCACCACCACTTGGTTATCAGATAAATATAGGGAGATTTTAGAGAAAAATTTAGCCAGATTATTCTGTGTAGATAAGCCTCTTCTGAAGCCGAATTGACTAGAAGGTAATTTCCTGTGGTGTTCTAGCCACCATTCCAACCTGTTTTTAATAAGTCTTTGGAAAGTTTTAAGCATACATGAACTGAGAGAAATTGGTCGGTAAGATGTGGGGAGGTCGGGGTCTTTACCCGGTTTCAGGATCGGTACTACAATTGAATTTTTCCATTCAAGAGGCACATCCTCGCCGTTCCAGAAGCGATTAAAGATATTCAATAATATTTTTTTGGCCTCTAATGATAAATAGTTGATCATAGGATAGTTTATGTTATCTTCACCTGGGGAGGAGTTATTTGCAGATCTGGTTACAGTTAAGAATTCCTCTATCGAAAAAGGTTGTAATGGAAAGTTTTGAGGGTTGTAAGTGTCTTGAGAGAAATAATTGAAAGAAGGACTCACAAAAGGAGGGGCGAGAGTATTCAAGAAACCCTCACACCATTTATCAGATTTGACTGTATGTAGTTTGTCACAATTCGAGTTTTTCAAACTTTTTACTTTATTCCAGACTGTTTTTATTGGGGTTGATCGATTCAAGCCATCGCAAAACTGTTTCCAACTATTTCTACGATGTAAGTTGATAGTTTTTTTAACCAGTGCGTCACTTTTTTGATAAGAGATATAATTCTTCAAGATAGGATCTCTTTTGAAAGCGTATAATGCATTTAATCTGCTCCGGACTGCTTGGGAACAGTTCTCATTCCACCATGGCTTGGACTTTGAATTATTGCTCATGGATTTTCCATATGACCTATTTATTTCTATTGAATCTGTAGCGGCTTCGTTAATTATTTGGACAAATTCTTGATAAGTGATTTTACTTCTATCAATAAGATGTAGTTTATCATCCACAATATATGTATAGTTCCGCCAATTGGCTCGATTTAAGTTCCATTTCTTAGAGCCAATGTGTTGAATATTTTCTATATTCAGACCACCAGAACTGATGACGATAGGATAATGATTGGATCCGAGGAGGTCGTCTATCCTCTCGTAATCCAGGAGCATAGAGACACCCGGCGAAGCTAAGGTGATATCTACTGATGTATTATTCTTATTCCATCCAGACATGAATGTAGGTTGTCCGTCGTTCAATATAGTTAGGTTATTGTTTTCAATTGATTCCAAGAGATGTTGACCTTTAATGTCGTTGAAATTATTACCCCAGCTGATGTGGTGAGCGTTGAAATCACCACATATAATAGCTGGGTTTGGGAGATTCGCAAAGAATTTATCCCAGGATCTCGTTGCAGTGTTCAACCGAGGGTTGACATAAACGGAAACTATAGTAAGGACTTGATTACGGGATGTGTTGATTTGAGCACCAACCGCCATGACATCAATAGGGATATTTTCTATTATCAGTTCATTATATACAATTTTATCTTTAATAAGTATTCCGACTCCGCCTTTTCCATCTTCCCTATCTTTTCTTATCACGGTGAAGTTGTTGAATTTATAAGAAACTTCAGGTTTGAACCAAGTTTCAGAAATTGCAGCGATGTCTATATGGTTTTGTTCCATGAAATTTGTGCATGAGTGTCTGTTAGCAACTAAAGATCTAGCGTTCCACTGTAAAATTTTGAGACCATCAGTATAGTATGAGAAATTTTTTATGCAAGTGTTAGTTATTTTGGGTAGGTGGAAGGTTACTATAAGAATCTGATGAGTTTTTGAGGAATCCGGTACCAAATTTTTCATTGACAAAGTTCGACACTGCAGTAGTGTTTCCAATATCAATTTTGTTTTTAATTACTTCATTTACTAGAAGCATAATAATTTCTACCAAATCAACTTGTTTTGTAGTAATGGGGTTGATTTCTTTATATGGGGATGTTCTGTTAAATAATGTACCATTTGACCTTGAGGTATTAGGAATTGTAATTATTCCTTTATGTAGTCATTCATATTCGGTTGAGATTGAGCCATTCTTCGCTTTTTAGGCAACATCGAAATAGTACTTGTTGGAAAGATTTTTGAAGTGTTGTTGCGGACTGCAGTTGCGTAACTATTGGAATCCTTTTGTGAGGCTTCCCTATAAGATATGTTTTCAAATGCCATCAGCCTCTTCAGACGTTTTTGTTTTTCGAATTCCGGGCATTCGGATCTATTCGTGCTAAGATGAGTGCCAGAACAATGGATACATACTGGTGTAAGTTCGGGACATATTTCTGTGGTGTGGTCTTTAGCACACTTTTTGCATCTTGGGCTTTTATTTTGACAGTGATTGGATATATGTCCATAACGGAGGCAATTATAGCATTGGATAACTTTTTGTATGTATGGTTCCACTGGACAAGCCACCCTGTATATAGAAACCATGTCGGGGAGTAACTGTCCTTTGAAAGTAACCAGGATGACAGGTAAAGGTGAGAAATCTTCTGTGGTTTTATTTTCCGCGTCTCTAACTCGTTTTTTCATTCGTTTTATTTCAAGAATTTTAATTGGACTGTTGCCCATAACTGTAATGTTATTTTCAATTTCATCTTCCGTAATGTCAGTGTCTACATTTCTTATAACTCCTACTCTCCTAGCTAAGAAATGAGGAATATAAGCGTCCAATTTTTTCTGTTTAATAATGTCTGAACTCAGTAATTTATTTGCACCTAGTGCAGTGCGCATTTCTACACAAATGCGGTTTTTACCCAGTTTGGATATATTGATAATATTGTCGCTAATTGTTTTGTCATGACCGTGAATTATGCGACCGATGCTCATCGGATGTAGTGAGCCGATGTGTTCACTTTTGCTTTCGATGTATATTTTGAATGGTCCTGAATCTGTAAGATCAAATTGAGTAATTCTAGCAATTGGAGCTCTTTGACTAATATTTTTAGATGTTCCTTGATTGATCTGGATGGGCGATTGAGGATTAGATTTCTGATAATGCACCTGTTGTTGTTTATTTGTAATCGAGTAAAAACTATCATCCTCCATATTTTTATCAATTAATACATTAAAGGCTTGTGAAAGTAAATTAGATGTGGATATATTTTCATATATCGCAGAATTGTACTTATCCGATTGTAATGTTCCTCCTGGGTCGGGTGGTCTCGAATTCGGGTTTATTTCTGTTTCCATTTCTTCGCCACTCAAACTAGTCATATTATACGTGGAAAAATCGAAATCACAGGTGATGCACACTACCTCTTATCTCGACGTTCGCACGTGAATTCTTAATGTTCACCAAACTTGATTATTAGTTTTTTTGAATTAAAAACTTCTAATTGTCAAAACGAAACGAACACTTAATTATAATATGTTATTGAAATTAATTAATAGTCAATAAATATTAGAGCTTATGTGACGCACTGTTGACAGTTCTAATTGCCAAAGTGTCATGAAAATTTTTCTATTACACAAGACAACATAACTTTATACACTAATACTAATGTGATATGTATTCAAAAGATTAGGTCAATAAAAAATTGCCTATTTTCCTCATAGATGGCGTTCTTTGAGGAAGTGTCGGAACTTCTAGGAACGGAATTGGCACTCTAGCTCTTATAGATACGGATTACCGCTGGCACATAGACCCCAAATTTCACAAAAAGTGTGTTTGCACATGCGGAAATTTGATATCTGGGGTTGTTTACGAGGCAGAACGAAACTATCAAAATTTGGATAAATTTTTTCAACGTTTATACGTAGATATTTCTTATTTTTTCGTGCTTTTTGAAAATCTGCTCATCTCCACAGCTTTTACAGATTGGGTTTGAGGGCGACAATTGGTTTGTAGATCGAGTTCATGTGGAAGTACGATTCTTTGTAGGTATTAATTCTTTTCCTAAATCGAAAATTATTCCGTTCGAATCGCATCTCGACCTGCTTCGTATTCAGTACGCGATGCTCTTATTTAGACGAGGCCAATTTTTATACACAAGGTTAGCTTCACCTGTAAGGAATTGAATCTTTCAACGACATTTTTACTGACTTTAAGACTTCTGATTATTTTGAAAATTTGCACACATAATAAGGTCTGATTATTAAACAATAATTTCATCACTTTGTCCTAATGTCCTGACCAGAATCTTTAGATCAAAATGCTTCTATTAGCTTATCCTGTATGTGGAGGAATTAATTTTTAGCTTAGAGTATATAGGGTTGGCTAGAGATTTGTTTTTTGATTTATTATGAAAGAAGTAAAAAATCCGGGGTTACTTTAGTGGTGGTTTTTTTTCACATTTTTTTTGGCTAAAAATCCTAGTTATTCCTGATAGGAGTACAGGGGAAATAAGCTGAACTGTAGAAGCGAATGATGGGCGGAAATATATTTCGTTGTATAGTATATATGTATGGGGGTTATTATGAGGGTAATAAATTATGTACGTAGGGCGTTCATACTTCAGTATATGTTGGAAGAGATGAAGAGTCGACAAGGGCGATATTTGTAGGTATTGTTTACCTAAAACGAGTTGTTTTTTAGATAAAGCGATTTTCGTGAATTTCTATATAAATGGTTATTTCCATTCATAAGATGCAAATGCTTTGATGTATAATTATAATTTACTCCCTTCTAATCAAATCTCGACCTGCTTCGCCATCAATGCGCGATTCATTTCTTAGAAAATACGACCTTAGTGGCGGAACTCTGCGGCTCACACGTTTTTTTTGTACCTGTCTATACTTTACGCAATGTGATTTTTAAATATAAGATAACATACAATTAAGGTTATCGTTCTCTTGGTCGACATGGCACGGCTCAGCGACATCCGTCGCCTGCAGATAACGTTATGTAGTATCGCCCTACTTGTCTCTCAGCAACCATTAGATTTTTTGTAAGAAGCTGAAATCTAAATAAAATAGGTAAAATTCAGTCCACATCTTGCAGTGACAATGTCAAGATTGATGTCAATGACGGTCAGATGACAAAGTTGTTTTTGTTTATATTTCATCTGCAATTTCTTTCCGTATGGTACATTTTATGTCGATCAATTATACCATAAACTTCGCTATATTTTGTACTAATCAAATTAATTTTGAACTTCCAGCTTTACGGGGAAGTTCTTTGTTTTTGAAAAAATTACTTGTCTGCCCCGTGTGCCTTCTAGGAGCTGCCAATCCTGCAGGTATATAAATCATTGAATAGGTTTTGGCAAGAACTTTCTAATGATGGTCCGACCCTTTTCTGAGACAGGAGAGTCCTCTAAATAGTCCATATTTATGTGTAACACGATTGTCCCTCTGTCTTGGACGAAGTGCACCAGGAAAGTGACATCTTATTATGGAGTTTTTGCGAGAGTTTTTGGTATTATTAGATCGGGCATGCGGTCTAGATGAATGGCAATTGGCCAGCAGGACACTTGGGTCGGCACTGGGATACAAAAACAAAGGATAAATCTTTAGCCATTAGAATATCTTCAAGGGATTTATCAATTGATCTTAATTAATAATTTTTTAACAAAATGCATTCGTGCAAGTCCAAATATCCTCGTCTTCGACTCGGATTTTCGTTGCCACCAGCACTCATGCTTCTTGTTAAAATATTACTTAGCAACGTGTGCAAAATTAGATGCGCTTATGATATTACTTACGAATATTTAACTGTTCTGCATAAACCTTACTTGAACAAGACTCAATATTCACATTTCTCAAGAGCTGAAAACTTACTAGACTGTTTTTATGTTTTGGAGAATTTTCATGTTTTTTAATCTTGTCTACCAAATGTTTGAGATCACGAACTCCTACCTTTATCCAATTTTAATCGCCTCCAAATATTAAACAAACAAAACAAAAAAATCCATTACTTTCATCACATCCACACGGAGTCTTGTTGTAAATGTTTTCAACAAATTTTCGCCTAAAACCTGGCCGACGAGCCGGATTTTTATACCTTTTCTGTTCCTGGATTATATTCAAAACTGGCGTCGGACGTCCATTATCTTTTGATTCCTCTGTTTCCTACAAAATTAATTTCCTAAGACAATTTTTTTTACATCACGCACCCTCATTATGTTTATAAAATCGGCAAAAGAAAAAAACAATACAGCCCTCACAACTAGGGTTGCCATCACCTAAATTGCCGATGTCGGACAAAAATTTTGAAAACCCCGGACATTTCTGTGAAATTTTGTTTTTCCCCGGACACACCCCGTAAAATTTTTTTTTTAATAAAATAAAACATCGTTTATATTTTATTTTTTTCATTTATTCAAACTTTAAACCGCTTGTTTGCCATATAAACAGAACACCAAAAAATAAATAAAATTCTATTATACACAGTTTACAGTTTCCTCTTTTTTTTTTGGTATCAAATAAAGAACAACTCATGACGATAACTTTTGGTGGATCAAAAATCAAATAGAGTAGATTCTACATTGTAACTGCAAATTATAGGATAGGTCATCTAGTTCGGTTACATAGGTTAGGTGCCCAAAAGTCTAAATTATTTATTAACTATAAATCAAAAGTAAGTAACAAGTTTTAATTTTAACGAGATCAAGTTCTTTTTACTAATTCAACCTAACTTGGAATTTTTCAGACTTGCCAATTTTTCCCAAAATGTCTTTATTTTTCATCATGAATTTGTAAGAGTCAGAGCAACTCAAGTCTTTAAAATTAGACTTTATTTTGATCAGAGAAGAAAGCGTATGTGTATTTAGCAAGTTTATCTCCTTCCTCTATTACTGCGACCCTAGCGAAAAAACTCACTCTACATTCGCATTGTGAGCTGGTATTCAAAAATATTACTATGCAATTTTGAGCAGTTTAGAATATAGATTTTTCGAAAAAATTCGGCCACAACTGGTTTGTATTTAATAGCTCATCTCCGTCACTGACACTCAAGTTTCACACACCCGGACACAAAATTTGTCCCGGGTTTTACCCGGACATATTTTGAAAGCCCCGTAGGGACGACCTCCGGACGCCCCCTAAACTAGGACAAATCCGGGGAAACCCGGACGTATGGCAACCCTACTCACAACCATCCGCCAACACAGCAGGTACTCTTCATGCGGCCCAGAACAACAACACCGGCGTTGTTGCCCAGGCACGTAGAGTCCGTAGCAGTCTTCTCCACCAACCCCGGATTACGCCACTGCTTCACAGGGGTTCTCCTTCTTAAATCCGATTTTAGAAATTTGTCTATTTCGCTTATGAATTGAATATTTGGCTATTCAATTAATGATATTTATTATTATTTGTACCTAGGTATATGTCAATAAGTAATCAATTGAAAATTTTGTTTCTATTTTAAATTTAAAAACACTATTCAAGTCGGAATCAGTCCAAGAAATTAAATCAAGAATAAATTATTATCAACTCAGGATTTAACCAACGAAAAAGAAAAAAGAAACGAAAAGCATAAACGAAGTTATATAAATAATAATTATTCACAATAAATATTGAATTGAGAAAAAAATATAAACTGCAGTTTTGACTTCAAGATTTTGCATATTGGTACCACAAATTTGAAAAGCTATAGCTATAAAAAGTATAAAAATTCGGAACAACCAAGTGAATCTAACAATTTTGTTACACTATTGCTATTTAATAAAAACAATAACTACCTATCTTATAAGTAAGGATAAACCAAATTCGTAACATACTAGCAGAAATATATATTCAGTTGTGAAGAAACTCAAAACAAAAGTTATATTTGTCAAGTATATTATCAATTGATTTTCATTTGGATTTTCCTCAAGAAATTTCCGCAATACAACGATATTGTTTATTGCAATATTTATTACCTGATATTTGTGTATTTCTGGATTACGATTGTTGTTTTATCAGCTTCGTAATCCCTTTGTTATATCGAAAAGGGGATTTAAAAGTAATAGATACTGAAGCTAATAGGTATGTAATAAATAATTTTTCGCATTTTTTCGAAAGCATGCATTAATTTCGTATTCAGTGAAAGCAGAATCCTGGAGTGACCTCATTTTGAAATAATGTGTTCTGTATTTAACGACATGAAATTGCCAAAGATCGAAAATAGTTATTTTTTTAATGATCACGAAATAAACTTTAAGAAATTGAAATGATTTTATTTACAACCATGCATGTAATAATGACATTTCACCTATCTTTGAAAGGTGGAAAGTTGACGTCTTTTGACTTTTACTTTCCACCCGGATGGAAAGTGAGCACTTTCCACCTGGTTGGAAAGTATAATTATTTTTTGTAATTTTGTTGAATATTGATATTTCAAAATGGTATAGTGACACACCGACATACGCATTCTAATATGTTCACACTGATTACAGAAAAACGACAATAATTTTTTTTTAATTGAATTTTAAAGGCATTACATATTTATATAAAAAACAATAAACTAACTTATATTTTACTTATTTAAATTAATTATTACATTAGCATTATTGTAGGCAGCCACTGATATGTCCAAACCTTGCTGAAGTTCTTTTTTTGAAAGGTTTATTTCATGATTATTTGAAGTAAAAGTAGAGTTTGAAGTTGTCTTTGAAATCAATTTTGCAGTATTAACTTGAGTGCTGGGGAAGATATGATTACCAGCGAGATGATCAAAATGGGGGGAGAAGAACTAATAGAAAGTGTCAGAATACTGCTAAATAAGTGTTTGATAGAGGGAAAAATACCAGAGTCATGGCAAAATGCCGAAGTCATTCTACTATTTAAGAAAGGAGATAGAAATAACATTGAAAACTATCGGCCCATAAGTCTACTATCCCACCTATATAAGACTTTTACAAAAATAATAACAAATAGATTAACACACAAATTAGATTCATACCAACCATGTGAGCAAGCGGGATTCCGAAAAGGATATAGTACGATCGATCATTTGCAAGCTATACGCACGCTAATAGAGAAGGCAACAGAATACAAAGTACCTCTACATTTGGCTTTTATCGACTTCCAAAAAGCATTTGATTCTGTTGAAACGTTTGCAGTGTTGAGGGCACTGGACAACGCCAGAATTGACTCTAGATACTCAACACTCATAAAAAATATCTACGAAAATGCAACTATGACAGTCAAACTGGAAGAGGATATGAAAACTGACAAAATCCCGATACACAGAGGAGTACGGCAAGGAGACACAATCTCCCCAAAGCTGTTCACGCTAGCCTTGGAGGATGTTTTCAAAAACCTGAACTGGCGCGGTAAAGGAATTAATATAGATGGAACAAGACTAACCCATTTACGATTCGCAGACGATATCATTCTGATTAGTAATACTATTGAGGAGCTAGAGGTGATGCTGAAAGAACTTCATCGAGCGTCCCTGCAAGTAGGATTAGGAATGAACTTGAGTAAAACTAAAATAATGAGTCCTTTACCAGCAGAAATAATCATAGAAAATCATACCCTAGAAAATGTTACTGACTATATATATCTCGGGCATAAAATACAATTAGGCAAAGCAAATCAAACTGCCGAAATCGATAGAAGAAAGGGACTCTGTTGGGCAGCCTTTGGGAAACTCAGGTTTATTCTCGGATCGGATGATATACCAATAAACCTTAAAAGAAAAGTCTACGATTCATGCATACTACCGGTCCTAACATATGGATTGGAAACAATGTCCTTAACCAGAATATCTATACAAAAACTTCAGGTTATACAGCGTGCAATGGAAAGGATCATGCTGGGAATTAGCTTGAGAGACCGACTGCCCAATGACGAAATCAGGCGAAGAACTGGAGTGACGGATGTGGTGCGAAGAACAGCACAGTTGAAATGGCGATGGGCTGGACATGTAGCACGTCAGCAAGATGATCGATGGACCAACAGATTGATAGTATGGCGCCCAAGAGAAACAAAAAGAAGTATTGGAAGACCCCAGAAAAGATGGCGGGACGATATCCAAAAGATAGCAGGAAAGAACTGGATGCAGAGAGCCCGGGACAGGAAAATGTGGAAAGATATGGAAGAGGTCTATGTCCAGGAGTGGACAGATCCGGACTGAAAAGAAGAAGAAGAACTTGAGTGCGGCAGAACTATCTACGTATCAGCTACTGTGCTAAATTTCCAGCCCCCTAACCGTTTAATTTGCATTAGGTCGCCACCATTGTCTGCGAGCAAAGTAGCCGCTGTTCTTCTGAAACAGTGGCCAGTAAAATTTTGAATATTGGGCAGCTTCAGAAAAGCTGCAATTTTTTTGAAAACTGACTTAAAGTGTTGTGCCCAATATATTGTTTAGTAATTTTTCCATATCTTATTTGCATGAAAAGCCTTCAATCCTCTATATTTTTCCGAAGAGTCATGTACTCCCTAAGTGTTGCAATCCATTTCTTATCAGTTATCATGAATGATCGTGGCTGGTAAGTTTTGCTATTCTGTATTTCAATCGCGACCTTTTCTTCTAAAAAATGAACTTCAGTTGTTTTCATATTGTATAATTCATACGAGCGGCAGGCGCCTGAGACACCAAAAAGCAATGCAACCTACAAATGTAAAAAAACAAATTAATATAGAAATGGTCAACCTTTTGGCCTAAAATATCTTTTGAACAAGAAATTCCATGGGCGCTTGTTCCAAAAAGGTTCAATATTTTCCTTAGACAGTGTATTCGATTTTTTATGCTTGTATCCTTTATTTTTCCTTTTTAAAAATGCCAATAACTTTGCGTGTTTAGATACGTCTACTTTTCCTCTAATCGATAGAGTGGTATATATGGCAAGGGCATCGCCAGCCGGTGGTTCAGGGGGGGGGCAGTTGATATATGGAGGATGGGAAGAGTATGAATTTTGAATACAGTTTAAAAAAGTTATTAATAATAGAACAAAAGCAATTTGCGACAAAATATAGGACAAAATAATAATAGAATTCAAAGAATTTGGAGGCAATCAAATTGTCCATTGACAGTTATAATATTTTAATAATAAGGTAGTCGAGAGAGATCTTTTTTTTATTAAGTTAATTAAAACACAATGTTCGTGGGTTTTTTGTAAACTTTATTTAATATGAAAATCTTATAAGATTTCATCAATGAGTTTACTGTGCATACTCATCATGGCCAGACAATTGAGGCAATATTCCCCCATAGTGATTGTTAACCAGCTTTTCCTTTATCAGAAGAGAAGGTTTTTGCCTCTTTTAGGACATCAATAACGAATAGATCAACTTCCTTCTCAAAACTGATTCCCGAAAAAATCTAATAATATATTTCGTGATACCTGATTCAGTTTGTGGGACGAACAATGAAAGAAAAAGCTCTCGTGTGTTTTTTGCGTAGAATTGCTTGTACCCGGGAGTATTTTCCGAACATTGTCGAACAACCGTCGAAACCAAAACGGACGCATTTATTTGGATTAGGGTCTTTTTTTGTCAGAAACTCATCGATGCTATATGCAATAGAATTCGCATTCAGACCTTTCAGCTCAACACATCCGACAAACATTTTTTGGACTTCGTTGGTTTCCTCATCAAAATATCGCAGCCCTATCGACAATTATTCAATGCCAGAAATGTTAGCTGTTGCTTTTACTTTCTTCATAATATATGCCCTAATGTTTCTTCAAAACATTGTATAAGTCCTCGAGAATACTTTTGCCATAATGTATACATACCTCTCAGAGCTTAATCATGCGACCCGCAAAATGTAATGCAGGAATTGATAGATGTTATAATTTTCCGGTTTTCTTCAATAATATCCTGAGAGTATTTGTTGAGTTGCACAACTACAGGCACACTTCCGAGAAATTATTAAGTAGCTTTCAGTGCCGCCTCATGGAAGTGGGTTACCATGTGCTTCTTGCAGTGCTCGCGAACATCTTTGAACTTACAAAATGGCCTTATGATAAATGATCCCAATATGCCTCTGTACGTAAAGAACGTACAATATATACAAAATGATCCTTTTTGGAGCCTGGAATAAGCCAACCATGGAGAGTATGTTTCCAACCAGGAATAATTTAATTTTCTCTTTAAATGTTTGGCGTCTTCCGCAAAATTGTATGTTGCAGAAGGGGACCAACAGTTTTTCAGCAATTCTATCTTCTTTTCGGTTGATAACGTCCAATAAATCGACCGATGCCATTTTCGTTGCAGTCATCTATTGAAGAATCGGGATCCGAGTCCAGATCTTTGGATGAGCAAGGTATCGGCAGGTCAGCCTCGGAATCATCACAAGGACTTGTGCCTATATAAGAGTCCGGAACAAGTTCCTGAGACTGAGTATCTCCCGTTGTGGTAACCGACCTTCATGCGACATTGTTTCCATTTTGTTCTCTTTTTCCTTTTCAACTTTTTCATTCTGTTCATCCCTGTCACTGCTCCTTCCGCTAGGCTTTTTTCTTAAATTCACTGTGAAATAATATATTTTATATAGGTAGGTAGAAGAGTGATGACTAAAAAATCTATTATATTTATATACAATACGAAGATTTTTGAATAACTATCCGAACTATCTCCAGTGGGTGCAAAGCAAACTAAATTCAAAGTTGAAAAATCTTTACAAAAATTTGTTCATTTTGATGGGTGGCAAACAACTTTCAGTATAGGTTTTTCAATTTTTACAGTCTCTTAAAAAAAACATAGTTTATAGCAATGCTGGCCATAACGATAGTCAATCAATGTAGATAATGATTCGACATAAGATTACAATTCTAGACACCGCAAACGCTCGCAACGGACTTAGTCTCAACTCCACTTAGGACTTTGATTTCTTTGTATTTGAGCACATTTGACCTGCCCCCCCCCTTGGCGACGCCCTTGATATATGGTGCATACTGACCAAAGCGTTGATATCTTCTTTGTCTTGGCACATTCGCTAAATAAGCCAGTAACGCCGATTCAGATACAGGATTTTGAACTTTGTTTTCCTTACACCATTCTTTAAAAGTATCATATGCCTTGTCATATCTTGGGCGGCTTTTGGTTGGTAGAAGATCTTCTTCCACTATTTTCGCAGCTTCTCGAATTTCTGGTGGCAGCAAACTCAAATTCCTCATCTGATAACATTCTTTTTTTGGATTTGCGAAATTTTTGACAGCACATGGAAACCATACTCAAAAATAGTTATTTTCCTAACAAGTGCGGAAAGTGATACTTTCCCGCACGCGACTGCAGTTGACCCGAACGACGCGGAGCGGAGTTCGGGCAAGAAGTCAAGTGCGGTAAAGACACTTTACGCATGAGTTAGGAACATTATTTTTTCTACGACCGTATATACAAAAAAATATACCAACTCATTTTTCAAAAATTATTTTATTCCAACAAACATAATAATATACAAAACTTTAACTGAAAACTACTAATTATTATAAATATTATTATTGAAAACACAATTTGTTGCATTCTATAGACTAGTAAGAATTGCCGGTCCAGTGGAGTTATTTGGTTTCAACTGGAAGGTAGATGACGTCGATGAGGATGGCATCGGTTGCAGGTCGCATAAAGATAACGATGACGGTGACGGCAACGGTTTTAAGTCATTTGTAGTACAGAGAATTTTATTTGATATAATATATATAATATAATATACCTATAATATAATTTTATTTGATATATTATTTTTTCTACAAGCGCTTATACGAGATCGATTAGATTTCAACACACAGATCCAATTTGATATATTCAAATAATTTGATACTAATGACATATTATGTTAATTCACATGTCGTTTCCATAGTAACGTCGTCGGTGGCGTTCGGTGCATAGAGACATATCATTATTCAGTTTATTCTTTAATAAAAGCGTGCGGGAAAAATCCCCGCTATTCCATTCCCGCACTAGTGCGGGAAAGTGACACTTTCAAAACTAAAATGCGTGCGGGAAAGTGGGTTAAAACGCACGGTCGTAGTAAAATGATATTTGTCATCTTGATGTGCATTATTACCTAGTTATTTTACCACCTGGAGTGCGTTCATAAACTAAAAATCGGAGTAATTGGAAGTGGATAAAGTGGTTGTAAATAAAATAGTATACAAACCTCGGTGGAAAGTTTCATTTAAGTCTCGAGAAGTACTAACGCATCTCTCGACAGTAATGAAACACTTTCCACCTGGGTGTGTAATATACTATAACTAGTTTATGATCAATAATGGGACGAAGGAAAGTTGGCAAAATGAAACGAATTTCATAATTCGAAATGATCAATACAGAATTTAAAAAAAAGGCGTGGGCAGCAGAACTCCATCACTAAGATCGTATTTTTCGCGCGAAATGCATCGCGTCGAGATGCGAATTTTTTTATAACATAATTTTTTTTTATTCGGTTTGCTAAGCAGGATTTTGCAACATATAATTCTACCCGCTAGAATCGCATCGCGTCGAGATGCGATTCTAGCGGGTAGAATTATATTTTGAAAAATCCTGCTTAGCAAACCGAATAAAAAAAAATTTAGTTATAAAAAAAAATGCATCGTGGTTGAAGAAAAAAATTGAAACCAACGAAGGAACGTACCTCAACATCAACATAATCCACGTATCAAATTTCAATCGTTTATCGTGAAAAAAAATTCGCGAAGTGCATCTCGTACTGATAACTGGTCGAGATGTAATTCGAACGGAATAATCGTCACGAAATGCAGCGCTTTTAAGAAATGAGTTGAAAGCAACAAAGGATTTCAACATGAAAAAAATTTTCGAAAATTGTGGTGCAGGAGGTCTAAAACGGATAGAAAAACTACTCCCGCACCTGATTGCTTTCGATACACTGCAATAGTATGTATTTTATATTATATATATATATATATATATATATATATATATATATATATATATATATATATATATATATATATATATATATCAACAACAATATCGATAGTAGTGTTCTTCTAAACGATATAAATTTCCTAGTACCTAGAATCGGAGGCCGACAATGTTTGAAATTTTATTGCGAAGCATCGCGAACAAATGTTATGATACGATCACCTGTAAATTTTATGTGCAATAGCTTCAACAAAATTTGTAGGGTGTGTGATATTCATTTTGACTCATTGAGCGCTGTTATGTCATCTATTGTTAATAACATATAATAATCTTGTTGTATTGTTACGTTACGATAATGTTAGTCAATTCTATTTGAATACTTTTTTTTTTGGGTTTCACGTGTATTAATATTTGGTAATTGAGTATATTTTTCATTTATCATTTGTACGAGATACTCACTTGCTGTCACTTAGAAGATAGTAAAGATAGTATATAATTTATGTTAACATTTCCTGTAACTGGGTACCCCTGTTGGAAATAAATTGCTTTTTTTTTTTTTTTTTAATAGAAAAATACGACTAAAAAACCTCTTCAGAGTTCCGTCACTAAGGTCGTAGTTTCCCCTCATTTTTACCCCGAGGCGAAGCTAAGGGGTTATAGTCTCACGACAAAAAGTTAGTAGCTGGTCCGATTTTAAAAATTCCAACGGATATCGATAAAACACATATCATTTCATGAGAAAAATGTTTTCAAAAATTTTTCCCCACGAAGAATCAAAAAATTATAGCGTTTTTTAGATTTTTTTGTCCATAGACATGTGATGCTATCTATAAATCTTAAACCTGAACCGATTTTTACAATAATGAAATAAAATGATAGCATTTAATGTGTAGTTTTTTAATTTATATGAAACATTCAAAAAAATATTGACGTGGCGCCACCTAGAAATAAAAAAATTATTAAAAATTATGAATTTCACTCAAATTTTTGATTATATCTCAAATACTGTACATTTCCCGATACAGTCACCATGAGGAAAAATGATCTGCGATAGACTTATCAGGCATTACGACAAGCACATGTGCCGAGGGGTTTGATCATTCCTAGTGCTACGCAGTAGGGTGTCCTGTTTATTTATACAAAATCACTCCAAATTCGCTTGGAATTCTAAAAATTTGATAGGAAGGTGCTATTTGGGAATTTCCAGTGATTTTTTCGCTGCAGCAATTTTTATGTATACATTTCATGCGATTCTACAAGTATTTCAAGTTTTGTGCATCTCTTCAGCATCCAAATTAATTTGAAAATTTGTAGAAACGCATGAAATTTGCACATCAAAATTTCGGGGGCGAGAAAAAGTACTTGAAATTCCCAAATAGCAACTTCCCAACGCTAACCGAATTCATCAAATAACAAGACATTTACGGAACTAGAAAGAAAATGTTGTGCTGATCAAGACCTAGCTAAACATAAGTGATTTAAGAAACAAGAAACGTATGAGTAAAATAGCCTTTTTATTTGGCACGCAAAATTCGAAACGTATTCATAACCGTAAGCAACTTGAAAAAAAAACACCTTCAAACCATAACCAATTAGAAGTAATGTCAAAAAGAAACACCCTTTTGAAAATAAAATCCAAAATTTTTTTTTTAATGGTTTCTAGCTACTAGTTACTAGTTAAGTATAGTTGTCGAGAAGGGATTCCAGAAATATATTGGGGATTAGATTGAGGAAGTGCTATTTGGAAATAGAATTACATCTCTAATAACGAAATGTGGCTCCGTAGTTCAGTGGTCAGTGCGTTGGGCTACTGAATAGAAGGTCGCTGGGTCGAATCCCGGCCGAACCAACGAATTAATGCGAGGCACCTCTCGGAAGGCAATGGCAAACCACCGAGAAGTATTCTGTCTAGTAGAGCCTCTCTGTAAAGACGTTCGGAAGCGTCGTAAAACTGTAGGTCCCTTCTATTCGCGTATCGCTATATCACGCACAGCACGAATAGTTGTAGAGAGGTCGCCTACACCCGAAACCGGGTACGACACCAGAAGAAGAAGAAGAAGAACGAAATGAGTATTATTATGTATATTCTGAGAAATGTAATAAAATCTCCATATATTTCCAATATTGTTAAAAATGACCATTGTTTTCGTACTTTGGCATCCAATGACTATAAAAAGCCACTTAATCCTAGCCTTAAAGAATTTAGAGAGAAATTGAAACAAGTTCCAAATGGAGCAGCTCCAGAATTGTCAAGTGATGTTCATCCTGACCAACGTTTTCTCCATTTCCTGATAATATAAACCCCGAAACAGGTGAAGTACATGGACCAACAAGATTTGGTGACTGGGAACGTAAAGGAAGAGTAGGTGACTTTTGAAAGAAATTGAATTCCATAATATAGATACTTTTCTAAATTATGGAAGGAATTGGACAGTTCATTCAAAGTGAATGATGATTGTTTTCATAGGAGTTGGTATTATGTAATAAAATGAATAGTTTGTTATTTTTTTATATTGAACTTGCTACAGTAGTTTCATTTTATCAGTATATGATTTTACAAAAAAAAATAAAAAATTCATATACAAATTTTCCTTCATTCTAACTGAATTTGGAGTGACTGCAGATAGAAGCTTGTTGTACTTGTTGCCGTTACAGTAAATTCATTCCACGTACCAAATTTCAACCTTCAATTATCAGAAGCTGCGGAGGTGCGCGAAATTTCATGAAACAAGAAAAACCATGAAAACTCTAAATTAAATGACGGCAGTTGAGTAAAATAGTTGAAAGCAATATATTGTGTACTTCACCTTCTTACTCATCTCGATAAACAAGGAATCTCTACACAAAAATGGCGTCGCTTAGAGAAGTTTATAGCGCCAAAAGGCACTTTCTTAGCATCAATACAATCTACGTACAAATTTTCAAATCTCTAACCCAATTTTCTGCGTTTTGGAAGTGCAAAAGCCCTCCTGCTGTAGATAATTAATTTCCACATAATGAACCGCCACTCTCTTCCTCAAAGTCCAATTTTTAAATATTTTAAAATATTATTTACTAATATAATGACATTCATAACTGATCCTAAATGTTTACAACTGGATGAAATGTTTATTCAGCTGATCAATTCCTGCAATTTAATAATGCTAATTATAATAATATTTTTCCACGACTGTACTATAAAACATTCATTATACATGTGCTTCCTAAAGTGTAACACTACCTATTATTCACTAGTGAATAATGGTTCATTATTCACTACATGACGTCACACTTAGGACGTATATCTAAACTAGAGAACATCATTTACATTGTTATGATATTATTATTGTTAGATTTTAAAACATTGATTTATCTATAAATTCAATGCTTTCGTTTATTTTCAATAATTGTTCTGTTAATAATAATATAAACAAATAAATACAAAATTATCTATTTCATTTTTATCAGAGCGAAAGAAAGGAATGGAATCGATGTCAAGTGAAATAGTTGACGTTTACGTGAATATGCAGTTTTCAGTGAACACAGAAAAAGTTATGTCAACGCTTTTGATAACAAAGTGTTTTTATTGTTGAAAATGCAGATTATTACTAATTTTTTCGAGGAAGTCGTGGACAAAGTATAGTATTCTACTCGCACAAAATTACAATTTTTCACTCGGGTGAATTGCGACATTCACCTGCGGCTCGTGTCGCAAACTTCACCCTCCTGAAAAATAGCAATCATTTTGTGCTCGTTGAATAATATACTATTATTAATTTTAACAATTATTCACATTATATTACATAACAATATTGCTTTGAATAAAATAGAAACAAGTCAAAAGGAAAGAAATTATTTTTTACAAAAAGTAATGAATTCATTTGTTGAATAAGGTTCGCAGTTCGCAAGATGAAACTATAAATGCTCTTTCTAAATAACCTAAAACCTTCAATAACTTGTAAATGCTTAGGAAGCAAATTAAACAAACTCATTACCATATGCAGAGGTCTTGTTCCAAATCTAGTAGGACCATGGTTTGGAAAGAGGAAGGGATGTACTTGCCTAGTATAATTTCCAAACATATTGTAAAAAATAACTTTTTCTTAACTTGAGGAAGAGAAAAATACGATAAATGAATAGACCAAGTTTGTATTATGTGTGATCTGAAAACTCCGCCGTAGGATTCTCTAAAGCCTAACCTGCACATTATCCTAAAGACCCTTTTTTGAAAAGAAAAATTTCGTCAGCACTAGACGGGCTGTCCCAAAAGAATTATATTCGCTAGTACATATTGAAAAGCAGCGGCGAAGCAGACATTTCTCATAACTGCAGCGTGCACCTTGCTGCTGATCATGGTAAACATATAAGGTGTGAACTATACCATCCAAAGTGAGAACAGCTCTGCTTTGACGACGATTGCTCAGGTAGCTCTCAATAAACCTCAAGGAGGCATCTCCAACGCCATACGTTAGAGCCAAAAGCCTTGGTCAAGTCGAACAGCAAAGCCAATGGAACCTCACCATCTTAAAGCGCCACAAGAACAGCATATACAAACTCAAAAATAGAAGTTGGACTTCCAAAAAAATTGAGGAGTCTGACAGCCAGAACTTTTTCAAATATTTCGGAAAAACTTTAAAGAATGCTAATGAGCTTATAACATTTACAACCTGAATCAATTATGTTCCTTGAAGTAAATATGAATCATGAATACCTGTGTGAACTTATAATGTATTGCAAGAAAATGTGTATGTTTGCGTTCAATGTGATAGGAGATGAAGATATGTCAAGAGTAAAATGTTTAGGTAAATTTCAAGTAAAGAATATTACCTATTTTGTATCTTTTATTGTGTAACGGAAAAAGGTGTTAATTTTAGTTATATAACTACATCTTATTACAACTGTTTGAATGGTTAAAAAGCAATTTAGAGAGAATTGTTTGTGTTATATTATCAGCAGTAATACTATAAGTACATCAAAGTAATCAGGTTATACATCGATATCTAGTTGCATAATTACAAAGAGAATAATCCTCCCGCTTCGCGGTCGGATTATATAAACTGACACGCTTTTTAATTACGTAAGAAGTTTGAGATGTATTACCGTATTTATTTTGAAGTACGTACTGTATTTGATACGATTATTTTTTGAGTAAATTAGGGAAATATAAACAAAATCGAATCATGAAAAATATACTAGTTGACCATGGTCGATCTAATATATAAAGTGAACAACGAGAATTCTTCATTAATTTATCAAACAACTTTCTGATGGAGCTGGTTATATGTATTCCGCGACGAAAAAACTACATTCACAATCCAACGGTGAATTATAGAAAACTTCAAGTCACCGACTCAAAATCTGCATACGGCTGTTTTCGATCTTATTATATCTCATCAGTGTCGTTTATTTGACGTGGAGAGAATTAGCAAATTTCTAATTTTTTCCCAATACAAATCGCGGTCTGACTTCTATATAAATAACAACCCAGAGCGCCCCCCACCAAATATATTGGAAACCGCTTAGATCTAAAATGCAGAATTTCGTCGAGAGAATACATTTATTTATTCTATATATATATATACACACACACATATATATATATATATATATATATATATATATATATATATATATATATATATATATATATATATATATATATATAGGGCCGTAGTCAGGACTGTTTTCCAGAGGGGGCTAAACAAATTCTTGAGAGGGCTTGTTTTTTACATATAATACTAAAATGAATATACGTGAAAAAAAGGCAGTAATATACAGCTTTTTCTGTCTTTTTACCTGTGAAAGTATACTGGAAAACGAATATCCATTAAAAAACATTTTGGAAAAATAAAAAAAATTATTCTAATGAGAAATAATAAATAAAAAATCTCTCATAGAAAACTCTAAATAAATGAAACAAATAGAAATAAAAATGTATGTAAATATTAACAAATATCTGGTATCTTTTCTAGAGGGGGCTTAAATAATTCCAGAGGGGCCTCAGCCCCCTCTGGCGCCCCCTTGGTTACGGCCCTATATATATATATACATATAATATATATATATATATATATATATATATATATATATATATATATATATATATATATATATATATATATATATATATATATATATATATATATATATATATATATGTACATATAATATATATATATATGTATAAATGTATATATATATATATATATATAAAATATATATATATATATATATATATATATATATATATATATATATATATATATATATATATATATATTATTGAAATTGGTTTTCTTCAAGTATATATTCCGAATCTTGATTATCATTATACATACATATAGATAGTAGATTATTTGTTAAAATACACAATTATCCACTTCGAAATCATACATAATCTAATCAGTCACCAATTCTAACTACAATATAAAATTCCCAGGAATATTTATATACTTAAAAGAAGAAATATTACTTAGTTTTTAATTCACATATTGAATTTATCTGTCCCTGAAACTAAACATGCCACTTTGAAAGGATTACCTTTCAAAACATATTTTTCTGTATTCAGATGAGCTTGAGAGTGTTACTATATTACTGTTTCTTATTTTTAGGCCTAGTTTTCATTCGCCAAACGTCTGGAGTGTAACGCCCGATAAGAAACTTCGTTCAAAAAAATATTTTTTTGAACGAATAACAATTTTATAAGAATTAGTTGATGTATATGTTCATTTTATTATTGTTGATTGCTTTCATTACTGAATTGAAAATAAGAAAGTACCTACCACCAGTATTATATTATATAGTTATAAAGGTTCCCAGAAAGATTTTGTCTTCCTTTCAGACCACAATCTTGAAGAATGTCCAAGAGGATGACCCAAATTTCACTGGAACTGGATACACAAGTCTGGCTATAATATACGCAGCTTTATCCATTTCCAATTGGATATCACCTTCTGCGATCTCTATACTTGGACCAAAATGGTGTATGTTCATAGGTGGCCTGACTTATTTGTAAGTTAACATTAGCTGTTCAAACACTTAATATGTGTCTGGGGGAATATTTGGCCCTTACATTTCGTCTGGCCGCTTACAGAAGGTATTGAAATGGTCCCTGAGTATCATATATAAAAAAATTATTAATTTTTATAGCGTATATAAAATATTTATAGCATATATAAAAATCACTCCTGAAAATTCAAGAAAAGTGAGTTTACCTTTAGCACCTGGTACCTGGAAATTGGCCGTCGGCCCAAGCTAGCAGATATCAGCAGAAAGTACATACGAACACTTTTTTATCCGACACATAATATTGCTGAGAAAATAATTAACGTCTAGGGACTCTGGGATCTTGCCCTATTATAGGATTTATTATAGAACAATAAGCAACTAGATTTATAGAAATTTTCATTAGAAGGGCAAATGTCACAATAAACTATTTTTAGCGTATTGTGTAAAACCAAAAAGACTAAGCAATAGAACATTAAAATACCAGTCGGAAGGTACCTACTTAAAAAGTACATTTTCTGGTCAGTTTGAAACCTGACGTTCTAGTGAAATTAAGCAAGTTATATTCCCTTCCCTTACAGTTCTTAGTTGATAGGTTTTAATTTTTGGACACCCCTGTAGGCCTGCATAGGACGTTAAGTTCATTATAATTGTGATTTGAAATATTATATCTTGTTATTCTTCACTGTTTATTTCGCTCACATAACTTACATTGTATTTCTTAAGTATTTGAAATATGAAACTTAAAAGAGGTTATATTTTGACCAAAATCTTATTTCACAAACATTAAGGTTCAGGCATTATAAATCTTTTGGAAATACACTTTTATAATTATCGGACAATCCAAAAATACAGGGGGCTTCATTTAAAAACCACATCTCTGATAAAAAGTAATCATAATAGGCTCTGATATATCCCCGTGCCGTGTATGTATATATATATATATATATATATATATATATATATATATATATATATATATATATTTAATGCCTGAAATAAGTATCACATATCGAACACAGTTTTCATATTTCGTGAATAATTATATCTAGAACAAGTAATATATGAAATAGCCACCGACTTTATTTCACAGATTGTTCATCTTGTCTTTCTTGTGGCCACAAACATGGTTGCTGTATACAGCAAGTGCCATCATGGGAATAGGGGCAGCCTTGATTTGGACAGGTCAAGGCACTTATTTAACTCAAAATTCTACTTCAGCTACAATAAGTAGAAACAGTGGTATATTTTGGGCCATGTTGCAATGCAGGTGAGTAGTATCTATGCGATATTGAATTAATGGATTGTCTATTCTATGAAAGTTTGTCATTATGAAAATATTGCAAAATAAATTTTTTAAATTCACCAGAATATATAGTGATTACAAACACATTCAGAGTGTTATGCTTTTTATATAGGTTAAACAGACCGTTTATTCGCCACAAGATATGAAGAATATTTGAAATCTAAAAGCAGACTCTAGTATCGCAACTGTAATTTCTTTTATCTGGAAAAGAAAACTGCCAGTCATTTTGAAATCCCTCTCATTAAATCGAGATACCATGGAATGGAAGTCTGAAGTTAAATATCTGGGAATAACCCTGGATAGCAAGCTTCTGTGGAATAAACATGATTATATCGCTGCTAGTAAAGCAAAAAGGGCTCTGATGAAGTCTGGTGAGACTTCGGACTGTAACCCTAAAATTCTTCGATAGATATACGTCATGATTGTGAGACCAATAACTACTTATGGGGCAGTAGTCTGGTATGCCAAAGCAGGTCAGACAAGTATGCAGAAAACGCTCGACAGAGTGCAAAGCCTCTGTATATCATAGAGCACTTGAGAGCATTACAGATCTCATACCTCTACATCTAGTGATCGACAGGTTGGTCCATGGTGCCATCCTCAGAATATCTAAATAAGGTACAGGTGGCGAGAGGATTGAAAGTCAGAGAGCCAGGTCCTCTCTAAACAATTACATCTCATCAGCGAACCTTCCTAGTGATGTAATTATCAGGAAAGTGAGCATTGAGAATAACTTTACTACGATGCTAAGTAAAAGAAAGAAGAATGGGAAAGGGAATCCACCACCCATATCAAATAATAATAAATCGCAACCCTCTGTATGAATAGAAATCACCAATTATCTGATATTTCTGAAATACAAGTTCTTCAAATCTGCCAAAATTCTTATAATTACCTGCAAAATTCAGAAATTCATAAAGGATTATTACGTAGTAGATGGTGCGATTTTTTGAATCTTCAAATCCATATACCTACCTATTTAAAATATTTTCTAATTCCCGACAACCTACCTTGGTAGATCGGTAGTTTCTGTTATTAGAATTTCAGTATATGCGCTGAAGATGGAAATATGTTTGAAATCGATTTATATATATATATATATATATATATATATATATATATATATATATATATATATATATATATATATATATATATATTATATATCATTCCTGAATCCCAGCATCGACTAGACATCCTCTACCTCCCTCTTCCACCGACTTCTTGCCCTTCCTCTTCTTCTTCTCCCTCCCACACATGACTCCAGTACTCCTTTGTGGACTCTCTGAGCTTCCATTCTCTGAATATGCCATATTCATCTAGTTATCTGATCCTTTACTAGTGCGGTAATATATTGTTCATCATACAGTTCTTTTAACTCCTGGTTTGTTCTCCGGTATCATTTTTCTTCTACCTTTTACCCCTATATAGGCTTTTTTCGTTTTTCTCATCCATACGTTCCAATCCGTCATTTCACTGTTTATACATTCACATTTTCAGTGAGCGTGAAAATGGTTTGTTCCTTTGTATAAATGCCAATGTATGTATCGCTCTGTTTCCTACCAATTTTCTTGCTTGTATTTCTTCTTCTCTTTCTGCATTTCTTATGAATCTTACGTTATATCATCATCTACGTATTTCCCTTCCGAAATTGCTTATTTGTCTAGTCTAGACCATATATTTTGTTTTGTTTTCATTTTCAATCAGCCCTGTCTCTTTATCTAGTCTTATACCCTATATTCAACTGCAGCTCACTTCCACGATAGTAAGCAGGGAAGTGAGCAAGGAAGCGAGCAGGGAAGTAGCCATTAGCAAGCACTATTTGAATGAGTCGCTCGCGCTGACATTGATCAAGACCTTGCCACTGTCGTACGCTTTCTTCGCTGGCGGTATATAGAACGGAAGTTAACATTCAGTCAGCACAAGTGGCAGCTACTGTTTAAATGCTGCCGTTGAATGTCGACTTTCATGAAATTATTGAATTAATTGAAATTAATATGTACCAGAATATCAAGAAAGTGTAAAACGCAAGTGAGAATTGAATTAAAACTAGAGATTCACGGAACTCTCCGGGAGATATCTTCACAATTCAATGGCCGAAACAATATTCCCTTATTTTTTCAGTTTCAAAATGAGGGAAGAATGCAACAATTTTCTCTTATCATCAATTTATTAATTGAGCTAACCAATAGGTAGATATACACGAAATAATTTATTGGGCAGATAAATTTGTCAGTTGAATAAATGATGCAAACTTTGAGAACAACTGTCCACCATTGCCAACTGTCATGATGCTATTGCCAAACGTATTTTTTGCTGCAATAGTTATGAAATTCTACGAATTCCTGATAAGTTAACTCATCGAAAAAGTTCTTCATACTGCTTCTGTAAAAAAAACAATAGCCATGATTTTCAGGTAATTACTACACTTATTATGACTAATAATATTCTGTTGCGATTAATCGTTGTCATTCACCATCTCCTCTTTCTTCTTAATGCAGCAATATAACACATATGATTTCATTAGGGAATTTGAATTCCCAATTTTTACCAACGAAGAATAAAAAAATATAGCGTTTTTACCCCGAGGTGAAGCTAAATTCTCACTACAAAAAGTTGGGATCTGGAAGTTTTGTTCCCAATTTTTTTCCCAACGAAGAATAAAAAATTATAGCGTTTTTTAGATAGGCATTACGACATGCGCATGCGCCACGGTCGATATGTACGAAGTCCTACAAAACATGCGTCGAAGTGCTCTGTGTGCCACGGTAACCAAGCGACGTTGATAGCTTAAGCTTGATTCTGCGTCTGTGTCTGCTTCCCATCCATAGAGATATCTTATCAATTTGATTCATAATTTGCAGCAAAATGAGCCGGGATAGGATATTCAAATTCGACAGTCAAACAATGACTTATTAATACATTTATTGCAATTTTCCTTCATTTCATCCGTAAAAACGACTTTCGTTGTGCTACGCCGTAGGGTGTCCTTCATTTTTTAGTTGGTATTTCTTGTTTCTAGTGGTTTGTGATAATTTGCTCAAATTCACAGCTTCTGTAGATTGAGTTAGAGGGTTGAAATTCGGTACGTAGATTGAGTTCATGTCGAAATATGTTCGTTTGTGGATTTAAACTCAACCGCGTTGCATTTCGCAGTGACTTTTTCGTTCGAATGTCATGTCTACCTGCTTTGTTTTCAGTACGCGATACACTTCGTGAATATTTTAATTTATTTTGAATAAAATAAAATACATTAAAATTTTTATTACGCTTTGCTATTAAATCGTGGCTCGTCAGTACGCTTGCACTTTATTTTAATATAATAATTCAATTATAATAA